>JBAMBP010001601.1:0-316450 GCA_037044515.1 Phortica magna
TTTATGCGAGTTCTTCGCCCCTAGATGCGTCACACTATTGTTAATTTGTCGCATTGAAGTACCGCATATCAATTAAATGATTGATGAATGAATGAAGCAATTGTTCAAGTTATTTAATAAAAAATGCGAGCATTGACAAGCCGTAATAACTCTTTATGACGTCTGCGATTGCGATATACACATGTATATATATACATACATTCTTGCAAACTCAGTGTGCAAAACCCTCGTATTTCCATTAATGTCAATAGCAAATTCAGTCAAAATTATATTCTTATTTCAATACCACAAACTAAAAGAAAGAAGAACGACATTTTACTATTATATTCTATTTTTTATAGAGGTTGCGTGATCAATATGTTGACATGCATGTTACTAACGCACAGGGGTAAAACTATAAACATGACAAAAAACATATAAGAATCAGGTCGCCAAATGCAAAGACTTCATGTTGTGTGCAAGTTTTTAGGGTGGAAAGTGGAAAAACAAGATTCGTGTTAATTCTATTAAAGTCTTTTAATTCTTTTATAGAACCATGAAAAACAAAATCGCAACGCATTTAAACTAATCGAGGTTACAATCAAACAAAATTCTATTGATAATCAACGTTAACTTATTTATTTTTATTCGTTGTACATATCCAAGTTAGTTAACGAAACACCGAAACACCGTCAACCGACTACACAAAAACCCAATAGTTGAGCAAAAGTACCTCTATCAGTCAGTCACAAGCCATTTAATTTAATTAGACTATCCATATAAATCTGTATCAGCTGATGCATCGATATGTCGTGGGCGGTAACTTAAAACTGTAAAGGTCTTAGGAAAAAAAAAGAAATAGTACCAATCAATAAACCAACTTAAGTAATACGAAAACACGTTCCTAAACTTGTTAATTTCTTTATGATTGATAAAAATTTGAGCATAGTAAAGTTGTTTGATAAAGACAAGAATTCGTATCTGACGCGACTTTAAGGAACTTTCAAAAAATACAAATTTTCAAAATATATATTTTGGTATGTACAATAGAATCATTCATTTAATAAAGATTAACTATATCAATTATTTCAAGCTGAAAAGCATGATTTATGTGACACATTGAGTTTTATGATGTGTTCTTATAAAACTTGTTTGTTCATTATTAAATAACGATTTTAAGGCATTTAAAAGTGTATTAAATCGCTCTTCTAACCACATTATCATTTGATTTCTTTTACGTCTTATCGCTATAGCAATTCAATAAAAATATTAGACAAAAAAATTACATACCACAAATTTAACAAAGAAAACAAGTAGCAATCGAAAGTGATCGACTTCAAAATACTCTACGCTTAAACAGAACATTTACTTATGTACTTCAAGTCTCCCCACTTTTTTGTCAACTATGATTCCAGAGATTTAGGAATTGTTCATTAATGTTCATTGCATAGATTATATAACCAGCAATATGAGTCGGAATAAACTTAATATGCTTGTGGAATTTAAGAATCATGTGTCAAACTGTATACAAACTATTATGATTAAATAAATATAATACATATGTGTTACATGCATTTGCACAAACGTAATGTGCTCCATTACCATGAGGGCGGTAAAGGGTATAATGAAGAAATTATTGATAATGTATGTTTGTATTTTACGCAATTTCTTTTTTTGCTTTCTGTTTAATGATGGCAAACTGCGATATGAAAACGACATTTGTTTGACTCCATTATAGAGTATTGCATATCGAATCGGCGTTAGTGAAGCCGCACATTTCAATGGTTAATGTATAAACAATTATTTAGATTTGTGCTCTCCACTAACGGACAAGTTGTGTTGCAGGTGTCATACATATAAGGAGGGTAGTTATGTAATCTATACCGCGCTTATTTGTGTTCAGTGAGCTAAAACGTAACGGCTTGTAATAAGATCTAGGAAAACTTACTTTGTTGAAGGATGTGACAAGTTGCCTTAAGCCCACACAATAGCGGAACAAAAATTCGAAAGGACTTTGTATAGTAGTTTATTAATAAGAATCTGACAGGAAACCCATTTATTTTATCTTTTATACATTAATCCTTAGAGAAATTCTAATTTGTTTTCCAATAAGAATTATCTTCTTAAGCAAATTGCAAAATATTGTTCGATATTAAATGGAGTTATCAAAATAAAAGCAACTAAATAAACAATCTATCATCAAATCTTTTGTGTATTAAAAATGCTTATCAAAAATAATAGACTTTTTACACTTTGTTTGCGCAGACTTTTTAAATTTATCAATAATTGTCTTACAGTTGCCATTGAGTGGGAGTGTTAGATTTTTTTTCAACAATTTGTTGTATTTTTATTGTTTATTGACAACAGAATTTCTTGTGTTTTCACTACACGTTTTTATAAATGTAATAAAACCGGTGAAATGATAAGAATTGGCACGTTCCATGGGAGAAAAATATATGTGCCTCAGGCAATAAAATTAATAATGATATGTTCGGTAAACGTTATCATTTACAGGAATCGTAAATTCGTATAGCTTAAAGGCCCAACAACAGGCATAGGATCAATGAAATTTTTAATTTTTTAAATTTATATAAGCAAAAAGCCGTTCTTAAGCTATATCAACTATGATAAGACAGCGTTCAAAATGCACGAGTGCCGGTAAAGCAGTTTAGTCGTCAATAACAAGTTGTGTAGCAAAAAAAAAGGTACTAAATAAAGTTTTTTTTATTTGAATTCAGTCGGTTATTTTTTATTTTATTTACTTTCTAAAAAATGTCTTTGATCGAAATTATTATTTAAAAAAATAAATTAAAACCCAAACTTTTAATTTATATTTATAGCCTAGTAAAATTTCATGAATAAAATATAAAAAAAGTGTGCTTGTTTGTTTGAGGCAAACCATATATGTTGCCAAATTATATGCCAAAAGTCATTTACGCCTCTATTGAGAGTTGCGGCCGGCAATTTATTTTCATAAACCATCTATAAATGAATATATCGTACACAAAATAAATGCCAAAACTTATTTCAGGCTTTGGAATTTTACACTTCGTAAATTTTTTGACATATTTGATTTTTAAGTGACAAATTTTATATTCTATACCCTAGACTGGTGGTACAAGGTTATAAAAAGAAAGTTTGTGTGAACGGAAATTGCCTAATATAATCAAGAAACCGTTGGCAGATCCAAAAGTATAATCTCTGACTCATTGCTCGTCTGTTAATAGGCAATCAGAAGTACTAAAAGCTTGTAAGATGTATTATAAATACAACTTACATTCAGCCAAATTTTATGTTTTAATTTTCTTTTGAAAAAAGCAAAACAAAAAATTAACACTTTATCATTTGAGTATTCAAGCGAACTGTTTTCTTTATTTTTGGCAAATATTTTTATCATTTATTTTTAATATTTTTTTATGAGACGCGAGGCGACGTCTTTTTTACTTGTGAAAAGTCGAGCCACACGTAATTTTTCCAATGAGAAACAATCAAAAGAAATTTACGCTCGGACACAAACAATTTTGTGTATTTATTTGTTTATGCTTTTTTGTTGTTGTTTTTGTTTCTGTTCTGTTCTTTGTTTTTTTTTGTTTAAGAAATTGCATACTTTTGATCATGTTGTTGTAGAATATTTGAGGAACAACGTAGAAGATATTGTATATATGAGAGCTGCTTTACATAGACATTTGTCGTTGACTGCGTGCTGGATGAACATTTAGCGACGATTTTTTGTTTTCATTTTTTTTTTGAAAATTCAATAGCAAAAAAAAATTATCTAGTAAACGGAAAGAACAAAACAACAAAAACATTAACTGTACGGCAACGACACACATTATTTTTAAGGTCACTAAATAAAAGCAAACATAAAGCAAGTAATATTATTTTTTTAGTCAAGATTAGCTGCCAATTTAATACCCTACTATATTCCCTGTAGTTGGAAAATGTGCCAAGCTCTTTGACGCGGCCAATGAACTTATTTTATGACATGTGCGAGCAAAAAGGGTGACCATTTCTTTGGTTTGTGCAAGTAAACAAAACTAAACTCAAATAGTAAAAAAAATTTGCAAATTTACTTACAAATTCCACATCACAGTGACTTTTACTTTCTGACAATGTTTTTGCAGCTGCCAAGTCAGAACTACGCGTGTTGGTCACTTGAGTGTCCTCGTTGTCGTCGACGACGATGTCAACTTCAATATCATCATCATTATCATTCCACATAGCGAAGGGATCAAGCGCCGGTGTAGACATTATTGTATCCGCAGCTACGTTACTGTTTTTTACTTGTTCGCAACAATCCGTTTCTTCCGACAGTGGACTCTCCACAATATAAACCATGCCCATTTCACCTGCTTCATTTGTATCAGTTAAGTGGGGTGTTGTTGGCGTCTGTATTTGCGTGCTTATTTCACTAACAATACTAAAGTCACTCATATCCAGAAGTTCGAAATTCAAAAGCGATTGCGACTTTGCCATAGTCGTTTGTGGTGCGATATCAAACCCCACACAAGAGTTATATTGCCTTGTTGTTTTTGTTGTTGACGAGCATTGCGTGTTTTCAAAATCAACGGCTGCTGAAGGCTTTGTTGTCGCAATATTTGTTTCACTCCAATTTTGTTTCTTAACGCGTTTATCATCGGGCGTTGCGTTCATGTTCTCCATATCCATTATCTTCATTATTAAATCAATAGGTGTTGTTTGTTTACTTCGCTCCATTTCTAGTACTTCATTTTGTTGCCGCCACCCGATTTCTTGGCTATGTTGTTCACGTATATGCTGTATGAACACTTCCCACTGAAGACATATGCCCGGACAAAAATTGCAGCTAAAGCCGAAGCATTCCTCATCTGGAGACACGGTAATTTCACCACATTTACGAAAATATGTGTAGTCCGGCAGTGGCCAGGAAATGACTTGTTGCAGTTGAAACGCGTCACAGTTGCCGATTCCGGGCCCGCTAATATTAATAGGTGACACACTCATTAGTGGTTTAATTTTCACACTTGCGTTAAAAACTTCTTTTTAAGTAATCTTATTTAAATTAAATTTACAAAGAACGCGCGCACGACGCAACTACATCTGCCGTCGTCAACTCGCAAACAAAGAACGACCGCTCACCTTGCAACGTCAAACTGCTCAACTGCACAAAAACAAAAAATACGAACCCAACCAGAAAATAATAAATTTAAATGTTGAAATCCGTGAATATTGAAGTACTTTATGCTAACTTTTAATTATATGAGTACGTAGGTCAGAAAGTTGTATATTCTTATTGGAACAGTGGAACACTTCATAATTGGCTTTATCTCAACAATAAAGTGCTGCATGTTTTTATCGGAAACATTTAAAGCTTGAGAGTATATAACATTAAAATAATTATAAAAAGATCATATCAAATTGCCAAATGTCTCGATATTTTATTATTTAACTGACGTCATATTCCACGTTCGAACTCTTGTAAGATATGAAATTTTTCCAATTGAACTGTCTCATGCCAACCATAAATTTTAAGAAAACATAAAGCCGATGGCGTTAATTCTTTAAAACTTTTCGAGCGTTCCCGGCTGCGTTCAGTTCTTGTCCATTCGTCGCATTCCAAATTCGCAACTACTGGAAAAACATCGATGTTTTGCGATGTTTTTAGTCACAACTGCCGTCCACACTCGTACATGGACATTATTGGTTACTTTTCAGGATTCCTTCGGCATCAACTGCTTCAGCCAACACCACCAACTAAACACCTTAAATTCGACGAAGTATTATTTTTTTAATATAAGTAAACACAAACAGTTATTTTTACAATCGATGATTCACCACCTCTCATCTATTACAGGTGCTGTCAAATAATAATCAGCTGTTCGAATGTGACATAAGCTGCCGCAGTTGGCTGAGTTTTCGTTTGTTTTTTTTTCAATTTTATCGGAATATTTAAACGAAAATCATGCAGAGTTGTCGAAAAATATTGCCGCTTGCCTTAAAACATAACCAACGTGCTATTAGCACTACTGCAGTTCTTGAGGGCAAACGGAATTTCCGCAAATTTCCGACTTATAACAAACGGGGTACGCGCGTTGTGAAAGAAATGCAACGCACCCTCGAAGATCCTCCGGTACCTGTAGATAAACGTGGCGTCCGCGACACTGGAGTGACATTCAATGGGAGGTATGTGGAGATACCTGAGAGGATACCTGACATTATTGTACCCGACCTGGCAGACTGCAATTTGAAGCCCTACGTGTCGTATAAAGCACCGGAAGTTGTACAATCCGAGTTTACTAGTTTGGATTTGTTCAACGCAATATATTCTCGAAAGATTATCGATGATTTTAAAGCAGGCAACTTGAATGAGGACGGCACCTCAAAAGCACCTTCGGAACACGAGCAGTTGACACCAGACGAAGCGCATATACGGGCTCGAAAAACAGGCAGTGACATATTTTAATGTTTCTTTTATTTAAAGTCATTTGATAGAATAAGTACAGGTTCTATTGATTTATGTACTTTTGCCGATAGTTGTAAAGCTTGCGTATCCATTTCTCCGACTTGGCTTCGAAGTCTCCTAGGAACTAAATAGAATGTTAGATTCTTAAGGCAAATTTAAATAAAACAAAAAGACTTACATTTTGATGTATTATTTCGTCGTCAATGTGCTCCTTTTCTAAGGGCTTTGGTATTTTAACCGTTTCAGCATCGAGATCGATAACAACTTTATTCAGTACACTTTGAGTAACAGGTGCTTCGCGGTCTCTGGTACTAAAGAATGTAGTTGGTGCAAACGAATCTTCGTCTATGGTTTCCAGCGCTTTTTGCACTTTTATATTGTTTAAATCGATAGCTTGAACTGTCGTTGTTGTCGATGCGGCAGCAAAACCATGAGCTGAACGGGAATTAGCCTCCGCACTAGGTGCACGCGTGTGATGCCTTGATTGTGAAATGGATTTTCTTTCTGTTCTTTGACCATAACTACTACGACTGCTGCGGCTTTCGCGAGATGAGCTACTCCGTGAACTACTTCGGCTACTACTTCTACTGTGCCGCGAATACTTTTTAGACTTTTTAGATTTCTTCGACTTTTTGGCTTTGAAGCTGCGACTTCGCGATGGTGATTTGGAGCGATAGTAATCGTAGTCCCTATCTTTTTCTCGCCGATATCTGTCCTTTTCACGTTCACGTTCATAATTTTTGTCCCGATCACGGCCTCTGTCCCTGTGGCGGTCTCGTGTGGATGGCCGGGATTCGGAATCACGCATTTTAATAACTTAAATTTTCAATCAGTATTCGTAATGCTTTTTAGCTAATTTTTTAAAACAATTTGTTGACAACAAACGGACAAACAAAAATTATGTGAAATTTAACAATTTTTAAGGGCTGCAACAATTTTTACATTTATTATTTTGCCGTTCACAATGAAAAGCAAAACAAGTTCCACTATTTAGAGTCCATTCTTCTTTTGCTGTTGTATCGAATGATTCGTGTGCCGCCTTGTGACATGAGTCATTCCAGTATTGACAATAAAAAAAAAACCCCCCGTTTTTTTAAATCTGACCAATGAAATAAGTAAAATTGTATTAAAATATCCATTGACATTGTTATCAGCAAGAAACAATTGTCTTAAACAGGTGCAAAACCATTTCAATACACTATAAACGACAAGTAAATGCATTTTAATCAAAATGCTCTGAAATCATCCAATCATTCTTTATCTGCTTCTACATTAATTATGATTTAGATTTGTATAAATGGCTTAAATCGATCAGATACTACTTATCAGAAAATTTTGTTTTGCACTTAAAATAGCTGTTCATAAATTTCTTGGAATTATCAATGAAATTATTTTTGATAGCGTTTCTACATAGGGGGTATAAAAAACCAGTTAATGATTAAATTTTGCCAGTGCGTTTTTGGATGTGGATGTTGGAAATGTTGTTTTTAAGACTGATTTTTCTACTAAGTGCGTTGTGTGTGTCAGTTTTTGCTAGGACGACGGGCAACGCACGTTCCAGCACGATTACAACAGTAACTCTTATTGAACGCCATGGTTATCCTGTTGAAGATCATACTGTCCAAACCTCGGACGGTTACATTCTTACCATGCATCGTATACCCTATTCTCCAAAGGCGGGCAATGACGGTTCACCACGTCCTGTTGTGTTCCTGATGCATGGACTGCTTTGCTCTTCATCGGATTGGGTCTTGGGCGGTCCAGAAAATGGCTTAGCTTTTATACTTTCCGATGCTGGTTATGATGTTTGGATGGGTAATGCTCGTGGCAACACTTACTCGAAGAAACATGCTACCAAAACACCATTGTTACAACCATTCTGGAACTTTGAATGGCACCACATTGGAATTTATGACTTACCCGCAATGATTGATTATGTTCTTTACTGGACTGGTGTGGAAACTTTGCGTTACGTTGGTCATTCCCAGGGCACAACATCGTTCTTTGTCCTGAACTCGATGATTCCACGTTTTAGAAGTCGCATACATTCGGCATATTTGTTGGCACCAGTTGCCTTTATGGAACACATGGAAAGTCCACTTGCAAAAATTGGTGGCCCTTTGTTAGGACAACCAAATATGTTTGTGGATCTGTTTGGTAGCTTTGAGTTTTTACCAAATACTTATGCTATGGAGTTAATGGGTTCGTTGCTTTGTCATGATCAATCGTTGGTTCAAGCAATCTGTACGAATACACTTTTTCTCATTGGCGGCTGGGATTCACCGCATTTGAATACGGTATGTACGAGTGTACTTGTTGTTTTATTTAAGGCATTGTTCTCTACAAGTTTATTTTATTTATAGACAATGATACCTGACATTATGGCTACAACACCAGCAGGCTGCTCTATCAATCAGATTCAGCACTATTTACAAGAGTATAACTCTGGCTGCTTCCAACAATTTGATTACGGCAAAACGCGCAATAAGAAAGAATATGGCACCAAGGATCCAACAGACTATGATTTGGATAGCATTGGCGTTCCGCTCTATTTGTACTACTCCGACAACGATTATTTCGCTTCGCTCATTGATGTTGATCGACTACGTTATACATTGCCACCGGAGATATTGAAAGTTGCATACAGGCTACCTGAGGAACGTTGGAACCATCTTGATTTCCTATGGGGTCTCAATATTAAGGAAATTTTGTACGATAGGGTACTTCGAGATATGAAAAATTCTTAAATATGTTGGCGAGTAATTACACTTATCATGTACAGCTGCAGCAACATTAACCCATTCAACCCAAGACATAATTTACAAGGTTCAAAAACTCTAGTTCAAAAAAAGAATATATATATAAGTATCATATTAACGATGTGGAAGAAATTAATTTTACATGATTTAAAGCCCATAATCAATATCAATACACAAAAATTTACTTCAAACCGAAAATATAAAGGATTATGGACTACGTTAAACTCATTGAAATTTAAATCATTGTACGTACTTTCGTATAACATATAAAAAAGATAAAGATGTACTTCAAAAATTAATTAATTCCGATTCAGTAGTTCTCAGGCCCACTATCATAGCTCCTTTCTAAAACCGTTGCCAAAAAAATTAGAAAGGTAATATCGTACTGTAGTAATCTGATATCAATGAATAAAATTAAAAATAATCGGACAGTGAGCTTTTATTTTCATTTAATTTTCTCTTTACCAAAAATTGAAAATAACTGTCAGCTTGTGACGCTGCTTTTAAATTTTAAAGCGCTAAAAATTGCAGTCATATAGCTCGACTCGTGAGCACCATACTTCATATGCAGTATTCCATATTTTTCCACGCAATCGAGACTAAAAAAGGACAGAAACGGCTTGATAATTAAAGACTTGGCAGCACTGATCATGTGTACACACACATCGTGAGTCTCTCGACGTTCTCATTTTTATAACATTGAAACCGCTCACACATTGCATATTTCTTAACAAAACATAAGCGATGCCAGCGTTTATATTGAGTCAAATGTAAAGCGCGCCAACTCATTCGATTGTCGTATGTTGCTTCTGGCTCTTTTAAACATAGGACTAATTGATCCAAACCAGACTGCAAGACAAAGTACAGATTGCCACTTACTTAATAGTTGTTGACGGACAATTTGTGTGAAAAACAAAAGAAATTAATTATAATAAGTTGTGCGTAGTATTTTGGAAAAATGACGCGTGTTACGAAAAG
This sequence comes from Phortica magna, assembly GCA_037044515.1. Lineage (NCBI taxonomy): Eukaryota > Metazoa > Arthropoda > Insecta > Diptera > Drosophilidae > Phortica > Phortica magna. The sequence goes on from JBAMBP010001601.1 coordinate 10,159, forward strand.
TAATATTACGCTTAATATGGAGTGCTGGGTCGATGAATTGTCCTCCGCACAATTAGCGGCGTACGAGCGAGTTGCAAACGAACACAACGCGGTAAAAACTGCACTAAAATCAGCCCTAAGCGCTAACGAGGGCAAAGAATTGTTCAACGGGCAAGTTTTTCAGGCGTATTCGTTTAAAGGAAAAGTGCTTCAAGAAATAAAAGAAGCCACTTTACCCAAAAAGCCACCAAAGAGTGTGGAACCACCGTCTACAACGTCGGGTCGTGGCCGTAAACGTCAATCGAATATAGCGTATTTGGAATCATCCGATGAGGAGGATGATGATGTGCCTCTGGCCAAACGCTTAGCACAAACGTCGACTAAAAAATCATCTTCGTCTAGCCAGCCCACAAAGGCTCAGAAAAGGAATGCTGCCTCAGCTGTGGCTGCCGCAGCTAGTTCTTCGAGTGGAAAGACATCTCCACAAACACCTAAAAGTGGTAAAGGTGGTGCCAAGACGAGCCCATCCACAAAAAGTGAGAAAGCGAGTTCTAGTACTACACCGTCGGCAAATGTACGGCCATGTGAGATCAATTCAGTTGGTGGCTTGGTTGTTGGCACTGGTGATAGTAAAGATTGCAAAGGGAAAGATAATAAGGATAACGGCAAGGAAACAAAAATGCAGGGCAAAACATATCCTTCTCTTGTGGTACTTGCTAAACCTTATTTAAAGGTTAAGGATATGGCAGCCACACGTAGCAAGTTAGATTCTAAAGTAAAATTGGTTCTTATGTTGACACCCAACAAATTCTGCGAGTGGCTTATACAAGAGGGTTTACTTCGTTCGGCACAAAACTGCATTAATCATCGCAATAATGAGTTAAAGTTGGGTAAGTTGTTATAGTTGGTATATTTTAATGACAATCTTATTGTGCATATTTTTTGCAGGTGTTTATTCCGATGCATCCAAGTTCCCTTTTACTGGCGGATACGTATGGATTAGCGAATGCTGTCCATTGCGCTTTGTTTCTGTCTTCCATAATTCTATTTTCGAGGGTGCTCAGCATCCACCGTCATGTATATTAAAGTTAATTTATCACTGGGCGTGCCAAACGAGTATACAAAACGTCGTGCAATGGGTTAAGGTAGACAGCGTGTATATCAAGGGCATTTATACTTGGTTGCGAGCTATTTGTACACTTGCAGTTCACCAAAAGTGCAAAAAGCTTGGTGGGCCCGATAAATTTGTTGAGGTGAGTAAATTGTTTAAAATTTTCTTATTTAAATGTTTTAATTTACCCGTATCATTTAGGTCGGTGTCATATCGTTGGGCACCACTTCGCAAGATGGACAGCAACGTCAGGTTAAAGTCGAAGTTCTCGGCGTTTACGATTATTCAGATAAATCCATACGTTTGCGCGCTGTTGAGCCAATAGCTGATGGTGATCGTAATTACAAAAAACGTTTTCAGACGATACTTGAACCATTACAACGCTGGGTGCAAAAGGATAGTGTTGTTTGCATTGATCTCACTGTCGATAAAATAACTCTTTACTCAATGGGCTTTAAAAATATAGTGCAGGCGGCGGCAACTGATAACAATGCCAAACATAATAATTCCGCTGTCATGGAGTACTTGCGACGTATCGTGCCTCGTATGTTCCAAAATACACTTTCTCTGCTTTCACGTCAAATGATACAACAGTTTTTGGATGAGCTTGTCTGGCGCGAGAATTTTGGTACCTACGCACTACAGGCATTCAATAATATAACCTCGCATATTGCCGAACAGACTCGCGTTATCGCAAACGAAACGTTGACTCAACGTCTTTACCAGGTAGGTTGGAGAGCAAATAGTTTCATCAGCAATTGATTACATTTTTGTATAATTTCAGGTCGCGACCAATCCCTTTAAGGACTGGAGCGTACTACCAGCCAATTACAAAGAGACTCCTGCAAACCATACGCCAAAGCGTCTGAAGAAACGTTAGTATTGTCAAGTAACGAGTAGGTCAAATACTAAGGGAAATAACTTCAAATATCAATTTGAAGTACCTGCTTTAATAAACAATCTAAGTCCACAATCCTAAGAAAATTAGTAACATTTCATAGATTTAACTTAAAGCAATAAGTTAAGACAAAAAGCATACGACATAAGTTTCCAACAACTGTTTGTTATTTTTTTTTTAATTAATAAATTTACTTATGATTTAAATACAAAATTTTTATTATTTCCTTAAGAATTGGTTTCTTATGCTTTTTGTTTCACATACTTATCACAAATACTAATATAGAAAAAAATATGTGTTTTCTCTTTTAGCTATCAACGATTCAGACTATGTTAATCTTGGAAAAGAAACGAAAACTATAAAAAAAGAAAATATACGTGATTCTCCTACACCGTCTCTCGGAAAACGTAGAAGCGCTACTGTGAATGTGGAGGACGACTATCGTTCTGAAAGGAAGTCATCTACTGCAAAATCTGATACTAAAAAAAGCGTAGGAACTGCCGGAAAATCACAGGCACATATTAAAGCCACACCATCTAAGCATGTTGCTGGTCCCAAGTCAAACAGCTCGAAAAAGACGACTGATGTTAAACTGCCACCTGTATCCATTAAAAAGGAGGAAGATGACCTCAAAGGATTGGAGGAAATGTATTATGGTGTTTGTGATGGCAATGATGACTTCTTTGAAAGTTTCCCCTACTTGCCTAACCCTCATATTCAACAAATCAAGGAACTAAACGTATTGAATGCTGTAGGATGTCCGATATGCTACTCTGATGATATTTTCGACTCAAATGAAAAGTTGCAAACCCATTTAGTTTCGCATATCAGTCCGGATGGCAAAGAACATCAATTTCAGTGTTTGTTCTGTTTAGAAAAACATCAGTCGGAGTTAGTGTTGTCAAAGCACAATCAAATTATGCATCCCACTGAGACAAAGACAGATGGTTCGCATTCATATCATTGCCTGATTTGCCAACAGCGTCACAATTCACTGAATCATCTAACGATTCATCTTCAGAAAATTCATAATATGCTCGAATTGCCATATTGGTGTCAGGCATGTGGATATCGTTCCTCTTCGCATCGTGATGTTGTACGTCACTACTATGATGATCACAAAAATCAAAACTTCTTGCAGTGCCCATTCTGTTTGGATGTAAGTCAATAATATTTAACCATACGTTTTAAACCAATTAAATATGCAATTTTATTTTAGATATTCTACTTTAGCCATAAGGGCAAATTGAATATGTTGAACATTGAAATTTATTTCATGCACTTGCGCAGCCATATAACCAAGAGGGATATCACACTAAATTGTCAGAAATGTGCATTGAGCTTTACTGATAAAGGTAACCTTTTTTGTGACATACATTCTTTGATGAAGTCTTGAATCATATTCTTTTTTCAGGAGCTCTTAAGCAGCATACAACGCACCATCATATAAGTCTGACAAAAACGTCCAAAATTGTACGTTTGCTGATCAACAATTCGCTGCTGATTCCTCCGCCCAAGGTGCGCACACATCATCGAGAACAGTTGCCCTACTCACAACAGAAACTATTAAGTTTCTTTGCTTTCCTTGAAGGTGCCGTATGTCTTGAGTGCAATTCAATGGTAGTAAATGAAGATCAGCATTTTAGGTAACTTATAAAATAATAATTCCATAAAACAGTCATAATAAATATTATTTTTTCGTTCTATAGTGGATTGTTAAAATGTAACAAATGCAATTACAAAACCTGCTGCGAAAGAAATCTGTTTCAGCATGCTTCTGCTTGCAATGGCAACGCTTTCTTGGATGGCATGGAAATAACGCTACCCAATGAAATGCATTGCATTTGCGGTTTTGCAACAGTCAATGGTAATAAGATGGCACAGCATATGGCCTCATGTGGTCAGAATACTTGCTATCCAAGCGTGGAAATCGCACATGAGAACACTGTAAAGAGAAACATGTTGGATATGCTTGGTTTGGTACGACGTGATGGTGAAGGTGGGGGCGAAGGTAATGAAGAAGATGGCGTTGGTGATGAACAACATCATACAGAGGTCCATGCTCAGCCCCAGCAGGTGTTGCTTGACCAACGAGATCCACAATTTGAAATGCTGTCGGATCAACCTTCCACCTCTGTACCATTAGAAACAACATCAAATGTGCAGCAGGAACCCATTCAATTTGGTGAAATGGAAGCAGCACCAGTTATGCTCGAAGGCGATCAACAGGTGGTCGGCGAAGATGTAGCGAATGCAAGTACGGAGTACACTCACATAGTTGATGCGCCACAGCCACAGTACACAATTAGTTTTGGACAGGCAGAAGTTCAGGGACATGCATTGACGGCGTCTGACATAGATATGCCACTCATTGGTGAACTAGCTGATCCAAATCCTCCTCCAACACCTCAGTTCCTTGGTGAAGTACATACTCCGATGTTTGATGCGGTCGCTGCAGCCGAACAGCAGCATTATCATCAAATGATGCACGCTCAGCAACAGTCCCATCATCACCAGCAACATCCGCAATGATATAGGACCAACTCAATGTTGACACCACTTCAGCGGGGTAAAACAAAACGAGAGACCACCTTACCGTGGCCCGATTACTAATATTGTACAATATCTAAGCATAAATATTCGAAACACATACATTGTCGGAAGAGTGAATATAACTTTGCACCGAACCATAAATTGTAAGTAATTTAATATAATATAATACGTTGCTTTACGCGTAAAAAAAACAAAATACAATATTGCACTTTCAAACGACAAATAAAATCACAAATAATGTCTAAACAAAAATTAAAAAAATAATTTTGAATATTATAGTCAAATACAACAGATGGCGCTTTGATAGTAAGCTGACAGGACTTCAAATCGCCAAAGTCATGTCATTTCACTTGGTTCTTTTGTTGTTGTCGCAATTTAGATTGATGCAGGGCGGAAAGCACCAGTGCTGTATCCAACTCCAATTGAGAGCCACGCTCGTTGTCCAGTGAGATTTCAATAGCACGTTCATGAAAACGCGCCAATACTCGTGGCCGATAATCTTATGACAAAGTAATAAATATTCAAGCTAAACTATAAATAAAATAAACAATGGCACTTACCTACACTACCGGCCAGTGGATTTCCTGTCAAACTCAGTGTTTCCAACAATGGTAGACAGGCCACATTATCCACTTCTTCTAAATCCTCAATCAGATTGCAACTCAAATCTAGATTAACTAATGACAATAATTTTCGCAAACCGTTTATCTGTTTAAGCCTATTCTGTGCCAGATTTAATGTTACCAAGTTGCCTAACTCAAGGTGCCAATCTATGCACTCAGCAATAAGATTCGCAGATAGTGAGAGCACCTGCAAATGGGGCAGTTCGGCTAGATTTTGGATCGCTCGTATTCTATTCTGCTCAAGAATTAGTCGTTTGAGATTAGGCGCAGTACGGACACTGCCATCTATTTGAGTGAGCAAATTGCAAGTTAAATCTAGCTCGTTGATTTTACGCCAAGCATCCGTCGTAATAAGCAAATCACTATGGATTTCGCCATTCAGTGTGTCAGGTGTATTTGATGTTGTTGGTATTTCGGATATTTGGTTAGGTTGTGGATATTGATGCGGCACCTCACAATCTTTGTGAAGATTATCACAAAGCAGCACTTGATTTATGTGGGTAATAGTTGTGCTGTGCACGCAAATTGTTTCTAGCGTTGGCTTTAGCAGATTGATATCTTCAATATTTTCTGTTGAAATTGCACGAAACTTAAGGGTTGTCAGATTGCGGAATGCATTTAAATTGAAACTCAGTTTGTTTGGAATGATATTACTGCGTCCAATTGGAACGTCAACTGTGTTGTAATCGTTGCCAAAACTGTCGTTATCTCTGACAGGAGACACAATGAGCGTTTCGAGTTGAGTACAAAAGTCCAGTACATGCGAAAAATCAAATATACCGCGTTGTTCTATGTTTTCTGGAGGACAAGGCAATGATAACCTTTCGCTTATAGCATAAGCCTGTGTAAATAAAGTATGTAAATATAAGTATTGGAAATTTAAGAATTTCTTCAATGATAATTACCTGTAAGGCCGAAAATGTAAATTCTTTTTTCGTGCTTAATAGAGTATCACCATTTTCACTAAAAAGTTTGGAGAGGTCTTGCAACAAATATATAATATCGTATTTGTTAAACTCCAGGAATTCAGCTAACACGCGAGGCAGTTCTATACGAAAGTATATGAGCAACTCTTGTAAATACTTTTCTAATTGTTCCCTTCTTTGTTCCAAAAAGACGGGCTGTTTGTTGCCAACAATCTAAAATTAACAAAAATAATATATATTGTCTGAACTGCTTCCTTTGACCCATACGCCCTTAATTAAATTATACAAACCTTTTTCGGCGGCAAAAGCTTTTTATTTATTGCAATATCTTCTACCAACTTTTCATGGAGTTGTGCAAAATCACGATACCGGTGCTCCACCATCCATTCCACGTCATGTACTCGTACTTTAATGTCATAATATGTAACGCCTGTCGAGGATTCGATGAAGCGTGGAATGGTCAACTGAGTATCGACGTGCTGGCGAAAGTAGCAAGACATTTTGGCCGTTGTGGTCTTATACAGTAATACTGGTACATATATTTACACTTAACTCAATTAAACAATTTTAAACAAATCTCAGACAATTGTGAGAACAATTTGCCCATTAAATAATTGTTTTTGGACAACTTATGAGCAAGGGTGTTTCTCCGCAACAATATTTCGTTATACAGCACTGTACATTATACAGTCATGCAATAGTTATTACCTATCTTGTTAGAATTATTGCAATTAGGATATTTTGTCGGCTATTTTTAAAAATCACTTGCATCATATTTATTGTTTAAATGCCTAATTCTAATTTTAACTACCCCGCTTTCCAAACATTGCAAATGAATTAAACAGATGTGAGTGCAACTGTGAAATCTTAAGTGCTGTAAGTTACTTTTGAAACAGCTGACTTTTTGTTTACGATTCACTCTCACATCGATTGTAACAATTTTCATTAATTTTTAAAGTTTGGTAATGCGGCAGTGATTATATTTATATTATTATTGTAAAGCTACCTTATGAAGTGTAAAAAATGGCTTTTCTGGAAGACTGTGTAATTGTGTTCGTGTCGCAGGTAAGAGTATCAATCCATTGGGTGCCATGCCAAACATTCACCCGGCTACATCTAAAAATATAAACACGTACTATGTTTAAATATCCACAGGTACTCTTCTTTGCCGGTGGCTGGCTCTTTTTCAACAAGAAACTTTTCAAGTTCTATGAAATAAGGCATATTTCGGTGCAACTAATTTTTTCAGTGACATTCGCGCTTTCTGTTACTATGTTCGAGCTAATTATATTTGAGATATTAGCCGTGCTTGAATCCAGTTCACGCTACTTCCATTGGCGATTGGGATTAGCTTTACTCTTGCTAATGGTCATTGCAGTGATACCATTGTACATTTGTTACTCTGTGATACACAGTATTACTTTCTGTAAGTACTTATAATAATTCCTTCTTCATTTCAATTCAATCTATAACTTTTTACATAGTTCCTGATAAATGGGTGCGGATCATGACTATACTTTGCTGGTTCGTTTTTCTGTATGGTCTGTGGCGTATTGGTGAACCTTTTCCCTTACTAAGCGCCTCACTTGGCATATTTACAATTGAACAAGGCGTCTCACGAATTGGTGTAATTGGTGTCACAGTAATGGCGGTACTCTCTGGTTTTGGTGCCGTCAATTATCCGTACACTAGTATGACTTATTTTATCAAGTATGTTGATAACATACATCTTAATTCGTAATGATAAACATATGATACTTTTAGACCTGTTTGCCAGAGCGATGTTTTGTGTTTGGAACGTCGGCTTGCTCTTACCGTAGACATGCTGATTGCAAAAAAGAAACGCATTGCTCTTGCTGTGTATAATCGTAATAAGAACAATCTTGCCAAGCCACGTATATGGGATATGCTTGCTTCAGCCGTACATCGTGGACCATCCAGTGGCGAGGGTAAGAGCGAAAAGCTAATATTTTCATTTGCTTAGTAAATTTTCATTTAAACAGATATTAACCAGCTCAAACAAGAGGTTTATGGCCTGGAAGAATTACTTCGTTCACTTTTTCTTGAGCTAAACTCACTTAAAACCATGCAAGAGCGTCAGCGCTGGTCGCAAACGCTAAAGGGAAAATATTTTAATGTTTTGGGACACTTCTTTAGCGTTTATTGCGTTTACAAAATTTTTATTGTATGTACCAAATACTCTTACAAAATTATGAAACGGTTATGTATTCCTTTCACAAACTTTCAGTGCTGCGTAAATATTATATTTGATCGGGTAGGCCGAAAAGATGCTGTCACACGTGGTCTGGAAATTGCTGTGCATTGGTGTGGCTTTGACATTGACTTGGCCTTCTGGAATCAGCATATTTCTTTCTTGCTTATTGGCTGCATTGTCGTTACTTCCATACGCGGACTTCTTCTCACTTTAACAAAGGTGCGTTCATTAAATATCTCTAATTTCATAATATAAAATTGATAAAATCGTTCCACAGTTTTTCTATCGCATTTCCTCCAGCAAATCGTCCAACATAATTGTTCTCATACTAGCACAGATCATGGGTATGTACTTTTGCTCCTCCGTGCTTTTAATGCGCATGAATATGCCCGCAGAGTATCGTTTAATTATCACAGAGGTTTTGGGCAACTTGCATTTTAATTTCTATCATCGTTGGTTCGATGTCATATTCTTAGTGAGTGCACTTTCTACAATTTTTGTACTGTATCTCTCACACAAGCCAAGAACTCAATATTCTGATTCCGATATAAATTAATCATAAAAATAGTTCATTACATTTAAGTATATTTTATTGATTAAGTCATATCTTATATGTGTTTCCAAAAAGCTTTAAACTATGTAGCATATTTTTATACATTCAAACGCAATGAGTATGCAACGACAACAGGTAAAAGCTTAACAACGAAAAATTTGTTTGATATGGAAAAGCCAAGTTTATGATTTAGTACGTCGTGTTCAAAAAAGCTCAAATCGCAGAACGTGTAATTTTACCTCTTGTTATTTTATACTCTGTGATTTAAAAGATACGAAAGATAAGCACAATTAATGCCTTTTTTATTATAAGAACATCGTTAAAGTATTTATTAAAGTCATTTTATAAATGCTCTCTCATCTTAACAACTCAAAAAAAAAAAATTGTGCAAACGACACAATGTAACATGAAATAAAATCAAAACTTATTGTAATATTTTTAATTAAGATTATCGATGTTCTTTGCATTTAATTTGCAAGGAAGCGGACTTTTAACAATATTGTGTCCACTATTTTTATATTTCTTTTCAAATATTTATATTTATCGCATTTTGCCAAAGTTCTAAAATTTTTGGACTTAATAAAACCATCCAAAATAAATATAAAAGAAACTTAATTGAAAATTTTAATGTTTGTTGATGTTTCCACAAAATATCTGATTTAATAATATAGAAACTTCAATAGTTTTTGTGGTTAGTATTATTTAGGACTTGGTACCAATACTCAGACATGTTTGGTTATTTCTTGCTGTTTCTTACGCGCAAAAGGAATAACAGTTTGGTTTAAAATTATAAATAAGAGTTCAATTCGTAGAATTGTTTAAACAATATACATATATGTGTAAATAAACTTCAATAAAAGTTATTATTAACTGTACAAATTAAATCACCTAAAGGCCGCGGTTTTACTGTTAAAATAATGTGTCTTACTATTTCCAGTCAATTTGTATTAAATATTGTTGAGTCACAAGAAAGTTGCAGATAATACTTTGAATTCTTTAAAAATTTATTAGAAACAAGTTTAAAAATTCAACCATAAAGACGCCAACACAAAATTTGTGCTAATATTAAGTTCCTTAAAACTTATTTTTGGTTTTTTTTTATTGAATTTGTATGAATAACAAGGAATTCGGGTATCTAAGATAACAAACGAAACCAATAAAATTGACTTGGGTTGCCAAGCCAACGAATGAATTAACTACCAAATTTGATGGACCACACAAGCAGACGAAAAAAATTAGCCGCTACACCACACGCGCTGCCAATAAAAAACAAAAAGGAAGATTTAAAATTTAATAAAAAACGTTATGCGTGAACCGATTTAGATATAAATATGCGACCGAGATAAGGCACAAGTCAGGACAATCAAAGGATTAAAAACAAAAACATTTTCAGCTTTGTGGAATCTGAAAGTTTTTTAATAATTAAAAGTTATTTATTTTTTTTAGATCGAATCTTAATTCAAAGTATGTATGTATGTATGAAGTGGTTTAACATCTTGTGTTGTTGTCAACACTTGCGCTACGAAACCCTTTTAATTCATACGGCTTTGCATCGAGAAAGCAAACAGTCATCGCAGCTACACGGGAAATTGCAACTGTTTCGCATGGCTGTTTTCAACATGTTTCAACAACACATTGATTTGTTGTTGCTGTGGTAAGTCCACCCTATTGCGCCTTGGGCGGTCATCAGTGCAACGCAAACAAACGAAAAGCAATGCTTGACAAACGTCTAGCAAAATGACAAGAGTGCAGACATCGAGAGATAAAACGAGATGATGACCAAGTGGGCAAGAGAGTGAAAGAGGACGAGAGTAAGTTGCAGTTCCGGTCGAATGAGTATGCTTACAACTGTTATTGCATCTACACTGTTGGAGCTTTCATTTTTTTTTTTTCTTATTTCTTCTTTTTTATATTTGTTATCTCTTTTTTACTCTCAAAGTAAATCGCGCGACTGCTGCTGCCGGCGGTCGTGTCCACTACTCGTGGTGAACGGCCACCCAAGCTGACAAGTATTGCCGCTGTTTTTGTGCGTGTAGATTTGTATCGCTTTGGCTACTACTTAATTACAGCATTCATTTAGTCAAAGCTGTAAACTCAATCAGCGGGAACACACACAATGGCAACGGTTGATAAACATACAGACATACAATACATATATCAATGTATTAACGTCTATTCAGAAACGTTTTATATACACATATTTTATACTCGTTGCTGCGTTGTGAATGGGACCAACGCACTTTGATGTCGTTCTAATTAGATAAATCGAAAACGGAAATCTCTTATAAATAATTTCCATATTAAATCAATCAAAATTGTTAGCGACAAGAAACTAATAGAAAGAAAGTTATTATAAGTTGACAAGGGAGCAGAAAATATGGTGACATAAAATTTGGTAAGTTATCTTACTAAACTCATTGTTTTTAATCATCAAAGCTTAAATATAAAGCATGTTAATTTTAAGGTTCAAAGGATTACTTAACCAGAAGCTTCTACGGCCCCAAACAACTGGTTGGCTAAATAAATTAGTGGTCAGTGTCAAAAGGGTTAGGCGGTCCGTGAGATGAACATTTGACTCTTAAATGAAAGTGATTGATCGGATGAATGGCCTCATCGAATGATCGCGCGTCTGATCGCTGAATTGATCGTTTTTTGTTTCTCTCCAACGATTGATTGGGGCAAACGTGTCTTCGATGTGTGAGTTCCTATCATTTTTTTTTTCATTGTAGCGGCTTATTTGATTGATGCGCTTTTTTTCGTCTGCGAGTCTGTGCGTGTGTGTCTGTTCAGTTGGAGAGTCATGTCTGTCCGACCGTTGCTTCAACTTATTGGGTGGCATACAAACTAGTTTGAAGCCAAATTGGCCACTTGTGTGGCCTGCCTGCTGGCCGTCCGTCCAACTGTACGTCCAAGTTGTATCCCAGCGTTAATATTTGTCTTTTTATGGCGGTAGGTGTACGACTCTGTGACATCAACGTCGTTTGTTATTGCATTAAATTATCCGAAGATTTGCGATCATCAATGATTGCCACACGCTGTGATTTTTATTGACGCCAATGAAATTGCAAAACCATCGTGTGTGGCCTCAGCACAGTCAAGTAATCAGAGGCCCAATACTTAACTTCGTATGTGATCAAAATCAAAAATCGTAACTTTAATGCTGCCGACACACATGTTAATAGCATGAGCTTGTGTGGCAGGCCTTCGCATACAATTAACTGGCTGCGTTACACTGATTGATTATGTGACAGTTGCCAATGAGTAAAAATTAAAGCCTAAAGCACTTGTTGTACATGTACAATACATACTATATTTGCATGTATAAGTCGCTTTATGTGAGTATTACAAACCCTTATTCGATCAGTGGGACTGAGTGTGTATGGATTATTGCATACATGATATGTACTAACATAAAGTAGCTTGTCTATTGAGTATTCGATTTTGAAGATATGTGAGTTATTTTTCTGACATGTCCTCTGACAGTATACTTAATATCATTGCAAGTAATATGTATGTCGGCCAAATTGTTACATTCAAAGCTGTATTCGAAGTGAAGACATTTGGCTGAGAAGCAGTGGTTTCATATTGATTCGTTTGCTTTAAAATGAAGAACAGCTGCTTGCCAATATCTTTCTAAGCTGCTATAACAACAATCGGGAGCAGAATACAGATCGGCCAGGCCACCATGAAATGAAAATTAGCCTACCTAATAGACGGTACACAGTAATAGGCAGATAGATGATAGATTATGAACAAGGAAAGACTTTAAAGATCAACACACGCACACATGTCACGAAGATGCATCGTTAAAGATACAGTGGAGTAATACTTCACTGCAAACAACACTTGACTTTTATTTTTCTGTTTTTAAATTATTTATTAGTAATTAAGTATTAAGTATAATTATAAAATTGAATTTTTGATTTACCCTTGATGGAAGAAGAACACTTCACCTGCTAAATCCATGCAAGAATATTAGTTTCACTAAAGTGTAATGCACTGTACAAACATCCGGATGGATCAAGCCGCATTCTACTCTGCCGCATGTGTTGGGACCCTCTTCCATCTTGGCGATGTTGATGAAGACGAAGACTGGCTACCAGTCTGTTGTTGTAAATATGTATATGCATGTATGGTTGTGGGCTTGCAACTCATCTACCTTTGTTGTTGGTACGTTGGTTAGCCGTTTGTTTCTTCAGCCGTTGTTTGTTTGTTTGTTCGTTCTTCTTTCTTTCTTTGCCCGTTACCAAGACAATTGTCGGTCGTTCGGTTCGGTTTGGTTCGGTCGGCATTAAGCGTAGAACAGTGGCAGCCCAAAGCGATTTACCCCACACCCATCAACATTTCAACTGAATTATTTCTGATCTTTAAAAGTTTACGTTTTGTAAATTGAGAGATACCCTTCACTTGCTCATTCTGTATTTGGATATAGAAACCAATGAATAAGATCAATCGTGAGAGTAAAGGGTGTAATTCTCTTGGAGAACGAAATTCAGAACATTCTATGGCATCGATATAAGTATTCATATAAAACAATACATCTCATTATAAGAGTGCATTGGTTTTTTATTTTGGTTTCTTTTTTAATTGTAAAGTTTATTGAAGAAATGCTTTATTTGTTGTAAAAAGAAAAAACAATTTAAAATAAGGAGTTTTAAGTCAATTGCTTAAATCAGCTTAAATATAAAGCATACTCGTGCGTCATGCAATATTAAAGTGCTGAATACACCGGACCAAGGTAAGTATGTTGCCTTAAAGAAGCTACTGAGCTGATTGCTCAATCAGGCAAACCGCACGCTGTATACCGCGCCCCGCACACCTTATTTGCTCGCTGTCAACCGATGTTGTCAGCGTCACAGCGTCATTACTCATTCGACGCGAAATTACTTAAAATGTCCGAAAACAAACTTTGAACACCCATGATGACCATAATTTCGAATTTAACGCACACATACACACATACACACACACAATGTGATACGAGTAAGTGCGAGTGAGACTGTTGCACAGTGGCAGTTCAATTTGCTTTGGTGAAAAAGCATGGAGTTGCAGACGGGAAGAGTTGACTGACGGCACGGAACGTGGGTCGGAACAAGATCAAAGTAAGCGCCAAAAAGAAAATTATTACAAAGTGGTGTAGCATGACTAAATACAATTTTATGTACACATTTTTAGTTGGACTTATTTTCTAAACTTCATCTTCATTGAAAGGCCTCGGACAACGTAGCAGAAGATATGAATGAAATTGCTTTAGTCTGGCTTGGTATCAAACGCTACAAGAAAGTAAGTAAGATTATTTTTAGCCCCAAACTTGTTGTAGTTGCAAGTAAACACAGGTAGCCAACGGATTGCTTTTATTGTGCATGGATCATTGGATAAAAGAAACTTTGTATTTATTATAATCACTGTGTACAAATGAAGTGATAAAGGCTATTATCTGTTGTGGTAAGCAAGACTAGTAATAATAGCTGAACTATTATTCTTTAATATCAACTAAACTTAAAGTTATTTGCAAATCGTCATGTTAACTTACCTCTTTATGAATGTTCGATGTTCGTTAAATTAGCTACTCCTATGCAAACAAGCTTTACACAACACAAAAGACTGTTAAGTATGTATTATTTGCTATACTGTTTTATTGAAGCTTAACGTTCGATTGTTGTATGCGTCATGTGCCTCTGTGCAACATAAAGCTACTTAATGCTTAAAACGTTTGTTTATGAAAAAGGTAAGTTGACATCCACTGCAATATTGCTTAATATTAAACAAGGTTAGGTTGGGTAAGCCCACAATTAATGTAAAACAAGCAAATGACACAAGAAGAAGCAATTTATATCAAGATAAATCGTGTTTCTACATTACTTACATAGTTTTACACTATGGATTTACACATTCACACTGTAGCATTACACATTGATTTCTTTTGGTAGTCAAAAGATGTCGAGAACCCATGTTTTTTTCACTTTTGCACTTCGTTTGTAATTATGAGATCAACAAAAAACCAAACGCTTTGTAGATCAACGCAACGGGAGGTGTTTTATAATGCGAACAAATGCATTGTGTATGGAAAGAAAAAAAAAACAGTCACTCTGTGCGAAAACAGCAATGGCGGCGGTGAAGGATGCATACCATATATGTATGTATGTATGTATGTATGAGTGGAGATGTGCGCAAAAGACAGCCGGCACAGCGCTGATCAAACAGTTGTATAATTATGACTGTGCCTTTTTTGTTTTTGTTACTGTCCGTCAGTGCGGATGACTTCTAAGCTGAGGATTTCTTTCACTCAGCTGGAATTCAATTTTGTGTAATAAAATGTTTTACTTGTACCTCTACTTCTGTTATTAATGATGAGTTATGAGTTCAGTTTGAATTTGAACAACTTTGTTCAATTACGCTTTCTCTTCCGCTGCTCCTCACCTTAACATTTCAATCATTAACAATGAAATTGTTGTAAGATTCTTTGACTGGTCAGTAGAACATTTCAAACACGAGATTGTGTGTGCGTGTGTGTGTGTGTGTGTTTGTTTGCATTGTTATTACTGTTATGCAGAACTAATTCAGTTGTCAGTTTTTATTTAAAGTATAGTATTTTTTGTTATGTTTTTGTACGAATGCATTTAGAACTTTGTTGATTGTATTGCAACGATTAATTCTGCACATACCCCACACGAACAAGGCTTTGAATGAACTCAGACAAGCCCGTCGACAACAATTCGAAGTGATAGAGCGCGAAAGAAATGTCACAGAACAACGGCATGAGTGAGATAGTCGGTGCGACAGTACACATACAGATAACAAAAACAAAAAAGAAGAAGAAAAACACAAACGAAAGACGCTGTGAAAACAAGCGAGTATGAAGATAAAATGCGATAAACTCACTGTCAGTTGGTCTCTTGTTATATGCCGAAGTCAAATGCGTGCTCTTGGCCTATGCATATACATACATGCATCCATACATATGCATATGTACCTGTGTTGTGTTTGTATTTGTGCATGTGAATGTGCTTCAGTGGATCGCGATGCATTCGATGTCAAATTAATTTCGTCGTTCGTTGAATCGTGGCGGTGTCTTGTACGTGCGCCGAACGTGTGTGTGGTTATGCCTTTCAAGTGTGGGCGTCTGTCATGTGTGCGCATATGCATGCATATGTATGTATGTATGTAAGTATGTACCATATAAAGTTAACTTAATGCCGGACTGTCTTTTGACACACAGCCGCAACCTATGCCATAAGCATTCAGGCATGCATTCGAACGTCTTCTTTTACCATTTAAAAGAAAAAACATCGTTTGTTGGTTTTATATATGTTTATGCCAGTGAAATGTGAAATTATTTTTATTATTTGCTGCAAATTTCATCTTCCTTTTTTTTTTTTGTTCTGCATTTTTTGCGTAACTTATGATAAAAAAAAAATCGTCGTCGTCTTCATCATCATCAACATTGTTTGCAGCGAAGACACGTAGCGCGCCTTTTCTCTTCAATGATTTGCGTATTATTTGCATTTGGGTGGTCTTGCTTGTAGTATCTTTCTTGTTTATGCGGCAAGCACGGCACGTGCTCTTTACTGCCTGAAAGCAATTTGCGCTTTTGATGTGTTTTACCGCGAATAAGCATTCAGAAAACTTATTAAATGTTAAGGCATAAAATACAACTGTGGCTTAAGTTCGATACGATTGTATCTGCTTTCTTTTCAATGAGAACATCCACGCCATTGATCGTGCAACACTGTAATTGACACTTGAAGTTAATTTGTCACTCTGGCATACACACGCACACACAAGTACGATTTTTTCCCACACAAACACCGTTAAATAGAAAGAAAAAAAAAAAAGACAGCCGTAGATCATCATCGCACAGTGACAGAGACATCAAGCGTCGAAGCATGGAAAACAAATAAATGTATTCAAGTAATGCCATGACCAACAACAGAGTATGGAACAATGAACAAAAGATATTCATGTATATCAGCGCAGAGCCACAATACGTTAAGAAAACTGTCAAAGCTGAATAGAACATAAGAGGTTTAACGCGCTCAACAACAAAAAAAAAAAAAACGTTGCCAAAGACCTACCGCAGGCACAGCGACAGAACGAGAAAGTGAGCTTGGCGTTAGACACGCAGACAAGCGCAAGAAAGAGACAGACAACCATACAAATGTTTTGAAATATCAACTAATGCCATTTAAAGGGTGCATCAAGTTGACTACAGCCTCTGCGCATGCAGACAGACATGACAAAGGCGGGCGAGAGAGCAATAGAAGGAGAAAGTAATTAAACGTATGCTCAGCATTAAATGTAATAAAATGTACGTTGAAAACCGTCGTTCCCAACATGGCTTCAAAATGTTTACTGCGACCAACCATAAAAGTTTACGAAAATGGTAAAGTTGGCAATGCATTTGGGCGATCGACTCATCCGTTAGCATTCAAATTAGTTGGTTTTAACGGGCATAGTGGCCACCCACGTTTTCCACGTAAATCAAAGCGCTTGTTCAATGAATGCGCACGTCTTTATTGACACTATGACAGTCGCCGTAAGCAAATGAAACTTGGTATGACAATAATCAACAAGAAGAAGAAGAAGAAGACGAAGGTGTTTATGCCATTAACAAAAACGTACCGATTTGGAGAACGGTAAATACAAGTGATGGATGGTCGGTCGTTCGGTTGGGTTTGTGTGGGGGTGTCCACTCAGGTTTCGTTCATCATCGTGCTGCATGCAACACAAATTGAAATGTTTTGGAGTTCAGCTTCTTTGACAAGCGCACGACGGGTGGTGCATGATAAATTACTGCGAGCCCTTAGTTTTGTCAAACTTATTTCGTTTTTACGACTTTGTTATGACAATAGTTTTGAATGAATATTGAAATATGGGTTTTTGATTTGAAGAAGGCGTCTGGCCCTAAACTTTCCACAGTCTAATGTTTGACTGTACACTTATATTGCGTAGAGCAACATAAAACAAGAAATAATTGAGCTTTCGTTGATTATGGCGAACCCAAATTGACATGAGTGTTTTTTTAACAACATAAAATTAGTGTGACAAATATGTTTATCTACATATGGCTCATTTAATGGACGCTATATAAAGAATGTCGACATACGTACGTAGTGTACCAAATGATAACCAAAAAAAAAAAAAAAGCCACCAACGATCCAACGCCAACTGATGCGAATGACAGACGAGACCACACAGAAGTGCAGAAAGCAACAAAAATGCGCCACACACAACGCAAGAGGCCAATGATGATGATGATGATGATTATTATAATGTATGGAGAGAAGAGGGTGGGCATGAATGATGGAAGGAGGCTCATGATGACGATACAGCGGCGATTGGTAACACTCAACTTGCCATAGCAGATAAAAAGAAAAAGAAGAAAAGTAACAACAACAACACGAATACAAATTTACCACACATGCGCGCGCTAAAACAAAAACAGAAAGCGTTGGAAAGGGAGAGACGAACAAGGACTGGAGCCGCCAAACAGCAAACGAAAGACGCCACGCAAATTGACAGTCATTTTGTGGTTAAGTGACCAACACGTATTACCGGTGGCAAATAGTAATTATTACATTAAATGCACCGCACAAAACATAAAACAACAACAGCGACAGCAACAACAACATCAACAACAACGTGCAGCACGAGTGTAATCGTCAGCGAGGGCATACAAAAACAAAAAAAAAAACAACAACTGCAATCGAATTGGCTTAAGCAAGAAAAGCAAGGGAACGAAACACACAAGAGGAAGAGCTAAGCCAGTATTGCCAACTGCAGCAACAATGTTGTAACTCTGAATGTAGCCAACTTGAATGTGCAGTGCGCGCCATAAGTGCCAATCGTAGGCGCTAGAAGAGTGGTGATCAAAAAAGTGCCGCTATCTATTAAATTAAAATGTATGTGATGTTTTGGGTGAGAGAGAACAAGTGAGATCGGGTAAGAAGCATAGAAAGAGTTTGACGGAGAACAATTGCTTCGACAGATAGAAAATTAACTATTAGAACTAGAGAGCATAAAAACAAATGTTACGAGCGGAACTATTTTAACAACAACAACAACAACAACGTAACTAAAGATTAAGACATTATACGATTGAAGTAAACAATGAAATGCATTCATTGTATTCAAAAGCAAATGGAGAGCGAAAGAAGCGAGAGAGAGAGAAGTAAAGAGTTGTTCGTTGTTCATGAGATGAAACATGCATTAAAGCCAAGCCAAGTAAACAACAATTTGGGTGGTCCATTCAAGTGAATATCACAACGATTGCGTGTAGTGCATGTGTGGCGTGTGTGTGAATGTGTGTGATTGTGTACGTCACCCTTTGAATGGAGATCTTGAGTTGTGTTTCGTGCATGCATTAAAAGAGATACAAATTATACAAATAGTGAGTTATAAAAAGTGGGAGAGCGCCGTTACGGCAAAGACTTGTTGTAAGCCAAGATTTCATTCGAACATATGTATGTATGTATGTAAGGAGAGGAAGTCTCTTTTTAAGGGGCCTCTCTTTGACTTAAGCGACTCTCAACTAGGCAACCCGTCTATCTTGAAAGTAGCATGCGAGAAGTTATTGTAAAAGAGGCAATTTAACTCACGATGCCATTTAGTAAGTGACTGAGTTCAAGTGCACTTAAAAAAGTCAACGTTAGCCCACGTTCTGTGGTTCTAAGTGCGAAGCAAAGAAGGCTTTGTTATTTTACATATAACGAAAAGATTTCTTCTCAAGCAAGAAATTATCACAGTTTCAGGACAATAGGTTCCAGAGATATATAAGCATGTAGCAACCCGATTTCCGTTGATTTTTTCCAATATAATTATAGCGATTCTATATTATATTTCCTTTGAATACTCACTGATACTTTGCCTCTGCTCAGAACTAATGTACTCTTCCACTTAACGGCACAGGGTATAAAAATCGGAAAAGAATCAACAACGGAAGTCAAGTAAACATTGCGACTGTGATGCTGGTTCTTGAAGTTGTTGTTGTTGTTGGTGCCGAAGCTTTTGCAGTTATGTTGTCGCGGTTGTTATTGTAACTTTGTAATGACGACTTTTTTTACAGCTTTTGTTGTTTTTGCCGGCCCGGTCTGAGACCTGATTTGACTATGTAATTACATTTTGCTGGTGGGCCTAATTATTTGATCAGAATTTTTGTTTTTGTTTTGTATTTTTATTTCTGCGCTTTCTTAATATAATTTGCAGAAAAAAATGCTTCTGCGATGCAATAGCTGAAAGATAATTAATTAAAACTAATAATTTAAATGTCGCAATAAGAAAGATTTGATTGCAATGTGAGTTAAATAACGCATCGTTTGAGCTTTCAGTTTCCTTAGCGCTCGTCCTTGTCCGTAATTTTGGAAACGCGTTGTTGTGCTTCAAAGATCATAAAAACTTTATCGAATGTTTAAACCTTTGTGTGTGGTCCGCAAAAGTATTTTTTTGTTTGTTTTTATGCAGACATATGTATGTACATATATTTATGCATATGTGTGTTATTACTAAACAAAAAAAAAAGGATGAAGAGTCGCTGCGTTGGCTGAGGAATCAATGTTAACAAATTTACCAACAAATAACGCAGGCAACACAACACAAACCGCTTAATGGTGCTTTTTTCTCGGCGAGAGCAAACCTCCAATAAATAAAATAAAAAATATGTATAAAAAAAGAACCCTGCCCTAGATCGCAGCCGTATCGCTTGCCGCTTGGTTGCTTGTGTGCTTGCTGCCAGCGACCAACCAAGTGGACCACCCACATTGAGAGACTTAAGCGCACACAAACGCCCAATAGCAACAGCAAATTTATGTGCAACATTGGTGGTCTCTCCATAGCGACCGCGACCGCGACGCGATCTCGTTGCCGACATACACACACACACACACACTCATACATATACAACATACGCGCTCAAATTGGAGGCAACATCACTAACAATAAAAACAACTACAACAACGCAGCGTTAAAAACAGAGTATCGCAAAAGGCAAAAACAACGCTAATGCACACTACACTGCAAAACAAATTTAAGCAAAGCTTTGTTTTTGCAATGAAAAACGCACCACCGAATTTTCAAAATGAATTCAAAATTTATTTTACTTAGACTTTAAAAATTATTGTAAAATTTAATCAACGAAGTAGTTTTTATTTTATTTTGTTTAAAGAGCCCGGTGAATATTAAGAAGTATTAAGTCATAAAGTTATAAAGTATTAAGTCAAAATGTGAATCTTTAATAAATGAAAAATAATTCGGTCTCATTGTTACCGATAACCGAAAAGTTTCTATGCAATTGTACCGTTGTTCAACATTTACAGGTGTCAACTGAAGGAAACATTCCATTCCAATATTCTAATTCCGTTTCTTACGACTTCAGGTCTGAGACTCGGTTGTAATGTTTTCAAAACTGCGAAATAAATTTATATTAGTAACAGAAGCATAATTATTATACAATTTTATAAATAAATGTAATTTCAATGAGTCCTTAGAATTGTGAAAAGACACTGGTCGAAAAAGGCTCATTCAAATGAGGAGAAACAAACGGGAAAGGAACTCTTTCATTTAACATTACTTTAACAGAAGCGTTTCACGATCATTTCTTCAATTTTTATTAACACATTACTATTTTGTCACTTTACCATTGTGACACAGGACACGTCGAGCTGAAACATAGAAAATCATTTAAATAATAGAATGTTGTTATAAGAAATTAATCTCATTTTGAATTATATTTAAAGTGTCAGCACTTATCGTAGGACATCATGTATGTAAACTAACAGAAAATGTAAGTTAGAGTGAAAGAGTGTGATAAGGTCCTCACTAAGAGCTGTTAAGTGCTGGCACTTTCAACAATTTTCGGCTATTAAATTCGATTCAAAGAAACAAAGTATGTTAAACTTGTGTTTATTGTATTTTGTAAAAATTGTTAATATCATGCTTTTCTTATATATAATATAATTAAGCTGGTAGGGGATTATGGCCAGTATGCTGGCAAGCGCAGTTCAAAAGAAGATGGATCTCAAAGATGGAAAGCCCTTATTCCAAATGGGCTAGTTGCTAAGCCAAGTGGCTGGGCGCGGCCGAAACACCAACATGGCTTGATGCCAAGTTAGCCTTCACATTGCCCATGGAACGCATAGCACGCACATAAACTAAATCAAATAAATAAATCGGCTGTGAGACAATTTGGCCATTTTTCAGTCCCGACAACCAGCACAAGACTGAAAAATGGCCAACTTGGCAGCACTGATAATTTTTTACTCTTCAGATCAGTGACGGAGAACACTCACATAATCAAACATTGCGTTGTGTGAGTGTGAGTAAGCAGCGAAAAACGAAGTTGGTTATGCACTGAGAAAAATGGCGAGCAACAGTGCGCACACAAGCAAGGCTATACGAATATATAACGAAAATAAAATCATGCTCCCTTATTTCTGAAAATATTTTCGTTAAGTGTATTTCGTCGCTCAAAACAACTCTAAGCAAGAGCGCTAACACTACGTCGAAGCACAGCCGAGAGCGACATATCAGCCGAAGTTGATGTTTGGTCGGCACTTACACTATGCGTGAGGTGACTGCGCTGCGTCAGAACTCGCGAGAAGGAAAATAAGATTCCTCACTCTTTTAGATTCTGCGCGAGCTTTGAACGAAACGAACGTGTTTTCGCTTGTTGTATTACGGTCGATCGAAAAAGTATTGTAAAAAGTTGTATTAAAATTTTATAAGTCGAATTTGAAATGAAGATAATTTTTGTTATTGTCAATCAAATCCAAAAATAAAGTTATAAGTTTTAAGTAATAAAACACGCTTTAGCCAAACATGTATAACAAAATTACAAGCGTAAAAGATGTGTCAAAATAATACAAATACAAATGTATCTGAAAATGAATTGCAGCTGTCTCATAAAATTTTGTTTGCGGAGTAGCTTAATTTTTTTATTTTGTTTATTATAAATGAGAAAGTGCAAGAAATGCTTAAAAAAAAGATTAAACGTTTTTTTCAAAGTGTAAAACCAGTTAATTGCAAAACGCGATATTATTCAAAATAAAAACAGAGCCAATAATTTATCTTTTGTTTGAATTTAAACAACAATAATTACTGCGCGACTAAAACAGCAGAGTATGGCAGAGAAAAGTGTATTAAAGAATAATAATAAAGTATAAATCAAAAATTTTCAAAACCACAAAAAAAGTTGAATTATTGTGTTTAAAACTAAATAAATAAACAATATCAAACGCACGCACGCATATACAAATACATTTCCATTACGCGCTTGACAGCACTGTTACACACACGCGGCCGCACATATACAGCAACGAAAAATTCAAAGCAAAACACACATACACGTAGACAGCATCAAAGCAAAATACGTATATATATATAAATACTTAGTATATACAGACGACGCCGACTTTAGGTCGGCTGCGCAGCACAGTGCTTACAGTTTGCGCAGCACCCGCACCGTTTGATAATCACTGCTAGAACATGGTTGTACCAATGGATACTCTGCCACGCGTACCCGACACACACGGTGATATTGTCGTCGATGAGAAATTATTCTCGGATCTTTATATACGCACCAGTTGGGTGGACGCGCATGTTGCACTCGATCAAATTGATAAGGTAAGTTTGATGACCGTGACACAATTTGCCATCAAGTATCTTTAAGATTTATATTATTATTGAGTTTGTTGGTGTTGTAAGTCGTTGGCTTTACTTTTGTTGAAGGTCCCTTTTTTACGAACTTTGGTTTTTCTGTCATGTACCTTAAAGAAGTATTAACAGTTATACTAAACAAATACATGTAATAGAAATATTGACGGAAACTTGATGATATGCAATAGAAAAAGTTTCGATTTATTTGCGATTCTCAAAGTGGCCTTTATTTTCTTTAATAACAAAAAAAAAAATCATTCATAAGTTTCACATACATATGTATGTTTGTGTGATGTATCACATACAAAGTTTGTAGTTTAATTTATACAATTCAAAATGTATTAAAATTCACAAAACACAAGCGAAAAAAAAATATCGTTGTCGATGTCGTTTACAATTCAACTCATTCATAAGCTCGTAAAATGCAAAAAATAAAAAACAAATATGAATTTAAGAAAAAAAAAAAAATTATAAATGAAAATAAAAACAAAAACAATATAAAAAGAGCAACACGTGCGAATTATTGTTTGCTTTTAGTATTTTAATTGTATCTTGTTTTTATGTGCGCATTTTAATGTTTAAATTAGAGCTATCCACAAGTTTAAACTGCGAATAGGATACAGTAGAACTTCGATACCTTATACCGGAACCCTATAAAAAGACCGATTTTTGTACTTATAAATTTAAAAGTAAAAAGTTTTATTGTAGACTAACATTTATAGCTTCAATTTATTTGACTTTTTATCGGCAGAAATTCAAATAATCCATACAATAAATTATCATTGCTCGAATTATGGAATCGTTTGGAGTACTGAAATTTATATTTTTGCTTTCAATAATATAATTAATACAGGTGTTCGTAGTGTCCGGATTATAGAAGTTCTACCGTAGTTATCATTGAAATTGTAATATTGTCCGAATTA
Source organism: Phortica magna (assembly GCA_037044515.1). Taxonomy (NCBI): domain Eukaryota; kingdom Metazoa; phylum Arthropoda; class Insecta; order Diptera; family Drosophilidae; genus Phortica; species Phortica magna. The sequence continues at coordinate 34,589 of JBAMBP010001601.1, forward strand.
ATGGCGTGTCCGGATTACCGAGTGTCTAGATGATCTATTATTTTTGTATATTGTTTTCTATGAGTGCGAATAATCAAATTCGAAAAGTTTGCCAATAATATATGAAGAGTAATATAGATTTGACTCTGTTTTAATGGTAATCATCGAGTGACGAATTATTATTAGCTGAATGAAGCTCAATGTAAATATATGACTTTAATAACTTTGATCAGTTAACTTTGTGTTAATATTGATTACACAAATCTAACGTTATCAGAAATCCAAGCTCTTACGACTTTTAAGTAAATTTTTCGGTTCTATGCTTGAGTCAAGTTTAAAGAATATTGGATTTCAATGCGTCTAAGGTATTTTTATATGATATATGGTGTGTCTGTATACATATATGGGTGTGTGTGTGTGTAATTATATGTACATGTACATTGTTGCACTTGGCTTTAGTTTTTACTTACTGCTTTTCTTAAATGTATTGCCCTTTCTCGCTCTTGCCATGACTCGATGTTGCTGGAACTCTCTCCCATTAAGTTCATTACAATTCGTTTAACAAACGATCGTGCCACACGAACGTAACGAACGAACGAAATCATTATGCTGTGTTCACTGGTGCTGTATCGATTGTCTGTCTGCCTGTCTTCAAGTCAATTTAAGAGGACTGCCAAAATTGACTACACAAAAACTGTTTTTTTTTTTTAAACGTACGACAACAACAACTACAAGACAACAGACAAGCGAGTAACACATACAGTTGGACAAAGAGACAACTTCATTTACAACAACTTTCGAGTTTGAATTGAAGTCTTTTATTTGGTTTCTTTTACTTTCGTGGCATCTGACGAACAAAAAAAAAAAAACAAAAACTACACGATAATGAAGACTTAAAGTCGAAAACAACAAAAGCGAAAACCACAAACTACCATCTAGTTGTTGTTGGTGTTTGCTTGGATGTTGTCCATTGGAGGTTTGTGTCGCCAACAATAAGCAGATGAGTAAAATAAAGTAAAGTAATAGGACCAAATAAGTTTTTTTTTCTTCCTGAACAGTTCTAGACTATTCACGGAGGCATAGTAAGTTCGACCAACTGAAGATAGTTAGACACACACCCACATCTACAGATACAAACATAACACACATGGTTTGGCAAATGTTGCTTACTTTAACACCCGTGCTTGCCCTTCATGTTACAAAACACCTCTTACTCAACTATAGTAGCGGCAACAAATTGAGTTATTATAAAAACGAGACAAGTAATAATTTGATTTTGGCCATGCCGATTATGGAATACTGTTTACTGTATAGCCAACACTTTCTTTAGGCAATTGTTAACAATTTGGCGACTCAGCATCTTTTAAACATGCAAAATGCTTTTGAAACGATTATTTTATAAGAATTTAGAATTTTCAAAGACCTCTCACCAAAAAATCTCCTTATCACTAGTTCTAAACCCAACGTTTCCAAATCAAATCTTCAAAGTAGAAACCTGAAATTTTTTAAATTTAATATTGACAGTTGGAAAACATTGGTGCATAATCAAATCATTGCAAAGTGTATAAAAAATGCGACCAAACTGAAACAACTTTAGCTTAACTCCGTGTGCGGCAGCATTCGCCAATGCTTTTGGACAGACATGGAAGACAAACCGCAATCCAAAAACAAAAACAAGAAGATGAAAAAAAAAACATTTTATAAATCAACAACAACAATGAAAACGAAAAAGGCAACTATAGCGTCAGTCACACTCAGTCACTCACTCACTCACTGGCCAGACTGACTTTTTCGGAACTGATCGGCACTCAATGGCAGCCGGCGGCAGCAACTGGCGACAGTAAGCAACAGCAAAAAACAAAAAAAAAAAAAACAACAACATTATCATCAGCAGCAACAACAACAGCAACAACAACAACAGCAGCAGCAACAGCAAGAGCAACGACGACGGGCACCGACCACCCAAAGCGGCGTGCATGGGGCAGACAGACACTCTACTCACACACACTCACACACAGATATGAACAGCGTTGAAAGCAAAACTCTTACACATACACAGGCATGCATAATATCCACTCTTCTCTCATAGATACAAAGAGCTGTAAACAATCAGTGAACCAACGTTGTAGTTGCTGAGTGAGTGAGCAGCACTCTTTAATTTCATTTTTAGTGCAGATGTACTCAGTTCAGTTAGAGCGAATGTATCTGCAAGAGAGTGTGTGAGTGACTGTGGTGTGTAGAAAACAACAAACACAACAACAAAAACAATGTGACGTAGATTGAACGGGATTTTATGGTGACGGCATGCCTGCTGTGAGTAATGGAGCGGTTTGTGGAGAGCAAGAGCGGTGGCGGCGACAACAACAACAACTGTATGCGGTAGGCTTGGATCAGTCTTCTTTTTCTTTCAACATATAAACAAAACATACCGAAGTATGCATGTATGTATGTATGCATGTGCATAAACAATATACACATACATACATATATAAATATATTTTGTTGTTTCATGGTCCGAAATAATGCCAAAGGCTGTGGTTTTGTTTTTGTTTTTGTAAAGCGCTTCATTTTAGTATTTCTTAGTAGGCTCATGATGTTCTTCTTGTTGCCAATATTTTGTTTTGTTTAGTTTGCTCGGGTTTCGTTAATAGATTTTGGCAACCATGTGTAAGTCAGAGCAGTTAGTTTATTTATTAGCGCATCAGCTTTATTCCAAAGCCAAAATGTAATTGTACCAACATATAAAAATGCAAATCCGAATGATCTACAATACGCGCTAACATTCTAATCCTTAATTTAACTTTGGAAAAACAACCTACATATATTTACAGATATTCTTCCTTACCACCGCCTCTGATAACATATCCATGCTCAACAGTCACACTGGCTGTTTTCAGCTTGTCCACCGTTTTTTTATTATTTCGCCCCTCTATCTCTCTCTCTGTCTTCTACTGATTTGTGTGTTCTGCTCAACGCTGTCGTTATGTTGTTGCTTTATTTGCTTACCTTGCCTTTAACAATATAATATCTTTATTATTGTGTTGTGTTGCGCATGCCACATGCGTCCGCACGGCAGGTAGTTCGCTTATACAGGTAGTTTTCCTTTCGTTCATTCGTTCCATTTGTGTTGTATGTTATTCTTTGCTCCGCTCCGTGTCTTCTGGGTGTGTATGTGTGAGTGAGTGAGTGAGTGATCTGCTCTCGTAATTTCTTTAGTTTTCTCGTCGGTCGTTCGATCGGATGCGATTGCTTCTACCTTTCGTCTGTTCTCTTACCGGCATGGCCCGGCGCGGCCCCCTTTGTCAATCATTTATGTGGCCCGACTGTTGTCCAGCTGTCCGTAGAGTTGCCTTTGAGTGAATTCCATGATTATTGCTTGAATGTTTCTTTCCGGTAAACGAACTTGTTGTTGAGTTCCTTCTTCTTCTTATTTTATCGTCGTGTTACTTCTGTACTACACCCTGTTGTTTTTTCTTCTTTTATTTTGCTGCTCCTCTGCCTTCTCGTTCACGTTGCATGGCACTGTCGATATTTTCTGTTTTATATTTGTGCGTGTGTGTGTTTGTGTGTTTTTGAGGACTTTATTATTTTGTTTTCTTTTTCTTTACTGTTCGTCGTCGTTGTTGTTGTCGTTGTTGTTGTTTTTATAATGTCATACATTTTTTTTTTAATGAGTTTTGTCGTTATGCGAGTTTGTTGCTGCACGTTGTGTGGTCGAGTTAATTTCTTCATTATTATATCTCTGTATTCTTTTTTTTTTTGTTGTTTGTGTTTCGTTTTTTTCACATCTTCATATGGATTATGTTATGCCCTCCATACATCAGACCGTTTGCTAATTTGATATATAAATTAGTCTTACGGCATGTATTGATCTATGCTGTCATTATTTATGTGCCCTCTTAAACCGGAAATACTTTTGGCGTGATTTCGACATCTTTTACTAGCCGAAATTTCTCGGAAGTGTGTATATTCCTTTTTATCCCGAATTAAGTGTTCCTCGCTTGCTGCTTCAACTTTCCTCTTTCCCCTTTATGTTCGACCGTCCTTTTCAAAATCCATGCAGGTATGTCTTTATTTTGTAGGCTTTGCTGCGCACATTCAAAGGAAACATCATGTTCTTTTGTCTGTCTCAGGATTAGTTCTACAGAAGTAAGGTTAAGATTGAAATGTCTTTTTCATTTTTTCTTTTTCAGTCAAGTAAACGATGGTTACGTCGTTGTCGCTTTCTCTTGTACCGACATTGCGCCTTTGATCTATTATTGACAACTAAAAAATATATTTTTGAAGATTTGTTGTTTTACTGTTTGATTTTAATTTTGTTATTATTTTTGTCTACAATAAAATTGGCAAACATTTTTAATACTGGATGAAAGCAATGTGCGAAAACACATAAAAATAATTATTTGATATTTTGCTTTTCTTACAATTTTGAAAAATAATTAACTTTTCGACATAAAATTTTACTATAATAAACATCATATTATTTCCTACCATATATCGAAGAGAAGTGAAAATTAATTCGGGAAACTCAAAAAATGAAAAATTGTCAAATAATGTGAAGAAGAAGAGAATTCTATAAACATTGATTTTATTAGCTGTGAACAAATTCAAAATCTTCCTGTAATTTGGACACTTTATGATTTGGACGGCTTGGTAATCCATCTACATAATTGTCCAGATTATCGAGATTGTAATGTTATCTTAAAAAATATTTATTTTATTAACTAAATTAAGATATTGTTTTATTTACGTTTTTATTGCTTAAATATTACCTATTGAAGGATATGTAGCAAATTGCCTCTCTTGCACATTTTTGAATAAACAAGTCGGCCGACACATTGGGTGGTCTCGCTCGAACACCCACGAACTAAAACGTAAGCTAACACGAACGAGTAGACGCACAAACACACATGTGTGTATTAGCTTACATTGAGTGCGATCGAGATAGTTGCGTAAGAGCAAACGTACGAACGGGCGGTGCGGCGCCAAACGGGTTAACGTGTTGTGTATTTAGAATTCTGAATGAAAATATTTAAGAAGCGAATTTTTTTGTTTATGTTGTTTTACGCTATTCAAGGCACGTCCACCCCCATATGTTCGATCGTTTCCTCAGCAATCGCTGTTCAAACGACATTTCATACTAATGTTGTTGTTGTTGTTGTTGTTGCTCCGTAGGATGCTATCATAATGACGCAGCATTGCGCAACTTTTACCACACAAGTTGCTTTTGTCCTCAATATTGTATAAAACTTGAGTAGTATTCGGTTATTGAGTAATTGAATACAAGATACTTTAAAAAAAAAATACATACATATACATATATTTCTTCAAAAACCAATGATAATAGTCATATGTGTGCATTGTGTATATATCTGTCACTGTCTAATAACAAATCACTTTGACAGCTGCTGTGCACATTTGCCTTTAAAAGCAAAAGAAAATATAAGAAAAAAAATAGAAATTCCATTTGTCTAAAAACACAGAAACCAAAAAAAAAAAAAAATTAAAAACAAACATTTAAATTCATTCATTTTAAAAGCCAAAAAAGCAATTGAAGTTTTTTTTCGAAATTTTCTATAAATTTTACTCTACGAACATGTCTGTGCGTCGTGTCACCAAATCCCACATTAATTGGAGCGAATTGTTCGAACGTGTGCCTCCCGGACAAAAACATAGTCTGGCTGGCGTTAAGGCCTATTCAGATGCCTATGTGCGCAACATAAAACGCAATCCAAAAAAACCGCCATCGATTGATTGGGATCATTATAGAAGTCTAATAACGCTGCCAGCCAATATGGTTGATAATTTTCAGAAATTGTATGAGGAATTTAAGGTGCCCTATCCCAAGCTTACTGTTGGAGAAGAGTTGGAAAGACAAACCGAAGAGGTGAAAACTGAAGTATTGAAATATAAAAAACAATCGCAGGAACGCATCGATGAATATCAGCTAGAAATTGATTGCATTAATTCGTTTTTGCCTATCGAAGATATGACCATGGAGGAGTTTCGTGACGAACATCCTGATTTGGCTTTGGATTTCATTAATAAACCAACATTTTGGCCGCATACGCCTGAAGAACAGGTCGGCTACAAGACAAGGGAACAATTGGCCCTGGAGTCGACCAATAAAGCGGAGCACTAGCCAAATTCAGTAAAAACTGTAAACTAAGCAACTAAACTATATCAAATATAGAGTATATGATTTGAATACATATTATATTATTAGTATATGTGTATTAATTAAACTTCAAAGCCGCAAAAAAGGTTTCCCTTCAACATAATATATTCATTTATCAGCACATTGTAGATAATCTAATAACATAAAAGATAGGTTAAACAATAGGGAGGAAACCAGTTATCTGCACAATTACCGGAATTTGCTATCGGTGCTTGACTCGTACATTTTTCGATCTCAAACAATTTATACACGTCCTTTGTTTTCATTGCACAATGCAAGCAAACACATTCGCATTCACTTTGCAAGTCCAATTGAGAAACGCAAACAAAATTGTATCTTATATGTGTGTATTTTTTGTATGTTTATGGAGAATTTTTACCTAAGACTTTCCTTAGAAATGTAATTTTCAAAATACTCACAAATGGTAACTGTTAGAAGGAAAGCAACAACATTTCAAAAGCCATAAATCAATTTGTGACATTTTCCACAGCAGGCAAAACAGATACGCCGCTGTGCATAGAATTCTTCGGATTTATTTCGGATTAAGTTGTCTTTGACGTCAGAAAAAAAATACAAAAAAAGTAGGCGGTACTGACTTGTCTTATGCACACCATGACCGCTATAAATGTTGTTTTTCGGAACAACGCAGTCTTTAAACATGAAAACAGCAAGAAGTGCAGACAGTACAAATTGAAACATTGACAGTCATGTCAATTCCAAGGAGCTGCAAAGAAATAAAAACAACAAAAAAAAAACCTTAAGACCTTCATCACTTAACACCGCTATTTTACTTGCATGTTCATGAGATATCAACTTTTGTGTTATTGGCACTATGTGGGCGTGGCACCGTGCATTTTTGGTATGTACATATGTTTTTGCGTAGCGAGTTTTACTGTTGCTAACATTGACGATGATTTGTTGCACTCAACTGAAGGTCGACTCTGATGTTTTAGCCTCGTGCCTTTCGCTTCTTAGTACAAGACTTTGAAATTTCAAAGTGATGAAAAACTAATAATGAAAAAACACTTTACAATGATATCAAAACAATTGCGTACACCCGCTGCGCAAACTCATAATGAACACATGTACAATATTACAGTTGTGTTAAAAATTATAGGCACAGTACTAACATATGCACTGTCGAAAGTAACGCCAAATACAAATAAAGTAAAATACTTAATGAGCGCACAAATGGATATTAAATAACGTCTTTTAAAGCATATATTCATGGCTTATTATAGTCGTCGCTGTTCTTAGTGGTCATCTAATAGCGACAAGAGCGTCTTAAAATCGGAAACAAAAAGGTGGCCCCGACTGGCAAAGTATTATACAGGTAGATAAGTATTGTCGGCTTAATTGAAATGCTTTGGGTTGCGGAAATGTCGAGGAGCGCATTTAAATGTTGGACAATAAACGGTTTACTCAGTTGTTGCCAAGGGCGTAACCAGGGGGAAGGCCGGGTCGTTCCGAAATCCGTAAAGATTCATTCAACTGGTTGACTCAGTGCATTTGTTATGCTGGCTTCTATTATCTTCATTTCTCTGCACTATGATTCACCTTTAGAATATGTCCCTTATTCTATTCGAATTTTGTACGTCACGAATTGACCAAAATGACATGCTCAACGTCTAAAATGCCTTTCTTAGCACCGTGTACGCTTTAATGCCCACGAAATAATCAAATTAACTTGCACGACGAAATAAAGACATTAAAATGGAATGAAACGCGCTGTCTGAACAGAACTATTGATATAAAGGCCGTCACTGTCCCCTGGCCTTGTCCCTGACCGTGCACCTTTGTGTGCCATCTTGCCCATTGCTCTTCTCTGCTGTGTGTGGCATAGTGAGTGTGTAATTTACGACTGTCGCCCGCATAAGCGAGAGACTTATCTTAACGGTAGTCATAAAATGCCTTTCGACAATAAAGCACAATTCAATGGGTTTCTTGCCACAATGGTTGACGCCGAAGCCGATGCCGACATTGAATATCTGAAGGCACAGTCACTACGGTTTGCTATGTTCCTTACTTGAACGTTGCGTGCGGCCAACGTTGATGATCTTCGTCTAAGTTGTAAAGAAAAACTCAAAAACAAGAAAAGAAAAAATAGAAAAAGAAGAAATGTTGTAGAAAAGAGAAATGAAACAATTTTTTTTTTTGTTGTTGGCAACGTGGCACATAAGACAGAAAACAGAGAAAAAAAAAAAACGAAACAACCACCCGGCTTACAGCGTAACAGCTTTGATTTTCTTGATGCCATTCGCTTGGAAAAATCTCAGTGCATGATAAACGAAAGAACACGAGTTGGGCGTGTGCAGGCAGTGTTGTCGACGTTGTTGTGGAATTTTAAGCTGGGTGCGGCTATGCCACAAATGTTGGCGTCGTTGTCGACGGCAAGATTGAGACATCGCCACAATGACGGTCGGTCGACGATTTCCGCCCAAAATTTTAAGTTAAACTCTTTATTAGTGGGTAAGCTTCTACTTTATAGGTTCATTGTTACCTTCCGGCGATTGGTAACGTCTTTCATTGCCCGATCGGTGTGCCGGTATAAATAAGATACACACATACATACATACAAACAAACATATGTGAGCGTGAGTTAAGCGCTTTTTGTTGTTGTTGTTGTTGTTTGGCGCTAAGGTTATCTTTGCTAATCTAAAGTTATATTCTTTTATTTTTTTTTCTTTTAGGGCAAAGCGCGTGGCAATCGCACTGCGATTTATCTACGTTCAGTATTTCAAACCCATCTCGAGACACTCGGCAGTTCAGTACAAAAACATGCGGGCAAAGTGCTCTTTGTTGCGATACTTGTACTTAGTACATTCTGCGTGGGCCTTAAAAGCGCACAGATACACTCAAAAGTCCATCAGCTGTGGATACAAGAAGGCGGCCGACTTGAATTAGAGCTGGCATACACACAGAAAACAATCGGCGAGGATGAGTCGTCGACGCATCAGTTGATAATACAAACAGCGCATGATCTTAATGCGAGCGTATTACATCCGCAGGCGCTGCTCGCACACCTTGAGGTGCTCAAGAAGGCGACAGCGGTTAAAGTGCATATGTACGATACCGAATGGGGTTTGCGCGACATGTGCAACTCACCGACGACGCCGAGCTTTGAAGGTCATTACTTTATCGAACAGATCTTTAAGCATTTAATACCGTGTTCGATAATAACACCACTCGATTGCTTCTGGGAGGGCAGTCGGCTATTGGGACCGGAATTTCCCGTTCAGATACCGTAAGTATAAATACTACCGACCATGGCTTGATAATACGAATTAATATAATTTTTATGACGCTTCTTTTGCAGTGGCATGGATCAGCGCATCAATTGGAGTACATTAAATCCGCTGAGCCTTGTGCAAACGATGAAACAACAAATGCGTGATCAGAAAATATCCTTTGATTTTGATACTGTTGAACAGTATATGAAGCGAGCAGCCATCACAACCGGCTATACGGAGAAGCCGTGCTTGAATCCGCACAATCCATTATGTCCCGAAACGGCGCCCAATAAGCATAGTCAGCAACCGCCAGATGTTGGCTCAATACTCACTGGCGGCTGTTATGGCTATGCCGCCAAGTACATGCATTGGCCGGAGGAGTTAATTGTGGGCGGTGTGCAACGTAATCGTTCCGGCCATCTGAAGAAGGCAAAAGGCCTGCAATCCGTCGTCCAGCTTATGACCGAAAAGGAAATGTTCGATTTATGGAATGAAAACTACAAGGTCCATCATATTGGCTGGACGCAAGAGAAAGCAGCAGAGGTGCTTAATGCCTGGCAGCGTAACTTCTCCAAAGAAGTTGAGTCACTGCTTGCCACTTCGCGTATTTCAAAAAATTATGACATTTACGTTTTTTCATCGGCAACACTGGATGACATTTTGGCCAAATTTTCAAATCCAAGTCCATTGAGCATTGTTATTGGCGTCGTGGTGACCGTATTGTATGCCTTCTGTACGCTCATACGTTGGAAGGATCCGGTAAAGGGACAGAGCAGTGTTGGCGTAGCAGGCGTATTGCTCATTGGTTTCTCAACAGCAGCTGGCCTCGGTCTATGCGCACTTATGGGCATTGTCTTCAATGCGGCCAGCACACAAGTGGTGCCTTTCTTGGCACTTGGCCTGGGCGTTGATCACATCTTCATGTTAACCGCTGCTTATGCGGAAAGTAATCGCAAGGAGCAAACGAAACTTATACTGAAAAAAGTTGGACCGAGTATACTTTTTAGTGCTTCCACCACCGCTGGTTCTTTTTTCGCTGCAGTTTTCATACCTGTGCCAGCGTTAAAGGTCTTCTGCTTGCAGGCAGCCATTGTCATGTGCTTTAATCTAGCAGCCGCTTTACTTGTTTTTCCTGCCATGATTTCATTGGATTTGCGTCGACGCACCGCCGGACGAGCGGACATTTTCTGTTGCTGTTTTCCGGTGTGGAAAGAGAAATCAAATGCGTCAAAAAATTCGTCACCATCCACAACGGCTATATACAATAACAACAATCGCTATAACAACAGTCGCCGGAATACGCAGCAATATGGCATCAAGAATTGTAATAATCGTGCGAGTTCGCCGGCACCAACGCCACAAACGGAAACATTGCTCTCTTGCGGCGAGAAACGTGGTTTGCCTTGGTCATTCTCACTCAGAAAGTTCGCCTACAAGTATTATACGCCATTCCTTATGCAAAGTTGGGTCAAATTTCTCGTTGTGGTCACATTCATTAGCTCAGTCATTTTTAGTCTATATGCCGCGACACGGCTGCAAGATGGTCTAGACTTAATCGATCTTGTGCCCAAGGAGACAAATGAATATAAATTTCTGAATGCGCAAACCTCGATGTTTGGTTTCTATAGCATGTATGCCGTGACACAGGGCAACTTTGAGTATCCAACGAACCAACGTCTGTTGCACGAGTATCATGAGGCTTTCGTACGTGTGCCACATGTCATTAAGAATGACAACGGCGGCTTGCCTGATTTTTGGCTATCGCTTTTCCGTGATTGGCTGCGAAATCTGCAGCGTATATTCGATCGTGAATATAAAGCCGGCCGACTGACGCAAGAGGGCTGGCATGCAAATGCCAGCAGCGATGCGATACTCGCCTACAAATTACTTGTGCAGACTGGTTATGTTGACAACCCCATCGATAAAAGTTCTGTGACGCAAAATAGACTGGTGGACAGCGAAGGCGTTATTAACCCGAAGGCATTCTATAACTATTTGTCTGCTTGGGCTACCAATGATGTCTTTGCCTATGGCGCATCACAGGTAAGATTAAATTGTAATTCAATAGCCAAATCGTTTAATTATTTAATTTGTATTATGGTATTTTGCAGGGCAAATTACATCCCGAACCGCGTCAGTATTATCATGTGCCCACTGAATATGACCTTAAGATACCAAAGAGTTTACCTTTGGTTTATGCTCAGCTGCCGTTCTATCTGCATGGCCTTACCGATACCGTTGAGATTAAGTCATTGATTGGTCATATACGCGATCTAAGCGTCAAGTTTGAAGCGCGTGGTCTACCCAACTATCCCTCAGGTAAGTGAAACTAAGCTTTGCTTATAAATGACATTATTCATGTTTTGGTTAAACATCAACAGGCATACCCTTCATTTTCTGGGAACAATATATGACCTTGCGTGCATCACTTGCCATAATACTCACGTGCTCGGTGGTCGCGGCTTTTGTGTTGATCGCCATTCTGTTACTCTCCGTTTGGGCCGCCGTTTTGGTTACGTTCAGTGTGCTTGCCTCGCTAGCTCAGATATTCGGTGCCATGACAATGCTAGGCATCAAGCTCTCAGCAATACCGGCTGTCATACTAATACTTAGCGTTGGCATGATTGTTTGCTTCACGGTGCACATATCTTTGGTAAGTTTTCAACTTGCACGTTTATAATATTGTTGTTCCTCTATCTGACACTTTGTTTTGAACACAACAGGGCTTTATGACCTCCGTCGGTAACCGTGAACGACGTATTCATCTCTCCATGCAGGTTTCGCTTGGTCCACTCATACATGGCATACTCACATCCGCTGTTGCAGTTTTGATGCTATCTACATCACCATTTGAATTTGTCATACGACATTTCTTTTGGCTGCTACTCGTCGTGCTCGGCGTTGGTGCATGCAATAGTCTCATCATCTTTCCAATTATACTTAGTCTCCTTGGACCAGAAGCTGAGTTAGTGCCACTTGAGCATCCGGATCGTATTTCAACACCGTCGCCGGTTCTCTCGCGCAGCAGTAAACGTGCCAACAAGACAGTCATTGTGCATGGCGGTGGTGGTTCATCGCGTTCATCATCTTCGCGCACGTCTTGCAACAAAGGTCATTATCATCACAAGGATGTCAATATCAATGATCCATCGCTTACAACAATCACTGAAGAGCCACCATCTTGGAAATCGAGTTCATCATCTATACAAATGAATAACGATTGCTGGAATGCAGCACCATCGAATCTTAATCAATATACGGGAAATCTCAATCAAAATATCAACATGAATAAGTGTCATCATCAACAACAGCAGTCGACACAACAGCCGACATACCCACGCACAACATCGAACCAATCACATCCGCAACATGCCTATACGCAGCAATATAACACAAGCGGCGCTGGCAAGCCGCTTAATTTTCCACCAGAACTGCAGAGCATTGTCGTGCAACCCGAAGTGACTGTCGAGACAACGCACTCTGATACAAATACTACGAAGGTAACGGCAACGGCGAACATCAAAGTTGAACTCGTGACTCCTGGCCGTGCCGTGCGCAGTTTTAATTTTTCAAGTTAGCATTAGCGTTTAGTTCCTGCGCCTTTGTTGCAATCTGGCCAACGGTAAATCGCTGCCCTATGCCAGACATCGTACTATTGGCCGCCGCTAGTACTTAGTTATATTTGTTCATATACATAGTAGGCTTACAACATATTTATGTATGTGCATGTTAGTTAATTTAACAGTTAAGTAGTTATAAGAAAAACAAAATGAAAACGACAAAAAAAATGCGCATTTATTTATTTCGAAATGACGAGTGTGTAAGTGAAAACGAGTTTATTTTGCCAAGTTATTTGTTGGCAAATACTTAAATTTAATATAGTTTTTAATATTTAGCACGTAAAACAAATGTAAATATCAGAAAAGGACTTAAACCAAAATAGTAACATTTAACAAGTAAATAAAAACAAAACAAAGTATCTAACTAATGCTCAAAAACGCTAATATCGATGTACTTAGCTAAAATTTATGTTCAATACGATTACACAAAAGTTGACTGTATACCAATTAATATAATATATATTTATATATTTTTAATATATATTTTTAATTCCAAAACCAGGACGATTAAAAAAACAGCTAAGCAAACTTGTACATGTTTAGGTTAAATGTAATAATTAAAATTAATATTAACTAACAAATTTATTTTGTAAAAATAATTTTTGTAATAATAGAAATACATACGAGTATGTATGTAAAATAATGTAAAATCAATACAAAATTTTTTAGTCGATTCACAAGCCAATTCGATTCCAACTGTAAATTGCAGAAATTAGTGGATTTGCATTCACAATTTGAACGGTTAGTTAATTGATTTAAATTGATTTTCTATTAAAAATACATTTGGGTAACATACATACACACACACACAAATATATGTCACAGTATTGAAATAAAGCTATCCTATTTTTCAAAGACACGAATGTTACGTTAATTAATTCACAGAAGTGATAAATAAACGGATGAGGGAAAAAGATTATAAAGTTATCTACATGGTTCTAACGTCAAAGTTACATACAAGATTCGAATAAAAAAAAAACCACATCTTCTTAATGTAACTTGGGATAAAAAAGCCTGACCCCTCAATCATATTAATTTTGGGACGTCCCAAATATTTCAAATAATAAAAAACGAATGCACACCAGCTGCGTTATTAAGCATTTGATATCCGGCTGCGTTTCGTAGACACAACGGCCGAATATTCCTTTAGTTGAATTTCGTGTCTTTGATGAAAGTTCGACCAAATCACAAAGCATTTTTTAAGGCAATTATTTTACTGTATACAACATCTAACAACATACGCTATGTAACCGCCGAAAAAGGTTCAATTAAAACGTGCAATCTGCATTTTGATGCAGAAATTGTATGTGTTGTGTGATTGCATGTAACATACGAGTAAACGTCACAAACAAAGGCACTTGCGAGCTAAATCGCACAATCCAATATCCTATGTTCAGTAAGTTTGCGGAACAATTTACGTCATAATTTTAATAAATTTTAATTCGAAATCATCACTTAACGAAAGTTCCGTTACACCAAATTTAAATTCAACTGGATTGCGGGAATTTCCTTAACTTCATATTCATTCATTCAATATTCATTAAAAATCATATCAGACATTATATATGACTGGGCCGGAGAAACCCATTGACAAATTTCACAACTTGCAATATATGTCAATTCGGAGTATTCGAAAACGGGTGCCCCCATATCCCGATGCCAAACTCGCTGCCTCCATCATGCCACTTAGACTATAGGCGTTGGCCTGGGCTTAGCCAACGGGTTTAAAACCTAAAATTCAAACCGAAAAAGCAGATCGATTGAAATTTGTAAGGAATTGAACTCCTCAAATTCAATGTACGCATGTCACTGAGCTCGCACACAACACATAAGTCACTTTTATGTTAAAGCTTTGTCAACGATAAACCTATGTGATGCCTATCGCAACGCAACTTAGGCGTACCTAATATTACTTAAAACTAGAAATGCTTAAATTAGTGCCAGTCCGTAAAGGGCTAGTTAGCTGCAATGTAAGTAGCCGACATTGCTTTTTCTTCCTCAACGACGGACGCATTTGCGTCATAGGCGACTCTTTTGTGCAAATTTTGCTCGCTTGCATTTCTTGCCCAAATCACCTAATGATTTATTCAATAAAAGTTGCTTGTGATTTATTGAAAACATTAAGATATGAAAGTTGGCAGTTATTCAGTGATTTCAATCACAGTTTAGCAAGCTACTCAATCATAGTGAGTCACTGTGAAAAAATCACAGGTCGTGAAAAATTGCTCATTACTAGCGTGATTCTCAAAGCATACGCTAGTCTTCTCGTGGCACATGAGAGATCGGAGAGAGCCGATGAGAGAATGTGTCATGGTCCGCATGACACGGAATGACACAGCAAGAGCAAAATTGACTTGTCGCATGTCGCGCTGCATTCGCTGGGCGATTATCAATACATGCGTTCAAAGATAGCCGTCTTTGGCGCACCTGTGTCACTTCGTGCACGCAAATAACACAAATAATCCGAAATAATAATAATATATATAAACATCAGTGCAAGTTGCCGATTTTCCTCACTAGGTGGCGTTCTTGTTTGAAAAATGGCCAAAAGCTGCTAAAAACAACAAAACGGCCTGAAAACGGCGGCCATTCATTCACAGCATTTCAAAGTGTTCGCGTCACGGGAGACGAAGTTTCGAGTTTCTTTCGTGGCACATGAAGTGTGCGGGTGAAAAAAAAAAAATAACCTCTGCTAGAAACAATTCAAACACGTTAAAATAAAATAAGTTACAATCGGAATTATTACTCGTTTGTGTAAGTGATAATTTTTGTGGAGATATAAGCGCACTTCATTGTTTCAAATTAATGTTGCGGTTTCTGTGTGCATTTGTGTGTGTGCTATGTTTTCCTTTTGCATTTAAGCGTTTGGGAAAGTTTGCCAGACAACAACGCAAAAAATATTAAAAGGCACGCGAAAGTTTATCTACAAGAAAAGTAGATAAATTTTTGTACATATTACTTGTAACTAAAAACGAATTGTGTCCAAAAACAGGCAACAAATTTGCTTTTAGCAATTTATATAATCTTTCTGTGTGTGTTTGGCGGTTCTACTACAAAAATATTTATGCTTTCGGTTTTTGTAACTACAGTGCTTTGTGCGACATTAAATGAGTTATGAAGCAAATAAACAATACGCACGCTGTTTGATAAAATAATATAATTTTGTTTAATTAATTAATTCAGATATTTTTTTTTTGTACGCAATCCGTTCTCTTGCATGTGTGTTAATTCGTTTTCTCTTTTCTTCAACGTTCTCTCTTTTGCCTTCATTTGTTCTGTGCCCACGTTTCAAACGTTGCGGTCGACATTTTTTGCGGTTATTGACTAACGCCAACAACAACGCTCATAACGGTTTATTTTTCTCTGCAGGTAAGTTTCTTTTATATTTTCCTTTTTGCGCCCTTTTGCCACCTTCATTCAATTTCATTGAGTCATTATTTCCATGCAACACGAATGACGTTCATGATTTCGTCAACTGTCACGCCATCATCCTGTAGTGTATGCTCTTTTTTGTTTCAAACATTCACCATTATATACTTTTTGGCTTTAAACATGTCTCTTTGTCCCACCTGCATTAACTGTTTATTTTTCACATTATTTATATAAGTTCGCTTAGGAGACTTTTGAACACCTTTCATAAGCGATCTTATCTTATTTTTTTACATGGTTGTCATTCAATTTGTGATTTATGTATGGTGGTAGACTATTATTTTTCACACAAAAGTTTTGTTTCGGTGTATCATCTGAGCTACAACAATGGAAGTATTTTAGTTTATTCCTTTTTTATTCTCATTGCTTACTATTAAATTTTAATTATATAAAACAAACTTTCTGATTATTGAATTTAATTTTACTGGTTCCAACCTCTGTTCTTCCCATCGATTCTGCATAGTTAATGTAAAATCGTTAAGAAATAACAAAAATAGTTATGTATGAATTAAATATATTTTATGTAGTTTTTCTCATTAAATTCTTGACTTTTAAAATATATGTACTACATACGTAAATAATAAAAAATGTTTAGTGGGGGATAAAATATCTATGCATGTCAGTCGGTTTACATGCACTTTGGTATATTGTTTTGACGGGCATTATTTCTCTCTTTTTCTCTCTGCGTGGTGTCTTGCGCACAATTCTTGCCTCAAATGCCTTCTGTCCTGTTTGGAGCACGTGTAAACCCACAACGAACAACAAAGTTGAAAATAGAATTCATTCTTATTGCAACTTAGATATATCTCTTTTTATTTAGCTTGCTTTCTCCCTCTCTTTCGGTCACGCTTGTCTGCTGTTGCGTTGTATTAACTGAAAATCATACGAGTTTTCTTACAGACACCCACCAATGAGTTATTTCCTCGCGCCTTATCAGTCATTTCTGGTTGTTTAAGGCGGTTTTTGTTTGTTTCTTGTGTACTTTGGTCTGTCGAATGTTAGAGTCCAAGTTTGGGTCGAGGTCAAGACAATTAATTCTTTTAATTATCGACTGATTTAATATTTATCATACTTGTTTTATTGTTTATATTGAAAAAGATGTTGATAATATTTGTGTACAATTTTGAATTGATATAAAACACGTGATTTCTAAATAATTTTAAACAAAAACTGTCTACAGAAGATTTACCGGTTCCTTACATTGTAGTTCGTCAACACACCTCTGATTAGTACGTCATTCTCCAACACACACAAACATAGATTCTCTCTTTGGTACATATGAACTTGCTCTCTTGTCGCGCTCTTTGATTTGTGAAACAAATGAAAAAACAAAATTAGTTGCCTCTCTTTTAGCTGTCCGTACTTTTTGTTTTTATCGTGCATGCTGCTGGGCTACAAAAGCATTTCCCCTGAAAATCATACGATTTTCAGCTGGTATAACAACGAAGCAAGAAAACGTGCCACAAACACACAGACACACTCATACATGTACATTTTATATATATATATGTATATGTATGTGTAAACGCACACGGACTAAAGCAGCACAAAACAAAAGTGGAAAAACTTTGACCTCGCCTTGCTGTTGTACGTCACGTCACACCACCCCCCTGTTTACTGCGTCTGTTAGCCCGATTGAATTGCGCTGCGCTACGCTGAGCTGCTCTGATATTGTTGGCATTTCACAACTTGCGTTGCTTCGTTGTGGCACCAAAAATAATCACGTGATTTTGTCTGGGATGCTTTTTTTAACCATACTGTCACCCAATACGCCCCCTCCCACATTTAGTGACGTATTTGACGTAAATTACATTATATTTTAGAGTGTAGTAAGGGTTATACTACATAAGTGCATTTCAATAATAAATGAATTTGTGCAACGTCTGAAAATCAACTTTCAAAATCAAGGACATGTATACTTTTGACTGGACATATTATGACTTAAAATGACTGGACATATTATGACTACTTTAAAGTAGGCCGTTGCAAGTTTATTCCTTCGCAAACAAGGGTTGGAGGTTTTGGTCGTGTTTAATAGGCACTTGTCACGCATTGTGGCAAGGAAGGTTGAAAACAAAATAAAAGAAAAACAAAAAAATATTCCAACAAAGTGAATAAATTAAGTACAATCGGAACATATTTTTTTTGATAATCGAATGGAAAGAAAACTTTTTCACGTGTTTATTTCAAAATCCGGGTTTCGTTTACTGTTAAACATTTTATACAACAGACTTGAATTGGCAGAACAATTTGAGTTTTGTTTCATTGAATTGAGATATTTTTTTTTTTTTTAAATTTCAATACTTTTCGGGTAAAGCTTTACATGTGCTGCATCTCTCTGCCTTTTTCTCTCTTGCACTTAACCTCGCTCACGCTTGATTTCCCACGTAAATTGCAACTGTAGTTTCTCCTTGCACAAATGCTTGTGCTTTCATATACTACATACATACGTACACGTAAACACGTCAGTTGACGTCATGACGTCTACAAGGCACGCAGCTAAAGCTCTTCTTCCTACCCTTGTATCTAATTATCGATCAATGAACATTAAAACGTCATAACTATTTTGCATTTGTCTTATTTGTGTGATGATCAACAGAAAATTTCTAAATGAGCGCGTGTCAAAGCCTTGCAAGTGAGAGCTGTAAGTAATAAACTTTATATGTGATTTTGCGCAAAAACAAGTAACAGTAAACAAGCTCATTCAGCCAAGCATTGCTGTAAATACATACATACATACATACACGTACATGTGTGTATTTGAGTGCATGCCGTGAAAAATAAAGATAATAAAAATTTCATTTGGCAAGTTAAGTAAAACGTTTTCTAACCGGTTTAGCAGCATGCTTAACGAAAGGCAGCTGTCTCTCATGATCATGGCCAAGTAGTAATTACTTTTGGTTTGCGATCGTCGATCGTCGACGGTGGCAATATAAACAAGTATAAAACCACCTTTCACTTGAGGCCAATTAGAATTAGTGAAATATTTTTCGTATCGTAGATTTTATTTGCTAATTTCAATATTGTTCAACTTTTCGTTAGTATAAATGAAGTCGACAAATGAATCATGCTGCTGCACGAGCTCTCACAATTTGATAAGAATTGTTATACCAACGTACATGTACATTTGTTTTAAGATCGGTTTGCTAGCAACGACAATTGCTTAAATGATAATTTAGTTGTTGTTGTAGTTGTACGCGTAAATGTTGTTCATTCATACGAAACTAAACTAGACACAACAACCGTGAGTAACTGTTTGTTCAAGTTTTCTTTTTTTTTTCCGATCTGAGCACAAGTAGCTGTGCACTCGACCACTCTCTATCTTACACTCACTCTTGTTCGCTCAATCTATTCTCTCTCTCATTTTGGTAATGTACCGATGATGCAAAGAATCCGAATCTGAATGCGAATGCGCAAATAAAAACAACACCGGAGATGAGTTTTTAGCGCAACAAACAAAAAATAAACTTTTATTTTGTTTCTGTATATATATAATTATTTTTTGTTGTTTTTTATTGTGGTTTTTTTTTTATTTTTACTTTGGACTTTGGCATGGTCATACGATTTCTCGACTTGACTTGTCAATGATTCGCTTTTTGCTCCCTTTGCAAAGTGCACTCAGACTAAATTTCAATGATTAAATTTTGTTGGCTTTGCACTCGAACAATTTTATTTTTATTTTTTTATTACGTGCCATTCAACTTATGTTATATATACATATATATTATTGGCATAGCGGCGTAAACAATTTATAAGTACATAATCGTATGTGAAAGTAAATGCTTCTTGTTGTCTTTCGCTTGTCTGTCTGTCTATCCAAAGTATCGTAGTGTAATTGTCAAGGTAAAATCAATAGGAAGTGCAATTTATTATCGCTGATTTGGCTTGACTTTTTTTTATTAAAGTTCACATCATTTTCAAAGAAAAGTTTGCAAAAGTCTCAAACTGTAAACATTTCCAATAAATCTTGAGACATGCGAAAACACCCCATACGTGATGGAGTTAAGCAACATGCAGAATACGAACATTATCTTATTTGTGTATCATATTTCACAAGCTTCAATATTGATTCTTTCAGAGATAAAATTTAGAAAAAATCGTATTTAAATGTTTGATTGAAAGGTTGCACAAATTTAAAATTTCATTAAAATAAAAATAATTAAAATAGTATAAAAAAAGCAGAATACATTAAACATTATATTACACGTTCTAGTTACAAGTTGTAGGTGCAAAGTTTTTGTTTGTGCTGTGTTTAAAAGAACATTTTGATATCGCAAACCTTTTGTGCTTTGAGCTTTGCAAAGCTAATGAGCCAGAAAGCTAGACGGACAAACAGATAATTTATTAAAGCGTTGAACTGTTTTAATGATTCTGTTTGAGTTCAGTTAAGAACGAAAGACTGTACGTGAGTTAGTTAAAAACCGTTCAAAAGTTAATAAACCATCAATTGCAATAGCAATGATTCAATACGAAATGAAAAATTATTTTTGTATATATTATTTTTGTTTTTATGCTTAAATAGTAATATCAATCTTGATTTGAAACATAAAACGTATAAGTCCTACAATAAAGATCACATTGAACCATATCTCTTAGTGAATAAGTTTGAATCAAACAACAAAATTTGAAATTATCATGCGTTTCATTTAATTGTCAGACTGTTCGTCAGCTTAAAACGTGCAACTGTTATTAGTTAGTATGTTGCAAAAAACAACGCTTCCGCATGAATCTTTAATAAGTGCGCAATTTTTTTAATAACTACACATAGTTTTTGCTGTTTTTTTAATAACGTTAATAACACGTTACAGCGTACAACTTGTTTGCTGATTAACTTGTAACTATAGTTTTCCAGTCATAGTTTTTTTCAACGAAATCATTCGTTTTTCCATAACAACTAATAACAAATACATTCTGAATATTACTTTTGAATAGTTCTTTTGTGATTTTTGTTTTAAGTTTTAATCAGATTATACACAACAGAAGTCTAAAGTTCACGCACAACTTCATTATAATGCTGGTTTACTTATCGCACGAATGTGGTATGTTATTACTCACCGTAGCCATGTGAAATTATTGTTCCGTTTACAAAGTTGTACACTTGCTTATAAAATTATTTTTCGAAATAAAGTTCGATGTACGAAATAAAAAAATACCACTTTTCTCAAGTACTTTAACTGTATTAAATGTACAAGTGCACATCATTTAAAAGAGTGACATTTAATAAAGTATATTTTTTATCTTATCATAATAATCGCTTGAATTATATAAATAAAACAATGACAATAAAAAAAATGAATAAAATAAAACAAAAGCTTGTGTGCGCTGTAATTAGAAAAACCATGTACTTGATTTGTTGAACTTTGTACTTGATTTGTAGTTGTTTTTGCTTTTTTGTTGTTTCTAAGTCTGTTCGAATCGGCGTATTAGTATTTTGATTGAAAGTGTCTTGTTCTTGATTGTAACCCTGACGTGTGCGAACTCAATCAGATTTCAAAGAAAATTTTAAAACATAGAAAGAGTGTCGCATTAAATAATGTTATATGATAACTACAAGTGTATTATTTGTTGTCTTATTTTTTTTATTTTTGTAGAAAGTAATAATATGAAACCGGAAAAACAATTTAACAAAAGAACGAAACTTGGACTTTGGCTGGCAAGCAAAGTGACATTTAAATAAGTTGATTTACGCCTTTTTTTCTGTGGTTGGGCGTTTATACCCTACACAATGTGAAATAAGTACATTTTGATTTCACACTATAGACTTGCTTAGCGGTAAATAGAGCATCGAACTAGTCAAGAAACAAACTGTTTGTAGGAACGTCTTTGCCATGGAAACTTGGAGACTTGAGTTGAAAAGACTTGGAGACTTGGAATCTGTTTTCCTTTCAACTAAATTAGTTGTTATTATATCGGATATATTAAATTCATTAAGTTGATGAAAAGCCTCCCTCATAAATATCTCTAAAATCTTATGAGAAATTATGAATAGTATTAATATGATGGATATTGTTTTTGAAAGGTATCAAATCTTCGTTATTGCCGAAAGTGTACTTTTTTTTTAACGCAAAAATTAATTGCTCAACTGTTTGCTATACGCGACCTACGCCAATTTAACCTTATTTTATTTAAGCAACCAAAAATTTAAATATTTTGAAATTTTTTAATTTTATAAATATTTATATGTATTTGAGTATATGTAAAACATATTGTAATGGTTGCACACATTCTAAAAATGTTTTAAAAATCTATTTTTGGCACAAAGTGAAAATTTGTGTAAAGACACAATTAGAAAAAGAGATGTCAACATAAAAGTGTTTGATTGGTCGTCAGAGACAACTGTTCCTTTATAGCTTGTCTGAGTTATTTGAGATAATCCTATAGAAAATAGTAAGTTTTTAAGGTGATTCGAATTGGACTTTGCTTTGAAAAATAAAACATAAGGGGAGCGTAGTGTATTGTGTAGTCGAAACTATCCGATTTTAACAAGTATCTTTGCTTGGTTTTCATTATTTTTTTGGCAAGATGACAAATATAAATAGAATAAATTTTATTGCTGATAACCAACAAGAATGTGTTTGTTTTTTGTTTATTATTTTTCTTTTTTGTATTTTTAATTTTAAGCATTCTTCATTATCTCATACAAGTTCAGATGAATCAAATTTTGTATTTTTAAACTCTTATGAAAAAAATCGTTCGTTGTTTATAGTTTATTTATTGATTGATATGTGGAAATTATATTAAAGTAACAATTTTATAATAATAAACCGTGTTTGGAGTGTCTTTACTTTATAAATATGCCATGAATAATTCTTAAATGTTTATTATTCTCTCTTTTATCATACTTGAATCTTGTGTCCAACTGTTAAGAAGGTTGTGTTGAGCATATTTTTCTAATTCTTTCAGCCTTGACAAAAATATTCCTTATAACAATTTATAAATATTGGCTCTCTAAAAACATATACAATCCATTATAATTTCATTATCATTTAAAATAACATTTTGTGCTTTGCTATTGTTTCTTTCATGTGCTTTTTCTTACTTACTTGTAGGTATCACAATTTGTAAGGATCATAAAAGCAAAATCAAACTAATTGAAAGATAATCAACTATTGATACTTCAAAGGCTCATTAATAAATACATATACTTAAAATTCACACAATATTGTGTGTGTGTGTTCTGTTCTGTGTTCTGTAGACAAATCACACTGTCTTAGTTGTTGAACAATTAAGAACCTCTTTGAATTTCATTATCATCAACAATTTGTATTGCGCTCGAAGTATAAACTTCATTGTTATTTTGGACGAACGTTTGTGGCAGAGATTGAGTACGTAATCTCATAAAAATGTTTATCGAAGATGATGCGCAGTAAGTATAAAACGAATCATTAATTTAAATACATTATTATTTTTGTGTTTTCCTATTTTTTTCAATATTATTCAAACATTTGGTGTTGGTTTTGGTGGCATTTTTATGTGGAATTTTTTTCTTGGAACAGAATTATCATTTCATTTGGAATGTGTTATATTTCCCAATTGTTGAAAATTGTGTCATAAAAAATAATTAATAAATAAGCATAAATAAATAAATATTCGATTAAATAAATCGACTTTAAAATAATTATATCATTATGTTGTACATTAGTAGGGGGAAGTGTATCGGTTTGTCGACAATGTTCATCTTTGCGTACTTTAGTGAAAAAACCCCTTGAAATTTCAACATTGAACGAGTTACATATTAAATTAATAACACCCTCTATTTGTTCAAATATTCAACGCTCTTATGTTTAACGAGTGTAAAATCGTCGGTCAATTGAGATTACACCCACTTGACTATTTAGACTAGAAAAAAAAAGAAATATGTATGTATGTAAATACAAAACGACTAAAATTGTATTGTTCTTATATCATTCAAAGTAAAAAACCACCAACGTTAAAACAAATTAAAATGGAAATGAATGAAAATAGCTAAAAAAAGAATATAAAATATAAATATTCATGACGACGTGCCAAGTCAATTTTGTTGTAAACATTATTCTGCATATTTACATAGTTTTTGCGTTTGTTTGTTTACATTTGATTGTTTTTTTTTTTTACTTGATAGCATTTAAAACGGTATAATTTAAAAATTTCATTCATAAAGTAAAGGAGTAATAGAAACAGTGGAAAACGGACTTATAAATTTGCCGTGGGATAATTCAATCAATTTGGTTGCAATTGGACGCGGAAAATTGTTGTAGTCAAACTTGTTTTAGTTTTCATTATTACACTTTGTGTGCCATTCGTTTTCGATTTAAGCATTGGAGAAATCAAGAAACATGTGTAATTTTCGCCTTCATCTTTGGGTTTTGATAATTATTCCTTGGCATTTCACTCAAGAATTGCGCAAAAATATTTAAGAGTCCGGTTTTGCTATCTGTATATTATGGCATTTCTGTTTTTAACACATTAAGGAATTTCAGAATTCCAGACTGGTTTTACAGAAGAAAAAATCGTTCCAATGCAGACCAGAGTGCTTCAAGGAGTTGTTCTAATGCCATTGTTGTTGTTATGTCAACTGACACCGTGGAATACAATGGTATATTAACAAGTGTCTCAGCAGTCTTGTCAAGTTCACTTAAAACATGTGATTTGTGACTTAATCCAAAATCCAAGACGATCTATTGAAGTATCTACAGTTTATTTTGTGACAAAAATCATTACTAAAAGGCGATTAAACAAAACAAAATCAAAATTTCGTGTGCTTCAAGTTTCCAATATAAATGTTACTGATAAAAACTGATAATGTTCTTTATGAAACCAAATTTATATTTAAAAAATTTGCATATGTCATGATAAAACGCCAACTGCACGAATAACATTAAAAAAAAAAACAATTATATTTTTTATTTAAAAAAACATTAAAAAACAAAAACAAAATTACTTGCGCTTATCAGAGCTGATAATTTGTTTTTTTTTGGTTAACTGATTTTTATTTAAGTCAAAAACAGATTGTACAGTCACGTGTAAAACAACGAGAAATTACCAAAGAAATTGTGTTTGTCACTATGCCAAAATAGAAGAACAACTTCAAAACGAAGACACCTCAGATATTACTATCTGTCTGACTAACTCATGAACAATAAGTGCAAGTGTTAAATAGTTGACCAAAAAAAAAACAGTGACAGAAATAAAATGAATAATACAAATAAAACAACAAATCAAATACTAAGCATATTAGTCGAGCAAAAATCCAATGATATGCCGTGATAGTCAGAGGGATACAATGTATAGTAGATATTTGCCGTAACAAACAATCGCATGATTCTCGTTGTCATTTACTGGAACGGGTTATAGTCAGTCGTGCGGTGTGGACTTGACTGACGTTTGTACTATGAGCAGCGCTGCTAACGTTAGATTGGCCCGGCCGCCTTCCAATGTTATCGCAACGACGCGACGCAGCCTTAGCCGTTGCCTCAGTTGTTGTTTAGTACAATAAACGACGAATTCAACATGGCGTTTTCCACTACAACAAAAGCAACAACAAACAGTTACCAAACATCAGACGAACCTGATAATTATTGTCGTTGTTGTTTAGTCTCAGTTGTAAACAGTTATTTAAAGAATAAGGCACGAACGCCACGGTTGTCCGTTTGTCTAACAAATTAATTAATTTGCAAATATTTTAGTTGTCATTCAACAGCTGATATAATTATAAAAGTAACAAAAAAAAATAAATAAATCAATAAAAACAAAATAAATTACTTAAATAAATATTTAGTGCCGCTTAGATTTCAAATAATTATTTAAAAAAGAAAATTTATTTATTTTTAAATTTTACAAAATGTTTTTTACTTTTACAGTATGGACAGCTTTTGGGTGCAGAGTGCAATTGGTGCCATCAAGGCCATTGCATTTGTCTATGACATAATCACGCTGCCGGTCTATTTGGTATTACAGACGCCATGGAAACGCCGGCAAGATTCGCGTCGTGTTAAGGTAAGTTTTGTCAAACATTTTAAATTTTCATAAACTCACGTTCTTAATACATATTTATCTTAAATTTTCTTTTGGACACGTATTTAATTTTTCCAACGTTTACTATCGGAAATAATGCAACTTTTAACATTTCTAAACGTTTTTATTTTATTTTGCCCTTGTCTTGATCTACAAAGTCATAAAGTTTTTAAACAGTTCCAAAGTCTTATAGTAAATTTTTTCTCCCTTATTTCTGACCTTGAAACTGCATACATTCGTACATACATAGAAATATTTGTTTAATCAACATGGGTTTATAATTTATTATACTAAGCAGCGTTGCTAACAAATTTCCGTGCAAGTCAAGTTATCTTTGTAGCCTTGTATTAAGCATGTGCATACAATAGTTCATATGTTATCTGCCATCAAGAGGTGATTATCACAATTTCAAATCAAATTTAACATTATTAAAGTTTATATCGATAGTCATTTTAGAAATAGTAGTTGAACAAATTAAAACACAGGTGTGCCTTGGACTGAGAGTATTGATTAGCTATAACCCAACAAAGGAAACACTTCTTAGTGTTATCTCATGAAGTGAATCATCGTTAGTTGATGAAAATCTTTTAGTTCGTTAAAATTTTGTTCTTATCAAATAAATATTTTGAATAAAAATATAATACAAATCTACTTCATTGCAGGCCAAAGTGATTAATAGTGATGAGGGCCAGTTGACGTATCGAACAACGGAACCGCCACGCGATGTACACGTTAAAATGCTACAGGAGAACATCGATACGCTCGAGAAGGTCTTTAACTATGTAGCCAAGACACATTCGACCAAACGTTGCTTGGGTACACGTCAAATTCTTAGCGAGGAAGATGAAGTGCAACCAAATGGACGTGTCTTCAAGAAGTACAATATGGGCGAATATAAATGGAAGAATTTCATAGAAGCGGAACGCATGGCGGCAGCTTTTGGGCGTGGTTTACGGGAATTGGGTCAGGAACCGCATAGAAATATTGTCATCTTTGCTGAGACACGCGCCGAATGGATGATTGCAGCGCATGGTTGCTTTAAGCAAGCTATGCCCATTGTTACCGTCTATGCAACACTTGGCGATGATGGCGTGGCACACTGTATCAGCGAAACTGAAGTTACTACGGTTATCACGTCGCATGAACTCTTGCCAAAATTCAAACATTTGTTAGCTCAATGCCCGCATGTCAAGAATATCATTTATATGGAAGATCAATTGCATAAGACAGAAACGGAAGGTTTCAAAGAAGGCGTCCAGATTATACCATTTGCGCAAGTTGTACGCAAGGGACAGGAGATCAAATTTGGTATGTAGTTGGTCAGCAACTGCAGTAATGACACATTTTCTAATTCTTATTTTTTGTATTATAGAAAACGTGCCACCGAATGGCGATGATATTGCTATAATAATGTACACCTCTGGTTCAACTGGTACACCGAAGGGTGTGCTGCTTTCGCATAAGAACTGTATTGCTACAATGAAGGGCTTTTGTGATGTTGTGCCGATTTATCCAGATGATGTATTGATTGGTTTCTTGCCACTGGCGCATGTTTTTGAATTGGTTGCAGAGAGTGTTTGTCTTATGACAGGAGTACCAATTGGTTATTCGACTGCATTGACTCTAATCGATACCAGTAGCAAGATTATGCGTGGTTGCAAGGGCGATGCCACAGTGCTGAAACCCACATGCATGACATCAGTACCGGTAAGCTTTAGAATATCAAATAACATGATGCAAAATTATGCTAAAACATAAAATTTCTTAAACAGCTCATACTCGATCGCATATCTAAGGGCATTAATGATAAGGTTAACTCTGGCTCAGCATTTAGAAAGCAGCTATTCAAGTTTCTCTATCAATACAAAGTAAAATGGTCGCAGCGAGGCTATTTGACGCCTTTGATTGATAGGTTCGTTGTCTTGTGCAATGTTATTTAATTGAAAACAAAAGACTAATCTTTACTGTTGTTATCCATAGACTTGTCTTCAAAAAGGTTGCCAAGTTAATGGGTGGCAAAGTCCGTATCATGATGTCCGGCGGTGCACCGCTCTCGTCCGATACACATGAACAAATCAAAACCTGTCTCTGCGTTGAACTTATACAAGGGTACGGTTTGACAGAAACTACTTCGGGCGCCACCGTCATGGATTGTGAGTGTTGTGTACTTATTGTTTAAACCAGCGTTTAAATTTGTTTTTTAATACCGAACAGATCGCGATATGACCTATGGACGCACTGGTGCACCGCTAACTGTTTGCGATATACGTCTCGTCAACTGGGAGGAAGGCAATTACCGTGTGACAAACAAACCATACCCACAGGTATATTGAACAAGTTTTAAATATTAATGAATGAAACTTTACATGTTGTTTACTAATTTGTAACGCTAGGGTGAAGTCATTATTGGCGGAGATTGCGTTTCGCAAGGTTATTATAAACTTCCTGGCAAAACCGCCGAAGAGTTCTTTGAAGAAGATGGTCGTCGTTGGTTTAAAACGGGCGATATTGGCGAAGTACAATTCGATGGCGTACTTAAGATAATTGGTAAGGCATTTTATACTAAAGACCTGATTATGTATTTAATGTCTTATATTAATATTTAGATCGCAAAAAGGATTTGGTTAAGCTGCAGGCCGGTGAATATGTATCTTTGGGAAAAGTTGAATCGGAACTGAAGACTTGCGCTATTATTGAGAATATTTGCGTATATGGTGATCCGACAAAACAATTTACAGTGGCGTTGGTCGTGCCAAACCAGAAGCATCTTGAGGAATTAGCTGATAAAAATGGCTTGATGGATAAATCGTTTGAGGATCTCTGCTCTTCTAAAGTTATGGAGAAGGCGATATTAAAAGAAATAGCCGAACATGCCAAGAAATGTAAGTGAACCGAAGAAATTATACTGTTAAAACGTATGCTAACCTCATGTAATTTCATTCATAGGCAAACTACAAAAGTATGAAGTACCCGCCGCTATAACACTGTGTAAGGAAGTCTGGTCACCTGATATGGGCCTTGTGACGGCTGCTTTCAAATTGAAACGTAAAGATATACAGGATCGTTATCAGCATGACATCAATCGCATGTACGCTTCATGAAAGTGGATGTATTAATCTGACCGACTATCTAAGAATATAAAACTGTACTAAACCGAAAAAGGATTAAGATGACCATGATACCAGACATTGTTAAGAACATTTATAGCAAAATTTTGAAACAAAAAACAAAACAAAAACAAAAAAACAAACGGATTTTGCATAGTTTAAGTTCAGAAAGATAAAAGACACATTTTTTCCATAAAGCACTTGTGTTTGATTATATTTTCCTTTTTAAAATATTGAAAAAAAAAGAAAACAAAAAAAATAGCTCTTCTAGAATCAATTATGAATGGTGAAAAGATATTTCTAAACATAAGCGAAATGATAACATACATTTAAAAAATTGTCTTTTCAATAAGGCAGACTAGACATTTGAATCCTTTATTTCTATAATGTATCTACGTTTTTTTTGAAATCAAAAGAAATTATAAGGATTATTATGGAAATGTAACACGCTTTTCTTAAATTATTATAATAGTTTGATTGTTTTGTTTTATTTTTTTTTTAATTTTTATTTACTTACAAGAAAAATTGTGAAAATTTGATTAAGTTATAAGATGTTATAATAATTGTGTGAAAGCTTTAAGCTTAAGCACCGAAGACAAAGAATCATTAATGTTGAATTTATCAACATGATTCTTTAGAAATTTTCATTTATTAATTTGTTTATTTAAAAAAAGAATTAAGCTGTATTTATGTATAAACAAAACATTATTGTTTATATACAACATATAATTAAATTCTAAGCATTGAAATATATTTTGTAAATATACATATTTCTGCTAAGTCTCTCAATAATTTAAAGCTCTAAAAGAGTTATAACTACAATTATGCAAAATTAGACATTTAGCCATTAATAAGAACATGCACTTGAAAGCATTAAAAGAACACACGCAATTCACTTGAATTTAAGAATGCAATTTTGGTCTTTCTAGTTTCGAACTTATGGTCGGTTGGTGGTTTGTTTTCAATTGAATGCTAATGCCACGGCCATAATTTTCTTTTTAAGTAATAAAATTATGTGTAATATATAAAACAATTGTAATAAAATGATAATGAAAGTTTTCTTTTAGAAATATTTTGAAAAAAAAAAAACAACAAATATTTAATTATTAATGAGCAACGCAGAAGACATGAACCAATAAATGCATACGACAATATTCGTAGTCGTGTCGAAGTAGTATAGTTACAATGGTAAATGAATAGTCTAAAGAAATTTGTAAATTTCAGCAAACATTTTAGACACGAAAGTGTAATGTAATATCAAATACAACAACGTTACGTAAATCGATTGATTTCTGTTGTGGTCAAACTAATAGCAAAATTTAGGTTGGATTTTGAAAATCATACTGGATAGTAATTCATTAATAAAAAAAAAAAAAACAATAAAATTAAGCAATTGCATATATTTAGTATACATATATAATATTCTGTATTTGTTTATAGATATACATATATGCATATGTTTGAACAACTAGTTTAGTGTGTATAACAATAATTGGTGTGTAAAATTGCTTGATGAATGTATAAAAAACAAAATCATTTAAGACCTTAAGTTTTTGATTATATTTATTTATAATTTTTTTTGGGTGTACCATAATATATCAAGTTTATTTCTTTAGCTATAAATTTGTCTTCTATTTACAAAAATGGATAGTTTCAATCTTTGATTTAGGCCAAAAGTTTTAACATTAATTTAATATTGGTAAATCATTTAAATTATAATTTGTTTTCGGAAAAAGTTAAAAAAAAAAAATTATCTACGACTCGTTTGTCTGATTATGTCTATTAACTGTTTGCCAATAAGGTGTTGTGTATTTCATTGTTGCGCTCACTGGTCTAACGGTTCGTTGCATTTTAAGGTATTTCGTGTTGTTAGATTCGTCTTGAGTGGAAATTCATAAAACATTTGTATTTTTAACTTATTTTTCGTCGATAGCACTGAAAAATAAAATACCTCAACGGAAGACGAGTTGATGTCCGTCTGTCTGTATGTATGCTATCTCCTCCCACAGTTCGACCTGAAATTTTGCACAGACCCTTGTATTTACGTTTGGTGATTTGGGGGAGGAAGTCTAGTATGGTATATTTTTGTCTATTCGGGGCTATTATAATATTTCTTAGGAAGAAAGACAAAAATAAATAAATTAATATTAAAAAAAACAGTTTTTGAGGGCTTTTTCAATTATCTATGAATATAAAAGCATGCGTTGAAATGATGTATACATAGGCATTTATTTCTCAAAAAAAAAAAACATGTATCAGGAACAGTATATAACATGGTAAAAAGTATAATATATTTTTATGAGCACAATTACTGAATATTTTATGCAGCATTTACTACATTGGTTTGATGGCAGTGTTCATTACGATCATTTTGCACGTCTGTCCAATGATCTCAAATCCGTTGATTGCAATGGTCGCTATATTGAGCAAATATAAAGATAATCGGGCAGTGATCACTTATACCGAAGCGCCACTTTCGAAGGTCTCATTGCGTCGACTAGAAACGGTGAGTCAAAAGATACTTGTGCTAGATATGGATGAAACGCTGATAACGTCAATTATTGAACGGGATTGTAATGGTTCTGGCATAAAACTACCGGATGTGCCGTATGATTACACATTTACGCTGCCGGAACTGTCGGGTGCCTTTCGAGTTTATAAGCGGCCGCACGTCGATCTCTTTCTGGAAAAAGTATCGCAATGGTACAACGTCGTTATATACACGGCAGCGCATGAGCGTTATGCCAGCGTTGTGCTCGATATGTTGGACGATGGTCGTGAACTTTTGGCCAGACGTCTTTTTCGTCAGCATTGCATCAATTTTAATGGTATTCAGGGCAAATTCGTTGGCCTTGTGACCGATGATCTGGCGAACGTGCTCATTGTGGACAACTCAGATGTGTCGTGCAGTCTAAACTGTGAGAATTCAATACGCATTAAGAGCTTTCGGCTCGATCAACGTGATACAGCGTTGCTGAATCTTTTGCCCTTTCTGGACGCTTTGCGTTTTACTAAAGATGTCCGTACAATTTTACGCCGTAGCACACGTTACGATGGTGTTTGCAATGCTTTATTACAACAGTGAAGTTTTTGTTTTTTTTATTTAATTATAAACGTGTATTATACAATGCTTTATTTCGATAACGATTTCAATTTGAATAACAATTCTTTTATAAGTATGCGCCTGTAAATTATCTTACGTTTATCTCAAGCGCTGCCATTGTATTTACGATCCAATCGTGCAAGTATGGTATATTCGCATAGACGCCTGGTATGCCATCCTCGCCGCAGCGAATGCCCCACGAGACCAGACCAGCGAGCTCATAGCGATCTTCTTCGCCGGCCATCGTGCAAAAGAGCGGTGAACCGCCATCGCCTGTGCACGTATCTTTGCCATATTCGCCGCCGGCGCACAAGAAACTCGGCCGTAGCCAAAAGCGTCGACCCAGTATAGTTTGACGTAAACTTTCCTCGCACTCATCGTGTTGCACTACCGGCAAATCGATACGCTTCAGTATGCTTTGTACCAATGTCGCGTTATTGTAATTCTTACGACCCCAACCGGTTGCAAAGCAACTGGCCTGACGAAATTGCATGAACACCTTCGGATCGGCACGTTGTGGCAGACAAATCGGTTGAATGTGCGGTCGAAAATCGAACGGTTGCTGCACCACTAAAAGCGCAATATCATTGAAGAAGGCGGCACTATCAAACTGTTCGTGTACACGTAAAATCTTGATGCGTCGATTTTGATGGGGCAGCGTTTCTTGTTGGCTGGACGAGTCCCATTCGCCAGCGCGTACAACAAGCGTGTCTATGGTGTGATTATTTACACAGTGCGCTGCTGTCAGTACAACCGAGCTGTGTATCAGCGTGCCGCCGCACAAGTAACGTGTGCGTCCGGTCATTACGGCTACCATCCAGGGGAACTCGCCGAATGATGCTTCTGAGTCATTGTAACCGACCAAATTATAGTACAGACCATCGGGATTGCTATAGCCGCAGCCCTTGTACATGAACGTTGAGTTCAAGTGTGGATTGGTTGGCAGCTGTTCGGAAATCGAAAGTAAACGCTTAGAAAAGTTAAACATGAATTTTCATATTTACTAACCTTGTCGTCCACCTTACAGCACTTCTGTAGTGGCTTACAGACATCAGCACTATCGATACGCACACCCACTGACGATATAATGTAACGGCCACTGTCGTTTATAGTGCCGTTGCACAAGTGACGTTCAACGCACTCCATATTTACGCCGCAAGGTTTGTAGACCGATGGCATGGTCGTCAATGGCATTGTCTCTTGATCATCGCCCTCCACATCCAACTTAACGCGATTAAGTACGCTATTCTTACAACAAATACGATTCGGTCCACAAACACTATCAGTGCGTGGACCTATCTTGCCACGCCCAGCGTCATCGTTCGCCCAACACACTTGCTCAGACACACAAGTCTCATCCGCTTTGCACAATGGCGTTGCGTCGGTTGCCGCCCAGGCATTTTCCACCATCAGTGCTGCAATCAGCATAAGGAAGGTACGCCACATTTTTTGGTATTCTAGATTTTATTTTTAAAAACAGTTATTTGAATCGTTAAATTGTTGTTGGTGAGTAGAAAATGTTTGTTATTTGTCTACGAAAAGTTAAAGCAAAAAAAAATATTTTCACAAAAAGCTCATCAAGAAGCTTTTTGAAGCAATTAAAATGCATTTGAAAAACACATCATTTGTTTCTGGTTTCGCGTAAGAATAAATTTTACTTCCTCAAGACGTCAAAAACAACACATTCATGATTTGTGACTATAATAAAGACCAAATATGGTAATTTCATGGTTAAATTATTGTTTTGAAATGAATTGTTTTGAAAAAAAAAACATCTTTTTAAAGCTTTCAATACTTCTCTCAACTGTTTTTCAATAGTTTTCTATTTAATAATAATAATTTACATTGGCAAATTTAGACTTTAAGAAACACAAAAAAAGTATTAACTAAACCGAGTTGTAACTTTATTATCTCGTCCGTCCTTATTATTTATAGATAATTACGTTTCTCGTTGCAACTCAACCGCTTTGTTTGCGAATCTGAAGTCAACTGATGAATTCGATTAGCGGAATGCACTTGTCGACTTGCATTTGAACCAGTTTGCTTTGAAGTCTAGAATGCATCTGGGTTGTGTATTCTATGTATTATAAAACCGGTATTATGAATTATACAGAGATAAGCCATCTACGTACGATTCTGGTATCAATTTAGCGCATGCTTACTGACCTAAGGTTGGCGTTTTTTTAATGCAATTGTTGTACTTATTTCTCATGAAAATTTTAATCAGTCTCCAAATAATTCTCAACTCTATAATGATATACTGAAATATGCTTCATCATCAAAATGAACGTAGAAACAAGTCGAAATCATTATAAGTACATTTGTAACACATCTGATCTTCGAAATCTGTAAGGATAACCCAAGCTGAGGAAGGTATAAATATGACTTTTAGCGGACTGTATGAATCGGCGTGATAGTTGGCTTATGAGCTTTAGCTATATTAATTTATTTTTCAGAAAATTCACAAAAGAAAAAAGACAAAAATGCAGCCAATCTTTTGTATCAAATGCTCTCAGTATCCATACAAGTGTAGCAAAGTGTATGTATGTATGTGTGAGAAGACTTGTATCTATGTTCGAGTATTATTTGACAAATGTGTCGCGCGCATTCTGCACTACAAGCACCGTAATATGGCCGTCCGGTGTGATCAGCACTTCGTGTGCCTTTGTACGCACACGCAGCATTGTTAAGTCTTGCGGCGGATCAATTTGATGCATAAACATTTGAACTTTTTCACGGAGATTCTCATAGAGACCGGCAAATTGCAACGCTTGGTTATATTCCATGGTTGTCTTAACGGGCACACCGACACGATTAAGTATAAGTATTTGTTCAACATCGGGTTTTTGCTCGATTTGTTTAAAGACTTCTTCAACGTAAGCGCGTGTGCGTTTCACCTAAAATTTCACATAAAAGAGGGCAAGGTGAAAAACAGCAAAGAAAAATTAAAATTAAGTTACGAATTAAGAACGAAATTTCCAACGAAATGTTAACGGTAATGAATA
Source organism: Phortica magna (assembly GCA_037044515.1). NCBI lineage: Eukaryota > Metazoa > Arthropoda > Insecta > Diptera > Drosophilidae > Phortica > Phortica magna. Next base: position 70,233 of record JBAMBP010001601.1, read on the forward strand.
AAAGTTTTATACGTTTACCTCTTTTGAATCGGGCATTATTTTAAATATTATATTCAATTCAAATTTTTATAATTGTGTCTTATTTTCTGTAAGCTTAAATATTGACTGAGTAATAATTTCAGACATCTTGATTGAATCTCGTTCGTGTTTGAAAAAATAAGATCACATTTATAAACAAATCGCCGTATAGACAAAGGCAACCCAACGATTCATGACGATTCTATCATGAAGAGTGTAAAATTATCTTCACAAAAATATTCTTTGTTCACTTTTTTAAATAAATTTTAAAAATAAACGTACGCAATGACATCGCAACTTTTTTAACATTTCCCCGATTGTATTTTATTAGATTGCAAACTAAGAATTGCTAAATAAATCAATGTTTTATTATAGTAAACAAAATTCTAAAACGTTTTGATTTTGTTCATCAGATAAGTCACCGATAGCAAATTTGTAAAGAAAAAATCCCCGAAACCAAATTATGTGTGGTCTAGACGACTTTAAAACACACTGCAGCCTTGATATTGTCGAAAACCCAATGCTTCTTCTATTTGAATATAAGTATTTCGGTGCAAAAATATCTCAAAATATTAATTGTTACAAAAAATTGTTTCGAACTTTACAATTGAACAGTATCTTTCCTATACTATTTACATTTAAGATAGAAGGGGTAAGAAAAAATTTTAAGTATGCTTAAGAGAAAATGTCTTTTTCTACCTATAGGAAAACTTTTATTACTTGTAAGTAAATAATATTTGTAAAGCTGAACAATGCTTTTGTAAACTATTCTTTTTGATAATGTCATGTCTTCTATAATAATAAATAAGAATGAATCCAAAATAAGATATCATAGCGTGTAGGATGGAAGTGTGGCAAGCCATGCTATTAATCAAAAAACGGAAATGTAATAATTCCTCACATATTTATTTTGTTGATAATTTAAATTACATAGAATTTATGCTAAAAAGTTTATAGCGGAGAGCATCGAATTACGGCGTATGTTATTTTCTAATTGACAGCCGTAAATTCACATTCTTTTTTAAGTCATTCATATCTTCAACTGTAGTTGAAGAATCGACGGGCACGATAAGCAATCACGCAATCAGATTATTTCAATTTGTAAATCAATATTGTCTTCGATAAAGACATGTACGGTTCGCAGCGTTTGTTACCTATAAAAGCTCAAACATTTTGGGGACTAACCATCAGTTTCTTTACTGTATTATCGCTTAACAATGGTTTCCAAAGGAGTATTGAGTCTCTTGGTTGTCTGCCTCTGCGCTCAAGCAGCGCTGAGCGTGAACATTATCTCAAAGGCGGCATGGGGCGGTCGTGCACCAAACTACCGTGTTGCATTGGGCAACTACTTGGGCTATGCGATTATTCATCACACCGCTGGTGCTTACTGCGAGACCCGCTGGGCCTGCGAACAGCAACTGAAGAGCATCCAGAACTACCACATGGACTCCTTGGGCTGGCCTGATATTGGTTACAACTTCCTCATTGGCGGTGATGGCCAAGTTTATGAAGGTCGTGGCTGGAACTCAATGGGCGCCCACGCTGCCGAATGGAACCCCTACAGCATTGGCATTTCCTACTTGGGCAACTTCAACTGTAAGTTTGACATAGCATATAATTATGATTGGATCTGTTTCCTAATCTATTAATGTACTACCATAGATGATACATTGGAACCCAACATGATCTCTGCTGCCAAGGAGTTGTTGCAAGACGCTGTCAACCGTGGACAATTGTCGTCTGGTTATATTCTGTACGGTCACCGTCAAGTGAGCGCCACCGAATGCCCCGGCACCCACATCTGGAACGAAATCCGCTCATGGTCTCATTGGTCGGCATAAGATGCTTTATTGTTACAACAATTAAATTCAAATAAATATGAGTACATATACAAACTTAAACGAATTTTATTGAAAACATGATTTTAGCTTATGATTAAAACAATAGCGCACTTTTCACTCTATGTATCTGGTGAATGGTCTATTGAAATAAAACAAACAAGTGTGTAGGTATCATGGCAGCACATCCACAAGCCTGGGAGGAAATACAAACAAACGAACAGATACAGCACAAGTACAATAGAACAAGAAGACAATATTTGTATATGTATCGAATTGTTTGTTGTCTTTGTGGGTTAAAGACAAGTAAATTGGCTTATATATTGGTTAAGGGTACATGATACTTGTGAGTTCATTCGACTGCTGAATTTAAATACATGTTTGTTAAGATACACATTCGGTTTATTGCTTGGGACATTACAGCAATGTACTTTATTGAATTTATTTCACTTGATGAGAAATAAAGAACTTAAAATTTTCTATTTCTTAAGCCTTTGTATTTTTGATTTTAATTTATTACATCATAATATCGACTTGCAAGCGGATTTTCATATCGTTCTAAAATCGAACGCACATCCTTAGTACAACGTAAGGCGTCTAAAAATGGCAAAAGATTTAAAAGTTCTTTGTCACTTTGATCACAATGCCATGTCTTTATTGGTATGGAATTTCGTTGCGCTAATTGAAGCGCAGCCGGTGAATTATCGATAATTAGAACATTCGCCATATTGTGTGTTAAGTAATTTAGATCTTTCATATGCACACCGGCAATGGAGCGACAATGCTGACGAAAAAAACACTGCGAAAATAAGCCACGACCAGCATCCAAATTATCAATCACCTTGGTTGCATAATTCTCAGCACTTGCGGTATAGATCATCAAATCATACCATTTGGCAACAATGTCAAGAAATAAATCGACATGGGGCCGCTTGAATATGTAAAAATGTACCGGTGTGTCTTCGATCATGACATCAAACTCGAAATCACAAGGAGTGCCTTTTTTGACGATATGTCGGCCGGGATAATTTGCTGTTTCGTCGAAGCTTGAATGTATTAGTGTTTCGTCGAGATCCAGGACGAGCGTTTTCCGGCGCGTTGTTCTACAGAAAGACTGTGTTTGGGCTGATAGTGGTACCTCTTTGTATGTAATATATTCGTGGTAGCGCACATGACGGTCATAGTAAAATGTTATTACCATCCAGTAATGTGCTAAAATCGCGCCCATCCTAAGGATAAAAGTTCTGCATGGCTAAAGGGTAAAAGAGGTTACATTATTTAGAAAAATTATAAGACTTTAATGCTATCGATTACATACATACATCATCATTGTGTTCCAAATGTTTTGTCGTAAACGACAACCAAGACTTAATAGATATTTGAATTTTTAAATTTATTCTTTAAATAATATTGACAAGAAAAGTTCGAGTTAAGCTGGGAAACAAATAAATTGAGACTTTATGTTGGCCAATATTTATTCGCTCGTTAAATATAATAAAAACTGTCTTTGAAATTAAATAATATAAAAAAATTTAAAATTAATTTATACAACAACAATTTATACAATTTATAGGAACTGGCATCCATGGTAGTCATAAATGATTTGGGAAAGTTGGAACGACTGGAACTTTCTACATACATATAGTTGGCGCTACAGACTTGTTCCATGGTACATGTATACATTATATGAACTTCAAATAGTCATGCGTTGCCGAGTTCATGAAAAACTATCCCTTTTTGCAAAGGGATGCAGTAAAAAATGTATTCAATCTCGGCATGGTAGCAACTCAGCTGTGTATCTTCTTTATTTTGTTTGTTTATTTTTATCTTCTCACAGAATTCGTTTTCTGCTGTGGTATTGATAAAACAACAACCGTGCTGTTCGTCCTCAACGCACATTACTTCATGGCAGTACATTAAAGCCTAAAAAAAGGCTATGGGATCATCAATTTAAACATACACACACTACCATGTGTGTGTGCATGTATAAAACGCGGACCCGCTCAAAATGCTACTAAATATTTTATGTGGCAGATAATTTGATTGAAAATTGTTGGCGCATTGAAAATTGTGTTGAGTCAGCCGTGTTGGAATGTGTGCGGCATTCATTGAAGTAAAATATCTTCTACATTCATACATATATAATGGTCAATCAATTGCAGCAAATTGCAGCTGACAATTTAAAGTAAAAAACCACACATTTAAAACTTATACATGAATTTAATTTGGCTTTATTTTGGTAATGAAGTTGTTAACAGGCGAACAGGACTAAAATTAATGTCCTCTGTTGTTTATTTGTACAACAGCCGCCTAATTGCATAATTAATTTTGTGATTCCTGACAATTTTGTTACAGTTTATTTGACTTTCTGAAGCAATCCTTTATATTCGATGAAAGGTTCCTGCATATTAAATCAGTTTAATTTGGTCCATTGACCTTTTTGTAATGTTTTCGTCAATTTTGTTTCCTTCATAAAACAAAAAAAAAACGAAGACGGCACGTCATTTCAGTTGAGCTTTCATAGCCTTCAAAATCCTGCTGCTGTGTTCGCTAAAATAAAAGTAGTTGTAAAAAAAGTGTGTAAAGTTACATGGAACATCATCAAACCGTGCCGCAATATTAAGGTATGAAAGAGCCCGTAGCACATGCCGTAATCCCTTTCGGCATTTTCACAAAATTATAGTACACGCTTTTGATGGCATTCTTCGTAAAAAGAAAACAATTTTAATATAAACACTTGTCACGTACGAACATACATATATACGTCAGGGAAACACAGTCTTCTTGTTGACAAGTCTACTAACGCTTAAGCGACAACATTTTACCCATGTGAGAAGCCGCTTGTTTAATGGACTTTGAGTTTGTCTATAATAAATTGTCTGTGCTTTGTTTGTTCTCCAATATTTTCTATTAACTAGTATAACAACTTATTAAACTCGACCCTTTTTAGTTTGGCTTCCTGCATATCTCTCACCGATTTTGCCTTGTGTTATTTATGCTGCTGTTGTTTGAAAGCTGATCCATTTGCTTGTAGATTGTAAACATATCAAGTGTATAATCAATTTATGCAAAATGAAAATGTATTTAATACTTAAGGAAAGAAAATGGCAGTTTCCGTCACGCCATCTTAAGCACTTGTTCCTTGAAATTAATTGAGACTTAAGATTTGGACTGTATATTCATGTATCACTCTTCTATTTGAAATGTTTTACAAGAGATACAATCTTGAGATTATAAAATTAGCAAGTATATGAGTGAATGAATATTTTTAAAACATCACAAATTTGATAATCGCACAATTGATAAATAATTATTCGGATTATTTAAAACGTTCTGATTTTGTTGATAGGCTTCAGATAAGTCACCGATAACAAATTTGTTAAGAAAAAATCCCCGAAACCAAACTGTGTGCGTTCCAGACGACTTCATTACACCCTAAAAAAATACTAGGCATACTGCGGAAACTATATCTATAGGACAACAGAAATAAATTGAAAGAAGAACATATTTTTGGTTCCAAAATATTACTGTTGATTTTTGCGACGCCATCTAAAATGTCTTAAGTGAGAACACATTTCAAAAACCACATAGGAGAGAACAATTACCAAATGTGTATAAGAATGCAATACACCAAAAAATAAATAGGAAGTTGATAAGCCCCCATATATTATGTTGAAAGTTTAAAATAAGCAATGCTGATATTCTACGTAGAAGATATGCTAAAAAGTTTATAGCGGAGAGCATCGAACTACGGCGTAGGTAATTTTCTAATTGACAGCCGTAAATTCACATTCTTTTTTTATTCATTCATATCTTGTAATTGAAGAATCGACGGGCACGATAAGCAATCACGCAATCAGATTATTTCAATTTGTAAATCAATATTGTCTTCGATAAAGACATGTACGGTTCGCAGCGTTTGTTACCTATAAAAGCTCAAACATTTTGTGAACTAACCATCAGTTTCTTTACTGTATTATCGCTTAACAATGGTTTCCAAAGGAGTATTGAGCCTCTTAGTTGTGTGCCTCTGCGCTCAAGCAGCGCTGAGCGTGAACATTATCTCAAAGGCGGCATGGGGCGGTCGTGCACCAAACTACCGTGTAGCATTGGGCAACTACTTGGGCTATGCGATTATTCATCACACCGCTGGTGCTTACTGCGAGACCCGCTGGGCCTGCGAACAGCAACTGAAGAGCATCCAGAACTACCACATGGACTCCTTGGGCTGGCCTGATATTGGTTACAACTTCCTCATTGGCGGTGATGGTCAAGTTTATGAAGGTCGTGGCTGGAACTCAATGGGCGCCCACGCTGCCGAATGGAACCCCTACAGCATTGGCATTTCCTACTTGGGCAACTTCAACTGTAAGTTTGACATAGAATAGAATTATGATTGGATCTGTTTCCTAACCTATTAATGCACTACCATAGATGATACATTGGAACCCAACATGATCTCTGCTGCCAAGGAGTTGTTGCAAGACGCTGTCAACCGTGGACAATTGTCGTCTGGTTATATTCTGTACGGTCACCGTCAAGTGAGCGCCACCGAATGCCCCGGCACCCACATCTGGAACGAAATCCGCTCATGGTCTCATTGGTCGGCATAAGTTGCTTTATTGTTATAGCAATTAAATTCAAATAAATATGAGTACATTCAAATGTATTCGAAAACTATCAAAGTTCTACTGTACATAATTTAGTATAATGGTTGATCATCATAACTCGTTGATAGTTTTTATGTGCACTTAATTGTTGTAAATTAATGTCGCCTTACTTCTGCACACGCCTTTGGATATTCTCACGTACTCTCCTTGCTCTTGTTCAAACTTTGCCCTACCCAAATTGCTTGCTCAAGCTTAATTGCATGTCAAAATAATTTATAATTGTAATTAAATTTGTATTTAACAAAGCATTTGGCCTAAGTGTGCCTTATTGCCACTTAGTGAAGCTTTTCTTGGCTCGACTCTTCGGTGACTGTTGAAATTTCTGTCCGACGCATATTTGGTTACTTAATGTGCTTTAATGTGGCTTAGCCTTACTTCAACACGCTTGGGTATAACGATTTTAAACGATAATTAAACAAAAAAAATAACGTAAATACTTTGGTGTACTCAGACAAGCCTTCGAATGTTTGATTAGGCAGCATGAAATTCATCAGAACTCATTTCAAGTTAAAGCTAAGGAAAAAATACACGCAGATGTATATTTTCACACACCAAACGCCCACCTGAGGCGCTTATAACATATACTTACACAAATAAAACGCATTGAGTTTCGGGCAAGCACAGCAATAGCAACAAAGACACCAACAACAACTGGTAAATTATAATGAGCATGAATAAACGACGCACTACAGGCAACAGACAACAGTGCGTATGTGTAATATTATTTGCATCACTTTAATTCTGTTTATTTAATTGTATTTGAGTTGTTATGCAAATTTCAGTTTCTTCAGTTTCAATATATGTAAGTATTTAAATAAGCATTTATGTTAATGAATTGCAAAAAATAATATTCATATGTGTCTTGGTGAAACTAATCTAACCCGTCAACACATTTTCAATGTATCATTATCCAATTCATCGTTTATGCCACTTTTGCAATACTAATTATCCTATCTCTGTTAAACATGTCCTTGAACAGTGTTCATGTTTCAATAACCTAAGAGAAAACATTCCCGTTCTGCCAATCTTCTTTTCTATCATTCACAAGCCAACTTTCAAAACATTACTCAAATTACAAAGTTTTTAAGAATCATATATAAACCAATTTATATGATATAATTCGAAAATAATAAGAAAATAATAGAAATTCATTTATAATAATAAAGTTTAATATAAGTATAATATAATAATTATATGGTATAATTGGAAATCAATAAGAAAATAATAGAAATTAGTTTATAATAATAAGGTGTAAGTGTGCTTAAGGCTACAGTTACTTCCCTTTGCTTCTTTTTTTATTTTATGATAGAAGCGAACTTTGTATATAAATAATGTATGCATATGTAATCAAACGCATGATTTTGATTTATTATTTGATTTTCGATTACAATAATGATAATGTTAATCTATTAAATAAATTTATCATGCCAACAAGTGAACACATGCCATTGATAAGACAATTGCGCGCTTATTTTAAATAATATAATTTACTAAAATAAAGTGTGACAAATCGCTAATTTAATGTATTTTTATACTCTCACGTATGCACAACAATTTTGCCAACTAAAATTTTGTGTAAATAAATTTTGAACATAAAGTTGCCGATTGGAACAACTGTTTACTTTGCTGTGAAAATTTGTAATTTTTTTTCTTTGTTCGACTCTTGGGAAATACGGCTAAAGTGCCCGCATACATGACTCGTCGCAAGCGAATGTCAATGCTGTGTGAGTTTAAACGCCCCATTTGCCAGGCGTTCTTTTGTCTACTCAACGATACATTTAAGTGTTGGCTTGTATGTGTGTATCTCAGTTAGTTTCGCCTGCATATAGCGTAAATATTTCAAATATTCGTTTACTGCAAACTCATGATGTTGCATACTATCCCAGAGTGCACAAGTTAAAGCTGCGTGTGCTTTTCAACAAAATCGAATGGCTGCCAATTGAAAAGTAATGTTTTCTTTTTTGTTAAGGCTTAAAAAAAACCAAGAGGAAATGAATAATATAATTGAAATGCCTTTAAAATAAAATATTGAAAATACTGTTTGCTTGCAGGCAAATTTAATTGTCTGATTCCCAGTACACATTGACCTACATGAACGTACGTTGAAATTTCCATGTTAATCATTGCAAAAGCACTCGTGTGTTGTATGCTTGTGGTTTTAATTTCATGAGAAATTATATTAATGCACTCACAGCTGTGAACAACAGACTGCAGCAAGTTGTAAGTGAATCGAGGATAAATTAATGTTGTCAAAGAGAATTTTGATGAGGTACAAGATTTTATTAAAAAGCTTGGTAAAATGGAAATATGGAAAGTGGAAATGCTTATATGAATGTATGCGTGCACAATGGATTCAAGGCTTTTAAGCGATGAGAATATTTCAAAAAATCAATACAGAACAATTATTTTACAGTGATTATTTTATATCTATTAGAATAGTCTTCTTGGAAATTAATACATTACGCCTAGAGTTTTTCATTTCTTCAAGCCTTTAATAAAATATAAAACCATATGATACAACAGATATTTTAGCGATTTAACTTGGAATTGTTTCGACTAATCAATTATTTATGTTTGAAAACAGAATGAAGCCTCTTTGGGTCGAACTTCAAGGAGAAGGTTAACAATCATTTCTCTATAAATAAAAAATCATTTCTCTGCCACAGAAAGGAATTCAAGTTAACGTGGTTTGAATTAAAGAGGTTATACTTTAGCAACTTATGTATGTTTTAAGCTCTTGGGCATAACATGGCCTACCGTCTTTTAACTCTTCTGAAACTAAGGTTTGCAACTGTTTTGACTGTAATGGACTCATTCATGTTTCATCAACTCACCAATATTCCTGGTATATACGATTTCCCCCATCAAGTAAAGATTTTCACAGTAGGCTTTGTTGTTTCCTTTATTGTAAGAATTCTAGTAATCGAGAACATTAAGAATTCTAGTAATCGAGAACATTAAAATTGAAATAAAATTTTCAAGCAACCACAACAAGATGCCAGTAGAAGGTGCTACAAAAACGTCTAAGTTGATGTGCTTATTCAAGTTTGGATTTGCCTTAATATATCTGGTCGCCATCAACTATGGCTCGATTGTGTATCCCAAGGTCGTGGTTCGGGAACCAAAGGGTTGGTTCGATTCGGGTGAATGCACGCTCTTATATCAAACGGTTTATGAATTGACCTGGTACAACGTCGGCATGAATCTCACCATTATCGGTGCCGCAATGGCTGCGCTCTTCGTTCTCTGCCGGTGCAAGTTCTTTGGCAATTCGGACACTATAGTAATGCCTCTTGAAGGCCATTGGCGCTATTGGAAGTATTTGGTATTGCCACTCATCATCAATTTGCTTAGCTATTGGCTTATCACAATAATTATGGCCGGCATGGAAATATCGCATGTTCTTAATCTCACCGATACAAAAGGCATAGTCGAAATTTACCGTGATCTGTTGGTAATATTTCTATTCAAGTGTTTGGTGGGTGTCAACTTTTGCTTGGTTTTGTTTCGCGGTTATTTTCTGGTACGTGATTTTTCAAAGGACATGGATTGTCCTATATTTAATGAATACGACTTTGGCGAACATTTAAATATGATTTTTAGAGTATAAAATTATTTATGTAAAAAAAAAAAATGCCGAAAACAACAATTTTCAAGTTTATTTAAAATAAAGTCTTTAATTTAAACGTAGGTTTTCTGTATGTTTTGGGCACCTAAGGGAAGACATGTATTTTGAGTGAGCACTGTATGTACAACGTATATGAAGAATGCGTTTAATCACTTTGAAAGTTCTTTAGCGCTCTCAGAAGTATGCAACGGTTTTTTTGGTTTCCTGATATTTAATACAATTATGGTCAGTTTTATTTTACGTAATAATTTGCATAGAAATACTTTGTGTTGAATGCTTCAACTTGCAAAAATTAAAGAGATGAAAAGAAGCCGCATTTGAATTAAAATGACGAAGAAAAATAATTTAACTTTTTATAACAATGCAATCAAGAATTAATGTTTATGACTCCACTGTGCTCTTTGTCAGAGCAGACGACGACAGCTCTGTACCAAAAAAAAAAAATAAACTGCTTCACGTTATAAAAGACTTTAAAAACGTTGGCCTGAAAGCGACAAATTCCTTTGACTTGAACGTCATATAAAAAAAGGCAAAATTTGTTTACCTTGAGTGAGTGAGTGAGGGAGATGGTGTATTTCAGTCAGAAACATAAAACATAAAAAAAGCAACGGTGAACGCTTTTACACTTTTACGGCAGTAAAACATAAAAATGCCACGATGAGTATAACAACAACAACAACAACAAGAACAGCAACAGCACAAGGCAGAAATGGCGGTGACATGACTTTGACAGGCACACAGCTGACAGCTTGAATTCGTTGAGTGTGTCAGCGCCGTTACTAATGCTCACCCCACCTCCACAGCCGCTTCAAGCTGACAAGACTGCTGTCAGCTTTGGCTTGAATTATTATATAAAAATAGCTTGACCTACAAACCATTGTAAACGCTGATGAAAATGACTGGCCAGTCACTTAACCAAAGTTGACCAACAATCGCCGACTTTTTGCATGATTCAAGCTTGCTTGGCAACACGCCAAGGTTGAGTCAAAACAGATGCTGAATTTTATGATCAATTAAAATTTGGTACCTTTCCTTTTTATTTATTCATGATATGCAAAGAGACGAACGGCACCGCCAACACGACAATGTAAATTTCTAAGCAGCTTCAAATTTTATTGCCGAAATTTGATTGTTCGAAATTATTACTCAGCTGAAATATCTGTAATGTTTAATATAATTTGCAAAAGCGAAAAGGTTTCAATATTTTTTTTTTTTTTTACTTTCCTCGAATATAAATAAAACGCTTGAAGCACAATTACATTTATTAGCATTTAATGTTTTATTATGCAATAAAATTCAGTTGGGACTTATTGATTTCTTTCCTTTTTTTTTGTATTATAATTTGATGTATTTACCTTTCTATTTAAAATATGCTTTTGTTTATTTTTGTTGAATTTTGTTTTAATATAAGTATTTGAATGGTGTTGCTGACACTTTTGTTTGGATCGTTTGAACCTTTAATTTCGACAAATTTTTTAGTTTTATTTTTATGCTATTTTGAAAATTATCAGACATTTATCGGTTTTCACATACATTAATTGTTTTCGAAAATTTAACGCGTGTCTTGTGCTTACAAACATTTGTTTTGTGCTTAAAACTTTTCAAACTTCATTTTGAGAACAAAAAAAAGTTGCTATTTTTCATTAAAATTAAGCAAATAAAAATGAAAACCGTTGCATGTCTGACAATTTTTTGTAAGTTTTTTATTTAAAGGTTTACAATTCGCGTGCAATTTTCTTTTTTTGTTTTTATCATTGGAAAAGTGTTGCCTTGGAGTTATTTCTATAGTTTTTCTTGTTTAAGTTTTTTGGTTAATTCTTCTTTGATTTTTTAATTTTAGTTGTTTAATACTTATTTCGCTAAAATAAGTACATATTTTTTAAGTAGTTTCTTTGACTATAAGTAGGTACCATTTATATGAAAGCATTTCTTGTCTAAAATTACTCTTCACATGGTCAAAATAAAGTGTTGAAAGTAGGCCAAAAAAATTTTATTAGTATCTCAACTTTGTTATATTTCCGTACACTAAAATATCCAGAACTTTTAGTGACGCTATCTGCACATGTTTCAATGCAAAACAGTGACGTCTTGAAACGCTTAGTGGCGAAGGTTTCTTATTAACAAAGCTTTTGACAACAAATTTATAATTATAAATTTCTAATATATTTTTGTTTTTAATAATTTGAATGTACTTTTTAGTTGAATTAAATTAAATTGTGTGAAGAGTATTTATTCTCACTACAAATCTTGTTATTAACTTATTTTCTTAGTTAACATATACATAGATCTATGTGCAGTTTTTAACATGTTTTGCAAATGCTTAAAAAATCATTGACATACATTCTTTTTAGCGTTTATTTGTATGTATGTATCATTTACTTAAACAAAAGACCAATCATAAAGCTCTTCAAGTTGCTGCATTTGTATTATTTCAATTAAATTTAAAATAATTTATTTGTTTTTGTATGTTTAGTAAATGTTCTCAAATTTACTTGATGAATTTTGCACTTTTGCAGCTTTAAATTGACTTTGTCTCATGCGCCGATTTAAAAAAATCTTCTTACATCGGAGAGTTATAACATGAAATAATGTTTAGTGTACTAACTTGAAGAAACTAACAAAATTAATAATTATTGCAAAAGGAGTGAAAAATCTTAATTGAGTTTTGAACAAATATGCTCATATGAATTTAAATGCTGAAGTTGTCCACATTTTTGTGATTCATTTAGTTTTTTTATGAAAAGCCAAACAAGACTTCGATTTGATAGATAAACCTGCACGAGCAAATTTGAAGTGAAGTCGCTATCATAAAGACGACATGTCGATGCGACGGTAACCGACCGGTCACTTTAGTCGACTTGTGATAAAGTGTTGCTTTCAATTGAAAACGAAGCATAAAAGTATGCAATAGATTTTTCTCCAGCTCAGTGCGAAATTCTGATTCCTTTCAATTTCGTACTTTTGTTTCCTGCTGAAGTCATTTGCTTGTGTTTTGTTGTTAGACTAATCGCACTACTGCAGACCACATTGGCTTCCATTGGGGCACCCCTGGGGCGCGAAATGGCATAATCCGCATTCAATTGCTTCAACTCGTGCAAACTTTTCTTTTTGTCAGAAACAGAAAACAGAAGGAACAAAAAACAAAGCGACATAGTTTGGCTTTTTGATGACATTTTGTTGAATACAAAAAGGGCGCTAAAATTTGGCATGTTTTCTTTTTTTTATTATTTTGTCTTTTGTTTTAAGATTGTTTAATAAAGAGCATTTAAGAGCATTCAAGAAATTAATAATACAATTTTGCTAATTAATATAAATCTTTTGTTAGTAAATTTAAACATTGCTGATTTTATTCTTTGGTATTATTTAATAGTATTTCTTTTACAGAAATATTATCCATTTTGCAATTGTGATTTTCTTCTTTTCAAATAATTCATTATTTCATGCTTAATTATTATAGTTCGCATTAGTTTGCATAATAAATCCAAATATTCTTTCATAATTTCACTTAATTTTTATTTATTTATTTATTTTTTTTTTTGGTTTTTGTTTTTAACATATATTCTCTAAAAAGTTTACAAGTCTGCACATGTGCAAATGCATGCAAGACTAGACAAATTGTGTCTTCACCAAGCGTTCAAAAATCTTTTTTTGTTTTTATTAAGGGATCATTTTTATTTTATTTCATCGTTTTGTTTTTTAATTGTTTGTTCATATCATGTGAGTTAATTGTATTTTTCCAAAGGTTAAGTAAATATTTGTGTATTGGTTTATTCTGCACCGGGGACATCTTTGCGGGATTTATGTCCTCGGAATGAGGCTTGTATTTTGGTGGCGGCCTTATTCAGTTCCGGATCGGTGAGATCGATATCCAGCTCTTCGGCAACTTTCTTTGTTATCTCCTTAATGTCCTCATCCTCGGGTTCGTCCTTGTTGACAAGTTTGCGTGCTAGATGACCACGGAATGTCGACTGGATTTTTAGGGCGGCATCGCAAAGTTCTGTGAAAGATGTGCATAGCAAATAAAATCGTTATTAGTTGTGACTTAAGTAGACTAACTTATATACAAACTTAAATTAACCATAGACGTAAAAACTTATTTCATTATAGTCATGTATCCGTCTGTTCTTGTCGTTCGTTTTGAAAATAATCAAAGCTGACTTGTCGGTTGCAGCATTGAAAGACTCACGTAGAGTGCGTAGAATAATTGTGCTCAGCGCAGCAAGTGACAAAATTTATTATAAATAAATGCAGAGTGGATTGTGACAGTCGGTTGTGCATCTGTACAAGGCCAACTCAAGAAAGTTCCTTTAAGTACAACTTGGGACATTAAAACGAAGCTATCTGAGAATATAGGAAGATTTATATTTAAGAAGAGTTTCATATTGCCTGACATGAAAACTATCTTGAAAACTCTTATGTAATCGTATAAAAAATAAACATTCCAAGCACATTGGCAAAGACACTTCATATTTAATTTGTAATTAAAAGCAGAGAGTAGGAATGGTGTTCTATTTACATATATGTGTGTGTGTCCTAATTATATAATGAGAATTTTCAATAAAGAACCTTCTGCGTACCGTACAATTAACACGAATGAGAAATGTCAAGTAAATTTGTTGGTAAAACCAAAACTAAATTTAAATTTGCACGAGTAAGAAAGAACAAGAAAAGTTACTCAAACGCTTTGCAAATAATTATCTTCATCAACCACGGCAATTGGCGTCAATCAATAGGCGTGCTTTGCATTGAGAAATTTGTGTCGTTAAACTTTTTATTCGGATCGTGAAAAGTTGTTTCATTTTCCAATAGTTTGGCCTCGTTTGCCGTTGCTCAAGTGTCACTTACCCTGCTTATTTAGTATATTGAAAAATTCTCTAGAGGCACTCGTGGCAATTGAGTCGCACTATGAGTGGCCAAGAAGAAGAGGCAGACTGACAGACAAATAAAGGATGCGTTCTTGTATTGCATAATAGCAATGAAACGGGCATATTTTCTATTGTTTGCTGTCATATAAGAAGATATTGAATTGATTGAAGAAGGCAAACGATTTTTAATTCGACGAGATCACGTCTTGCTTTATGAAAAGTCAAATGAAAAACAAAATAAATCCCGACAAAATAAATCCCTCTTTGCGCAGGAAAGTAAGACACAAAGTAATTAGCAGGAGAAGCTTCAATGTGTCAAAAATCCGGCTTACCAAGCACTTGCATATAATCTCTCTTTACACTTGCGTATCTTGCACTGGCACAGGGTTGCATTGAGTTGTTAAATGAATTCCACTTAAAGCGACCGACTTGAGCTGATTGTCAGAATGACATGCGGGCGTTTGACTTACACAACGTCATGTTAAACACACAGTCACACACATACACACACACCCACACACACCTGTTCAAGTTCTATTTGTGTTTCATTGTGTGTTATTTAAAGAATAAAGTATAATGACAACAAGGCTGTGCGAGTGAGTAAGAAAGTGTTTTCTGATATACATTCGGTTGTAAAACAGAGTGCTCACAATGCATGCATTCTTGTGTGAGTGTGTGTGTGCCCGCGTGTGTTTGCTTACTACTGCCAGTGTTGCCACACCGAGCCGAGTTGAGCTCGTTGCAGCTTTAAAGAGCCACTGATGCAATCAGTAATGCGCGTCGTAATGATCTTGACCCACATATCAGACAAGTAGCAGCGAGCAAACAACAACAACAACAAAAAAGAACTTGTGTGTGCGCAAAAAAAAAGAAGAATTCATTAAAAATAAAACAATGCAAATATTTCGCTTTGCTGCTGTCTGACATTGTAATAGTCACGTGTGCCGAGCTCTGTCGCGTATCGTATCGGACAACGCTGACAATGACGACGGCGCAGCGCAGCCTTGCAGTTGAGCCCTTTTCACTATTTTTAACTTCGCACAAATCTCTTTCTCATTTTTTTTTTATGTTGTTGTTAATCCTTAGGTTTTTCTTTTTCATTTAGCGCATACACACTGTATAATATTTGCTTAAATAGACGCATGGCAGATACATTTTCAATTTCCTGTCAAGTCCTTCTTATTTAGCCAGCTTAATGAGTTGTCAAGCATAAAAGCTGATAAGCCAGTAAGCTGATAAGCTCAAATTTAAGCAACAATTCATTTGCGTTTTTTGGTTTCTTTTTTTTATTGTTTGACAAAAAAAAGCATGTATTTTTTGCTTGCCTCTGCATTTTCAGTTATTTTGCATTTCAAGGCGGCGAACACTTCGATTGCAGCAAACTGACAGCTTAGTAAACAAAATACACAACTCGAAGTGACGCAACTTTGTTAACATTGCGAGTTACTTTGCTTTACGTGCTCACATTGCGATTGCCATGTTCAACATTTCAATTTCCTTTCGCCATTGTCCAAAGTCTGTGATCAATCATGCCTGACTGACTCACTGACTGACTGACTGACTACAAGGACATGAAGTACATTGTTCGTTGTTCGTCGTTGCTTTGTTGTCAACATTATTTACATAATCTTTTACTGATTTCCTTTGGTTTTTTTTTTTTTTTTGTTTTTTAATTATAGCATTTAATAAGGAAGCCGGGCATACAAAACTTGCTTGCTTGAGTGTAAAAAAATGCTGTCATGTCGTTTATTTGTTAATACATAAATAAACTCAATTAACGCTGACAAACCGCGCAATTTACGTATAATTAAAATTGAAAAGCGCACAAAGCTTCTTTTGCTTAATCTAAATTTGAAGCCACAAAAAAAGAAACGCGTGTGGTCGAAGGATGCGTTGGCACGTGTTCGCGGCCTTAGCCAAGTCATGGCACAGCAACGACGTGGCTTAATTGCACTTTGCTTTGGTCCGACGTGTTTTTCATTTCAATTAGAGCAATCTAAACAACGCACAACAATGTAAATGCCAAATGTGTTTTCATTTTGTTTTTTTTTTGTTCTTCTACCTTTTTTTGTTAATTAATTATTGTTTTTTCTTTGCATGTAAGTAAGTACATAAATCATTTTGAGCACAAAGGCGCGTTTAACGAGACAATAAGTAATTTGTCATACTTGTAACCTAAAAACCTAAGGCAACGCCATCGGTTCATGTGCATACCTTTTTTGTTTTTTTAATTTGTTTTCTTTGTTTTGTTTTCAATGCGTAAAGCGCTTAGTACAAAACAAACGCCAGAAGCGCGTTATTGCCTGAAAATGTATCTGTTGTGTACACTAAGCCCGAAGCAACGTGCGTTTTTGGCAAAGGCATTTGGACAACAACTTTTTTGTACGTTGCTATGAATTTATTTGCTCCGTTGGCGTAATTTTTGTTGTCATGTCGTTTTGCTTGCTTATCGCCATTTTCATTCTCATTTCTAAGTTTGCTGTGTGGCCTTTTGAGTACTTAAATATTAAACATTTGACAAAATTTTCATTCGCTGTCTGACAACAGACAATCGCCATTGTTGTTGTTCCCTTTTTTTAGTTTTTGTTGTTGTCGATTTTCAAATATTTCCTCTGAAATATTTAATTTATTTGTTTCGCCGTATTTGTTAATTACATCATTATTAAAAACGCTTCAAGCTTCTTTGACTTTTATTATGTAATTAGTTTGTGTTTCTTCTCATAGCTTGTAACCTAGAGACTCAAAATTTACCAGAAAAAGAATTTGCTAAGAAGAAGCATTTGCCAGCCAAAATGAATAGCGAACGATATGTAAAAAATATAACAGTATAACAGTCGTTTTTAACATAAGTGTTCAAACTTAACAGTGCCTGGACAAGCATGCGGAACATATACATTTTTCTATTTAAATTATTTTAAATTATTATTAATTTAAGTCCACTCTATTAATTTCTTTAATAATAGAATTGCCAGAATAGAAGGTTAATTAATTTCAAAATTCAAAATATTTATAACCAAACAAAAATATCAAGAGTAATTCTTATTAAAAACTGGTTGAAACAAAATGTTTGCTTTATGAATATAAGACCAACATGTTGTGCTTTAAGAGCTTAAAACTTGCAAGTGAGACGTCCTTTTAAACTTTGCTCCTTCTAGTCATTATTTTAAAAGCAACAAAGCTGATGATTCATGAAGCACACTGCCAAGCAACAACAACACTCATTAAAACATTGTAAAAAGTAGTTGACAATGTCAAAGTCGTCAGTCCTTAAGTCAGAATTTGTTGGCAGCATAGTATGAAACATTTATGTTGAAGTTCATGCTATTTCCATGGCTAATTAGTCACATACGACCGACCGTTGTGCGCTCCGTTGCGACTTGGTTGATGTGTGAGCATACAATAATTGACGTTGTTAATGTCAAAAGCCTTTTAAACTGAAAATGTCGCAACGCGTTGCCACTTAATGGTCATTAACTGTGTACCCATTCTGTTATTACATGCACTTGTATAACCGCAATCACAGTCCTTGTCATTGTCGTTGTCATTGTCAACGTTCTCGTCTTTGTCGAATTCAGTTTACAATTTGATTATTGTGGTAACTGTTTCTTTTTCGCTTAATTGTTCATCCATTAGCCTTTCATATCGTCTTTCACTTCACTGATTGCTAACGAATACTTCAACAATTTAAATTGTGCACTTTTGTTCTTCAATATGGGTTTGGGTTACTTACCTTTGTCATTTGGATCGAATTCAGCCTCGAGCTCTGCTTTGGTTGGCTCGGATCCGGAGGCTGCCTCGGCGCCATTGTTGATTGTGTCCGCTACTGCAACAGCTGCTGTAGTTGTAGTTTTGGTTTCCGATTTTTTCATGGTCTCTCTGACTTTGTGTCCTCGATAAATGGCTTGAATCTTTGTTGCGGCTTTCGCTGTAATGAAAAACACACAACCAGATGGCTTCATTATTTTTGCCTCATTATTCCGTATAAGCGACGATGCAAGCCACATGGTGAAAGAAACTTGCAACGTATATTATCATTTTATTATATAATTTTCAGCTTGTACATACAAAGAAGCTACTCCCGTTAACTTACGCTCCTTCAACCACCATAACAGACACATAAACTCTTATTTATTTCTCTTTTTCCTTTTTTCTTTCGCTAATTTACAATGTTCGTGCTTTATGAACGCTTCTTTAAAGATTAAAATTCTGAAAACTTTAGTTAGCATTAATGTATTAAATATAATCTTGAAACTTATGTTACTGTAGCCACTTTCTTTCTGGTGAATTTGTTAAGAGTAGAGCGCATAAAAATCTTCGGCAGAAGACTTTTAAGTGAAGATAGTTTCCAAATGAGGTTTTTAATAATAGTTTCTTGAGTTTGTATAGTTCGTAAGTCTTTCTTCTTGGTAGTCAACGAAATATAATAAAATCAACTGGAATTCATATACATTTCCACCTTATTTTGGTTTTTATTTTCAGTTAAGGCTTAAATCTTAAGACAAGCATATTCTTTGTCTAGTTGCAAATACAGTTGATTCCTTATGCATCAGTAACAAAGCGACCAAACGGAAAATAGCTGCACATGTATGTATGTCAGGACCACCGGTAGGAAAAATAATATCCAAGCGACGGGTGGCCAAATAATATACCTTTTTACGGTTCGTTCCGCCTGTATTGCTTTTAATTTGAAATTAAAATCAATGCCATGTGGGCGTTTGGATCGGTTGAACTCTTAACTCATGGCAAGTGAAAAACCACATTTCGACCCTCAATAACTTTACTCCGCCCCCGTACATGAGACAAAACATTGGCAACATTTGTTGCCATTAAAAAGGCGCTGACGTGTGTCCTGTAACGGTTTGTCTCAAATGTATCGATTGCAATTTTCAAGGTTTTTTTCATTTCACAATAAAATGCACTTTTATAAAAGAAACTTTTTGCTGTACAATTAACTACATTCAGAACTCTATGCCAAGCAGAAGGAACGGGAAAAATGAGCTGTTTTGTAGTTAGTTTCGTTCACTTGTGGCTACTTTATGAGGCTTCATATATTATGTATTGACTTTTGATTGAAAGAAAAGTTCTTGGCACTTTCCGAATCGCGTCTTTTGTTTGGCTTATTGCCAAAAAGTATACTATAATAAACTTGAATTATAGCCACTATGATTGTATACCGCCACATACGCTATTAGGTCTGTGCCTAAGTTGCTATTGTTGTTAGTGTTGTGAGATATATGTATTGCTTTCGGTTGAAAGACTCGCGTGTTTTAATGGCGTTATGTTCAGCATGCATGTTGACGACGTTTCCCGTGTGAAAGTCCTTGAATATGTTATGATAAATTGACGTGAGCGTGAACTGAAATGTTTTCCGGCATCGACTATAAACGCATGCCATGTCAACTTATCCGGAAAGTTATAAATTATTGAAAAACCGTTAATTTTTATAGCTTCGTTGGCGACTGCCGTGAAAGTCGGTATTTTTACAAGCGCACTTGGCATAAACGTAAGACAAGAAAACAATTCAATCGATCGATCAATTATTTGCTACACAAATATTAACGAAATCGTAAAGTTTTCTTTTAATATTTTCGGTAAACAAAAATTAATGGAGGTGTGGAAAAGTATTTCTTCTGACTGATTAAGAAAATGTGCTGAGATTGAATGAAACTAATTTGCGCAAACTTTCTCATCACGCAAATTATCGTTATATATCATCATCATTTAAACGTAGAACAGAAATCAGTGCTTAACTGTTACTAATGGCGTCATTTGTAACAAGTCAACGGCAACAGGAGCAACAGCAACAATTTTAATTAAGTTCAATATCCAATTTCAATTTCATTTACGCTTTCTTCATTATCATTACCGTTGCCGTTGTCCTTCTGTCCTGTGCGCTGTCCGTCTTTAATGGTTTCTCTTATTTAAAGCGCAACAAACTTTTCCACTTCAACTTCTTCTAAGATAACAAATGAAATAAGTCTCCCTTTAAAGACCAACAAAAAAAAAAAAAAAAAACAGTTAAGTCATCAGTAATACAAAACGGATGAGAAGACGGTGGGTAAGTAAGCTTGGCATAGAAAAATGCGATCTCAGATATGAGATGATTTAGCAAGAAAATGTTATTGTTGGCAAAATAATTGCTATGTGTAGAGAGAAAAAAACGGTTTATTATTCCAAGCAGAAATTTGACGGAAGAAGACATACTGAATTGCGCATACGCCCCATTAAATTCTGTATAAACTTTCTGTTGTGATTTGCAAATTTTGAATAGTTCGCGTGTATTTCATTGCGCTTACGCAAAAGGAAGAAAATTTGCTTACTTTGCGCTTTGTTAATTTTATTTCACACTTATTGCATAAGAATGGTTGCCCTCCCTCGGTATGTATAATATTAACGCATAATTTTCAAATAAATGCGACATATGAAATATTTACAGTCCTCATTTGTTCAGCACACTTGACTTTTATTGATTTTGGCATTGAATTCACTATTTATGCTGCTTAGATGATGTTTGGTAACATAATAAAGTTATAACTTCAACTTTTTATTATTGCAATAGCAAAGATTTCTTAGACGCTTCTACATTTCGCTCTGTAAAATTTATACATATAAATAAAAATAAATATGTGCATAGATTTTGCACAAATTTAGCACGTGATTTGCATAATGTTTGTCTTGCTGCACCCTTGAGTCACAAAAATGTTGTGGCGTGCATTGATTGCTTGTGGCATGAAACTGTTGCAACATTCTCTGCTTCTTCATTCAGTTGGTATAATTTTTATGTGCAACTAAAGTAAATAATGTGAATTTTGTATGTTATATGATTTCATATTATTACACAGACATTAACGAGCAGAAGTTTTTCAATGGTGCGCCACAAAGTATGCAGTGGTTTTTATGCAGCTGCTTAACAAGTTATTACCGCCATGCCATGCAAAGTCTGTGTACATGCATACATAAAATGCAAACGACTTCTTATATTAAAAGTTTTATGGACCAAACAAAGTTATTGCGTGTGGAATATCAAAAGTTTTTGCATGGCTGTGCTCAATTTTCACTTGTTAAATAACTGTAATTTTTAAAGCTTCGAGCTACTGACCAAACCGCATTTTATGTTTGCACACCACTATTTTATCGCATTAGTCATGTTAATGGTGCTTTGTTTGCCCCCTTTTTATCTTTGTGGCATGTACAACCAAAGCCACACACACACACGTGCACACACAGACGATGGTCTGAACTATTGTTAGAAACGAGTTTGCATAAATTAATGAATTGCCCAAAAATGGCATACAAAACCAACAATTAGCACTTGCAGACCCCATTCGTTGACCAATTTCAATAGTGACTCTGTTTACTTTCGATTCGATATGCAATTTGACATTCGACACGCACAAATGCACTAAATAATTGACACACAGAATCAATACGAGCAACAAGGCTATTTGCTAATTATTATAGTCCGTTTATATACATAAATCAACATACAGTGAAAGTTAACATAACCGTATAGTTTTTCGTCGTGCCAACTTTTCATAAAAGAACATATAAGCTCATGAAATTCTAAGATCCTAAGTTTCTGGTTCTGAACTTACAGTTCAACCATGATATGACGATATTAAAACGAATGGAATAACACTTCGTTAAACGCATAGTTTCAATATATTTATAGAACATCAAAATTATTTTAAGCTTTTTATTTTTACATATTACAAAGAAGTTCTCAAAAAACTCATATTCGTTTTATAGAAACTTTTGAGAACAATTTCTCTAAACCTTAAAATAGACAATACACAATTATACATAGAAAATTCGGCTATAAAGATTTTCCTATCGATCTTAAGGTTGTCACGCTTAAAATATAGAACATAATTATAACTATAGAACCTTCTTGTATGAAAAACTTTGTCATAGGTGCTTTTTTTTAAATGACTCAGAAAAATTTCTCTAGATTCAATTTCGTTATAATAATATTTCACTGCGTATACATACATACACACATACTGATGTAGTTAGTTTAATATGGTATTTGTTATATTTTTAATTGTGACATAAAATGGTTTCAATATTATATAAAATTATAAATTTCGAAGAAAGTTGATAATTTCATACAATTTCTCAAAATCTAAACACCAAAGTAGCTCGTGTTGTTTATTATATTCGCCGCCCATCAGAGGTTGCCTAAAATTCTGCTTAGATACAAATATGCAAATTTAATTACATTTGCAATGTCCATAACATCTAATTGATTTTAATATTAAATTTAAATAGTGATATGGAAATGTAAATTCATTTATTTTGTGTGGCAACGTGCAAAGAAGCAATTTGGAAACAAAATTATGCACTCACAAGGCGCACATTTGTATACACTACGTGGAGTAATATAACTTTAACATCAAGTTTGTAACACAAACAAAAAACACACAAAAGTTCCTGATCAGCTCGATAGAATAAGTCTATATTGTTATGTGCGTCTGAATAGACATCTATTTCACAAAAAATGAAGTAGTGGAAGTCAAAAAAATTCCAATACTAAAGGAAATCGGCTTAAATATATATCAACACCATCTTTGTCTGACTTCTGAAGGCGTAACTTTATTTATATATACATCTATGAAAGGTCTCAACAATGCTATCTCCTTGAGCTTTTGACATTAAACTACTACTTCTTATGTTTATATTGCTGAAGCGCATCAAATATTCGACTTAACTTCATGCACGTTGCTTTTGCCTTCACGTCGACTGAAACCTTAAAATCGCTCGTGAGATCAATTTAAGGTAAGCAGCACTTTCTGTATGCAGCACTTTCTGTAGTCATGAACAGACCTTCAGTCCCCTGTCACGGCTCACGGATGTCGTCATTTCGTTGCTGCGCAAAAACTTATTTAGTTTAGTGAATTCGCAAACAAATGCCTTTGACTAAGCCAAAGGAAGGAAGCCTCAAGCAGAAAACGCTGCAAAAGTGAAACTAAATATTTGCTTTGACAAAAAACAGAGCCAACATTTTTTAGATATAAAATCATTTTCCTTTGAGTCCTTAACACTGTTGTTTGTTCACACTTTGTGAAATGTAAGCGTGGATTTTGTTGCCGAATTAGTTGTTGTGTTGTGTTGTTGCAACACAAGCAAAGCAAAGTAAGGCAAGGCAAGGCGGCGTGAAAGGCGTAACATCATCATCATCATCATCATCATTTATGTGTGCTTTCGCAGAGCAAGTTAATTTTGACTTTCATTTCGCTGTGCAGATGTGAACACAGATGTGAGAGAAAGCCTTAAGTCGACGTTTGCTGCAAATTACTGTGCGTCGTAAAGTGTAGAAATTTTATTCAAAGGGCCATAACACTTGTGTCAGCCAACCAGCCAGAAAAAAGAAATGTTGTTGAACGAAATATTTTCTGTGCAGCTTGATTATGTTGTTCACGCCTCTTTTGCTCTTGCTGAATGTACGATCAAGTTTTTATGTATTCCTTGTGTGATGTCGTGTCTGTGTTTAAGTGTCTTAGCTTTGGCTTGTACGACAAGTTGACAATTTTGAATTCGGTTTTGTTAAAATAAGACATAAATTTGTTCGAAGGCAAAAAAGTTACATTTGTTACGCATCATTTGTTGTACAAGTGTTCTTCAATAGCCAAGACACCATAAGAAAATGTAATTTGGTCAGTAAGGTTCATCGTTGTACGAAATGGTTTCAATACGGTAAAACTTCTTTATTATTGAACGCTTGGTCAACGTACAGAACATTCGCGAATGCCGTTCTTAGTAAGTGAAAGTTGTTACTATGAAAAATTTTCGCTCAAACAGAACCAAATTTTCTAAGATCAGTCAGTCAGTAAGAGCCATTTCGCTTGTATATATTTGATTAATGCAAAAACATGCTTATTGATACAATACTACAGAACTTTCGAACCGCAATAGATCAAAATTTGAATGAAATAATGTTAAGCAAAGAGAAATTTAAAAAGGATTTAAAATAAGTTATCAAAATAATTTTAAAATTTCATTTCTCTGCTCTCCAATAAAGAAACCCAACATGGCATCACCCAACTGTTCCTATTGTGACACCTTAGCTTGCAAAATATTTATGTAATTTTTCGAATTTCTGAGCGCTTTCCAAGTACACATTCATAATTTTGTGGCATATTTATTGGTACTAAGCTTTTTGCAATGTGATATGCTATGCTGTGTATAATGACTATCTCAATTTACTCTTTGTTTTCATGTAGTTGAGCCTGAGTAGAATAAATGAAAATACATTTCATAAAAAATTCATCTGTATTTTTCACAATGGGCATTTGAACTTTAGGCTTTCTGCTGGAGATGCCAACTTGTGCAAATATTAAATTAAAAAAAAAAAACAAAAGCAATTTACTTTTATGCGCGTTGGCATGAATGTCAGGCAGCGCCCTCTACTGCCTACTGCCAACAACACGCTATTCATGCAATCATGCTTTTTGAAACTATCTGTAGGCAAATGTGATATAAGAGTTTTAGGTATTAATTTTGTTCTTTACTATTTATGAAAGTTGATTTCAATTATTTTCAGAAGGGCATCTTTTTTTAAAGCAACTTTTCAGTGCCTTCAATGCTTTAAGCCGCTAATCGTGTCTCACTTTTGTAAGCCGCTTATTAAATGGCAAACGTCAATCATTTTAATCGACTTTATAAAACTGACACACGCCATAAACTCACGTCGACGACGATTGGTCGGCCAGCATGTCAACGCTTATCGAAATGACGAGCACTTTCGTCGTCTGATGTCATATCAATTGTAAGCAACTGACAATGAACTGAATGTCATTTCATATAATACAAAAGCAAACTCGCAATAAATGAGGAAGATTTGCCACCTGAGCTGCCTCACATGCCACAAATCCTAAGTGAAAGCCATGTTACCAATACCGATTTGTGCTCATTTCATTGTTAGATATTAATTGAATAACCTCAAATATAATTACATATATATAATTTGTGTTGGTGGTGGCATTGTTTGTGTTCTAATAAAGTGCTCTCTGCTTTTCCAGCTTATTGGCAATAAAGCAACAACAAATTAAATAGCAAAGCCACCACTTTGTGTGTACTACTTTGTCTCGAAGCTCTATTAAAATCCAATTAAGCCAAAACCAATTTAGCTGGTCTGTCGACCACACCAAAAAAACATGTCAGCGGAAAATGCAACCTTGAATTTTTTGATAAGACGACAAAGCACGTGACGATTAAGACAGCGACGATGTCGTCTCGTCTCGCCTCGACTTGGCTCGCCTTCACTGCATTGAACACGAAAAGTCAATTTAATGTTTACCATTAAGTCGATTTTAACATAATACACACACAGGTATACAATGAATAACCAAATTAAAAGCAAATAAGCGAAAATTAAATATAAACAAGTCAAAAAATGTGCTCGACTTTGATAACTCCTTACCGCAGACCAAATGAAATAACTTTTGAACTCTAACTATAAGAGCTATTTGTTCATAACGACGGACAGACAGACAGACAGATAGACATCGCTTTGATGTTGTTCAAGCATATTTATTTTTTGATGGCTCTTGCTCTTGCCTCTGCTGCCGTTACATACCTAATTTACAGTAATGGCATTGTACTGCAGTGTATAAAAAATTTGACCTTCAACAAGGGCCGATTTACTGACAAAGTATTATAGTAAATAGTTGTGTCAACGAGCAAATGTTTCAAAGCAAGTATGCATTGTCAGCATAACGAAACGTAGCGCCTTCTTGTATGCAACGTTTTTTTTTTGCTATTCGTTCTCGACATGCCATACCATATTCGAACAAAGAACGCCTGATACATTTATTGAGTTTATGCCGTTGTTTGTCACAAACAACACCAAACAAAAGTTTTACACAAAAAATCTGTTGTGCAGGCACGTCATTCTTTTAGCACCATCTACATGCATATTAAAATAATATGCATGCATGCACAAATGCACAAAAGAAAATCGAAACAAGGATTCAAAAAAAAAAAAAAAAACAAAAAAAAAAACACACTGATAGTCTCTGTAGTCCTTGCTCAGGGCTACGTTTCATTAATAAGTTCCTGACAGTCGCAGTCACAGCGAAGCGTAGCGGAACGTAACATTGACAGTCCTCAAGTATGAAGCTGTGCAGTAATAAGTTCAAGAGGAACCGAAACCAGAGACATTTTGAAAATCATATTGCGAAACTTTTGCTTACACAACTTTGCAACACCAAAAACAAATTATTCAAGTTGTCATGAACGTTTGGCAAGACAATGCAAAATAGCTGTGCGCTAAAATTAAATCAAGTTAACGCACGTAAAGAGGTTTTTAGCACATCGTAATTTACTTACATACATATATGTATGTATACATAAGTGCATGAGTCACTTGTGATTTAAAAAGTTGTATGCTAACCTCCTTGTTATACAAGAACACTTGGCATTTGTCACACGTTTACTATCTTACTTATCACTGTGCAAGCTCAGCAACATAAGACACGTTCTAGGCGATCTCTCGTCATGTGAAGGATACTGTCTTTTGTGGCACTTATCCATTTTGCTTGCACAGTACTCAGTATCTTATAATTTTCACGAAATCAGCATAAAACTTTCACTTGACGGTAGATACTTTTAGGCATTTTCAATGCTATTAGTAACGTTTAAAGGTTACACTTGAATCGAACTCAATATAAGTTCTCTCAAATGTGTTTAATGCGAAAATGATAAGTCTCAAGCGAACACTGTGCTTTAAAGACACAATCACTTACTATATATAACTAACTATTGCCTCTTCGAGTTGACTCATTTATAGTCGAATGTCCCAAAGGTTTTAATAGCCTCTTGCAAATGTTTGAAAAGTTGAAACGTAAAGAAAGTCTCAAGAACATTTATTTCTGCAAAGCATGTATCTCAATACACTCTGGGAGTCTTTAGTAACTCATATGTTTGCGGATAAAGAGGCTGTAATTTGATCCCAATGGCTTACTCAAAAATACTATAGATGGAGTTGTTTAGAGGAGGAAAAGTGCACAAATCCTCTTAAATATAAAATATTGCAACATCACGCTAGTCTAATGTCAGTATCAATTATGTTCTCTCGGAACCATTGGTGCATACAGACGAACGGATGGACGGACGAATGAACAGACACGCCAATGGGGTTACATCGATTTTTCTTACACTTGTGTACTTTATATGTTCTTATCTATACACAAAATTAACTTACACACATGTCACGCATTTTGCGCAGGGTATGAAAATCGATTTTTAAAAAAACTCAACTTTTGAAGAGCATCAAATACAATCTGAACTCAAATTTAACCGACATTTGCCACTAAACAAGATGATCAAACGACATGTTTTCGTTGCTGACCAAAGATCATAGTATAAAATATATGATATATGAGATACAATACTTTGCGTAGCCTTTCTTTGAAGGGCATACATTAGCGCAAAGCCAATATACCCTTTTCTCTGTAGGATAAAGGGTATGAAAATAAAAAAAAAAACAAGAAATAAACCGCCACAAAAAAAGAGCGCGTTTGCGACAAAAAGCATTAGCGTAGGGACAGAACAAAAGGCGCACTGATAGCTTACGTTGGTGGGCATGTGTCTGTCATGTGTGTGACTGCCATTATTGATTTTAGAGCAGGGGTAGAGACCATTTGCTTGCCTGTTCCGCTTGCCAAGGCACAAAGCACAGACTTCAAATTAAATTTAAGTACAACCGAGTGAGCCGAAAACGATGCGATATCGAACAGAAAAAATCACAACGCAAAACTAACTCACTCACTGAATGAATGACTGACTGACTGCGATGCGATGCGATGCGACTGAGTGCAAATTCAAATGTGAAATGTTGTCAGCAATCGAGCAGAAGTCAACGTCAACGTCAACCTCAACGTTGCCAATGCCATGGTTGCTCACACACAATACAAACTCTTATTGACTCATATCCATTTGGTTTTCTTTGCCTTTGCCTTTGCCTTTTCTTTTTCTGGTTTCTATTCCTTAGCTAATATAAATGGTTCGCCGCTGTCAGTTGCGTTTCGATCGCTTCTTTCACACACTCTGCCACCAACATCATGACTCTCAGTCAGCCAGCCAGTCAGTCAGTCAGTTAGTCTAAGCAACTCTTCGCCCTTGTTAGATTATGCGCACACGAATGATTTCTTTGGGCGAAAATGATATCTCTGTGCAGCATACTAAACAAGGCTCCGCTCCACTTTGCTTCAACTTTTCCCATAGAAATGTCATAATAATAAATGATAACATGTTTGACTTTTATAAAACCTCAAGGCATTTTTACTTCTGTAAATTTAATGCGCATTAAATAGAAGGTTACGATGTGTTAAGCAAATTACCAGCAAATTGTCTAACAAAGTCTTTGAGTTACTTAATTGAGATATTTTAAGTGCCGTCATTATTTGTGAAAAAAACTGCTTGATTTTTTTTATTTTAAAGAAAATTGTCGAAATTGTTCTTGTGTAAATTTTTCAATTAATGTTAAAAAATACGTTTGGCTTTGCAAACAAATTGTTGGAAATAATAAATTCATGAAGCTTTTTGCGCCGCTCAACTGGTCGAACGTATAAATTTTAATATCTGAACAATTTTAGTATTTCATTATGCGTAATCAATCACATTTATGACAAGCGAATGTTGAATTTATGGCGTCGTTTATTTGCTTATAAAAAGTTTGCGTGCAAAAGTAAAACTTTCTCTGATTTTTTTGATAAATATTTTTTCTACAAGTGTAAAATACTGAGATTTTTTTATTTGACTGAAAAATAATATGACAGAAAATAAATTTGGCCAGGCCAAATATTTCATAACCAACATACACATATAAAAAATATCATAACTTAATCATCGATGCTCAAATTTCAAGTTTAATGAAAATTCGAGTCGATCCTAACATTTCTTTACCTCACATGGCATCACCTTTTGATGTTGCGGTCTCTCTTAAATTAATATAAGTTTTATCACTTAAAACAAGTGAATAAAGGTTGTGATATTTTTCAAGATCCCTCTCTGTTAGCAAATGTATCACTCCTATCAATTGTCGCCACATACATAACCATAAAGTTTCTAAATCTAAAATAAGCAATGTGGAAATAAGACAATATGCCATGAGTTATGACTTTGCGTGCTGCCATTACACGCACAGCAGTTTAAATGTAACACATTTGCTTCCAACGCATTGTAGCTATGCTGTGATATAAATCCGCCGAGTTGGCTGTCATTGCCCTGGTGTGCTTACGAAGAAAGGTAACGTTAGGTCATTGTCAACGACCGAAATAAATCTTATCGAGACTATTTTATCTTCTGGCTTATTTGTCGTTCTATGTATAAAGCATAATGTCCGGTCGTTACACTAATTTACCTTTCAATATTAAATATTAAGGTAATTTGTCGATTTATGACCTGATGGAAGGCGCATGTTTTATTACAAGGCACGATTGAATAATTTAGCGTGATTTGTTTTTAGTTCGACTTGTTGGGCCTTAATTCGAGCGCGAATGACCAATCACCATCACCACCACTAACCGCTTAATTATTTATTTGATGGCAAAGCAACAAAAAACTCTTGGAATGTTTATAAGTTCAGACTTTGAAAAAGATTGTCTTTAGTTTGGTATTTAATTTCAGAACTCAACCTGAAATGATTGAAATTTTAGCTTCGATTACTTTCGTGATACAAATGTCTCACTAAGAGTGGAATACCCCAAAGTTCAAGGGCTTTCAAATATGATTGTCGACTTAAAAAATCATCAAGTAAGGGATTCAAAACCATAAGAAAACGAGTTATAGTGTTTTTATGAAAATGAGAGAACGATAATTAATGAAATATTTGAAATTCGGACTTGTCCCTCTCTTGTTGAGATTTATTCTGATTGTGAGAAACCCCGCCTGTACTTCACGTGAGATTTTGTTAAAATCTTTTAGACAATTAGTAAATTAATGGATTACAAAATTGACATCAGCTATTTCTTACTTTATTACACGGATGACAATGACTGAATTTAAGAAGACATCAGTTGAAATATTTAATTTTGATTATTTGATTATGTGAACCTTTCTTAACAATCATTTCATTAGTATTTTAATAACGTACAATATTGGGTAAAAACTTTGATTTGCGAAAATTATATAATAAGATATTTTCTTATAACATAATAATTTGAATTTTTAACTAAAACGCATGTTTGTTTTTAATTATAACAGTCTTCAAATAAATGGGGTTTGTATTGAGTTGTGTTCAGAATCATCTTTCGTGTGAGTGAAATGTCAAATAGTTATTTTGCTATCAACTTAAGCATTATTAATTCATCAAACGGAAATTAATAAGTATTTATATGATAATAACTTGGGGAATATAAAAACATGGCTCATAGACAAATTGTGACGCAAAATGTCAGCCACGTCATAAATGTAACCAAATTCAAGCAATGAAACATATTTAAATACATGCTGAATATAAAAATACGACGGAAGCAATTTAATTGGTTAAAAGGTCTATGTACAGATACATATATATATTTATTTTTTTTCTACAAAACAAGTCGAAGTGCTCAACGCCCAACAACGAGCGAATCCCTACGGTATATGGATGCCTACACATGGTTATCCCGAGAAGTATCAAAGCGAAAAATAAGACTTTTAATGGTTTATTTTTATGAGCTGCTAAATTTCACACAAATCCTTGAAGCAAATCAAGACCACAACTAAGCCAAGTTAATATCTATTTTTGGTTTTTTTAATTACTTTTTTTTTTTGGTTTTCAAGCTGACGCAGTGATTTTTATGTAGCTTAGAGATACGCATGTATATGCTAAATTAAGTTAAATATAAGTGTGAGTGTGTAAATTCGTTAAATGTATACTTTGGGTCAATAATGGCTCAGGCAAAATAAAAAAATACTGAACTTACCTGTGCCTTGTGTATGTTCGTAACACGTTGGTTAGTTTTACACAACGACACTGATTGACGTTTCTTTTTAAGCTTAACACGCTTTACACGCTTTCTTTAAAGAAAGTTGTCTAACACGTGCCTCAAAAAACTAAAGTTCTTCACAAAAATCAACGCAGTTTTTTTTTAAGTTTTATACGATTTGTTAGATGTTTTTTTCTAACCAAAAATGTTATGCGCTTATTGGAAAGCAGCGTGTGCGACGATTTTGAACCTATCGAACCGAGTGCTACGCTTGATTTGTGAAACTGGCCTCGTTCGTACGAATATTTGGTTTAGTTTCAATTCTATAACATTTTCGTTTTTGGTTTGTCGGTCGGCCGGTTGGTGGTGTTTTCCACGGAGGCGGCGGCTGCGTCGACTACTGCTGCTGCTGCTGCTACTGATGTTGCTGTGCAACGAGTGGCATTCGTACATGTTTCGTTTATTATTATGAAACAGGAACACAAAGGTACCGAAGTGAAATACGTTTCGGCACTCACTTAGTTCCTTATGTCGGCAGGCTGGTGTCGGGCGACAAGCGACAAGCGTCAGGCGACAGGCCAAAGGCAAACGTTTACACTCATTGTAGGCGTAAGGTCTAAAGTCCACTTTTTTGTAATATTCGTACTTGCCCTCTTGTTCTTTCTTATGGTTATGGGTATGTCATGGTTATGTACCACAAATGTGCCCAGCAAGCGGCACGTTTGGTAATGGCACAACCATTTTGATACATGCTTGTTTATGTGCTTGTGTACAAATATTCGGCTCAATTTATAGTACCTTGTGTGGGTGTTGAAATGAGTGTTTTCGTGTGTTGTTGTACTTGTTGTTATTGTTGTAGGCGAGTGAGTTTCAGTTGATGTGTAAGAGTGAAAGTAAATTGAAACGAGTGGAATTGAAAGAAGGCATAAACGAACTCAAATTTGTACAAGTCAATATATGATAATTTTAAATCACACACGTAATAATACTTAATATATATAAACTTGACCTAAAATTAGGTCGTCGCGATATTTAATGTTTTTACGTATTTTTTTTTAATTTAACTATTAATATATAACAACAAATACGTACAAAATTTGGAATTAGCACCATATAGACGGCCCGGAAAACACAAGGATATGTATGTTCCATAATTGATATTGTTTTTGAAGATTTTCGGTGTTGTATAAAAAAAGATACATTCATAAATACCTGTGTCTTAAGACTGTTTGTACATTTCTTTCAAAAAACTTAAGCCAATTTACATACCTGAAAATACATAAGCAAATAAAACAACAACAATTATTAATAAACATTTTTGAAAACTGTTTGACTAAAATAACGGTCTACTAAAAAAGGATACATAAAAAAACCCATATCTTTTATGAGGTGTTAGTAAAAAGAGAGTACACAAGAAACAAAGAGAAATATGCAATTGTAAAAAAGAGCAAAATTGACAATAGAACTTGAGAGAGAGAGAGATGAAGAGAGAGCTTTCGCTTGGAGCTTTTAGTTGGCAGT
The DNA here is from genome assembly GCA_037044515.1 of Phortica magna. Lineage (NCBI taxonomy): Eukaryota > Metazoa > Arthropoda > Insecta > Diptera > Drosophilidae > Phortica > Phortica magna. Next base: position 103,686 of record JBAMBP010001601.1, read on the forward strand.
GTTGCCAACACAAACATAATAATAAAGGAAGTTAGCAAGTACGATGTATACTTGATATAATATGATATGATGCTTTTAGGCAAATTTGTGTTTAAAAGAAGGTTGTGGTTTTTTTTTTTTTTAAGAAATAAGACCAAACAAATTTTGATTGAAAAGTTTCAATTTATTTGAAAACATGCCAATTAAAAGTTATGAAATCAAATAAACAAGAAAAGTTTAAAGAAAATACAATTTGCACATGTCTACGTAAATAATTAAATAACACGATTATAACGGTTTTTTCAATGTTAATAAAATGTCAAAGAAAGTGTTTAGATACATAGATAGTTATGTTAGATACACAAGATATTGACAATCATGAACAATAACATCAATAACAATAACAACAACACACGTGCCGCTAAGATCGTTTTTTTTTTTTTTGTTTGCTTATAAGAAACTCTCACCACACACACCAGCAGTTTTATTAGTTTTAGTATTTTTTTTATTATTGTCTGTTGTGGTTGTTGTTGTTTGTGGCTAAAACGAATTAACATCAAATTTAAAATCGAGATCCAAATTTTTTAGCGGATTTCGACGAAGTTTCTTGCTGCCATGATGATGATGGTGATGTGGTATAAGTATCTCCACTTCCGGCTCATCCAATTCATCTGCAGAACGTTGCACACATACAATATACAATACGAACAATTAACAAATATTTTTGATTTTTTTTTTGCTTAATTATTATTTTAAGTACTTGAAAAAAAAAAAAACATTTCACATGACATAAGCAAAATACAAATTTTGTTATTATAAATAAAATGAAATAAAGTTGATTTTTCGAAAAAAAAAGATCAAAGCAATTATGGCTTTATGATTTATGTAAAATGCTATTTTTGTTTACATATTTCTTGTAATATTATGTATGAAAATGAGCAGTGGTGCGACAATCTTGAGAAATATCTAGGCACACAAAGCGCAAACATAAAACATTAAGGCGCCAATATAATATTTGTTTTCTTCTTATACGAAATTAAATAAAAATTCATGTTGTCAAATTGTTGTTCTTATGTACAGCAAAGTGACTTCAAACGGAAGTACTAAGAAGAAGAAGAAACTTGAAATAATCGCCAAACATGACGCAAAGCAACTGTTGCTCTCGCAACAAACCATGAGCAAGACAGAGACGTAGACAGCGACGGAGACACAGACAGAGAGAGCGAGAGCGAGATGGCAACTGTAATACGTGACGTGCTTTTGTTATTATTATAATTTTTTTTGTTGTTATTTTCATACTAAGATGTTTAAAAGAAAAACAAATATATATATTTGTATCTTTGTATCTAACAGGGCAGCAGGAAAGCAAATAATATCAAACAAAACCGGAAATGCTTTGTATTTGAACAACACGTCGATACATAAAAACAACGTCATAACAACAAAACCAACAACAACAACAATTAATGTGTTCATAGAATTTTTTTTGTCTTTTTGTATTTTTCAGCTTCCTCCTCTTCTACAGCCATCTTGGTCGTCTGTCTGTTCCACATCCGTTCTATGTTTCCGCTACTGAGAACAGACGCGCCATTACGGCAGTTTGAATGGCGCCAATGTTTGTTCGCTTTTGTTTGTCAATCACAAGTTTGAGTGCTTGTGTGTGTGTGTGTGTGTGAGTGTGTGTATTTTGTCGGTATAACTTGGCTTTTTACGCAATTATCTTGATTAAATTTACGCAAGAATTTTAGGCAACAATATAAACTTTTGCTTCAGTTGACTAACAGTCCTTAAGGCAACCAACAAAGACTTTTCAGGCTTATAAGAAACGAAAACAAAAACAAAAGCAAAACAAAAAAGAAAAGAAAAGAAACTTTCTCAATGTATCTTTGTGTGTTCTAACTATGTTTATACAAGAACACGCTTCTACGCAAGTTACTATTTATGTGACGTTCCGTGTGTGTTTTGACAACATTGAATAACAAAAACAACAACAACGAAGCACACATTATAATAACGTAAAAGCGTAAAAAGTCGCACGCATAATCCTCTTTTGTGTGTGTCTTGTATGCTTAATATGTGCTCAACAATTTTTAATATCTTCCATGAAAAACTACAAGCTACTTTTAAAAGACAGTCAAGATTTCGACTTTAAGATATTCAAATAATATTGGTCATGTGCGAGGGTTGACAGTTAAGTTTATGTCTGATGGTTCTTAAGTCTTTATAGAGAAGAAATTTTTTATTAACTATTTTTTTTTCTTAAATTTTAGAATGCTCTCGAACTTTATAAGTAAATATAGTTTGTCCAGACTGATTGATTATAACTTCCCTCATTTACCCTCAAATCCCCCTTCATAAAGGAGACTATAGCTCGTAAACGTATAAAAGTTAGCCTTATTAAACTTCGTATTTTGGCTCTTGAAAAACAACCCTTAAAAAATGCATACCACAATATATCCCTTTCCTATAGTTTTACCTCTCAAATTATATTTTAATCGATTTTCTTGATATTTTGTTGAGCGTTTAAATGGTCTTCAACATAGACATTGTCCAACATGTGTGTAAAGCGTTTTGTTGTCAACTATAATCGTCTATACCTTAATTGTTTCTAGAATGCATATGTGTCCTTTTACCACTAAACTCTTTTGAACAAACATTTCGTTTTTGAATAATTCCATTAATCAAATTTCGTTCACTTCTGTGCAGACACTTCATGACGCAGTGACGCATTGTCAACAAAACGAAGACATTCCACATGAAATATCTTCGGTTAATGACCTTGCACGAAAAAATAAGTATATATAAGAAGGGAAAAAAGGAACTCAAACTCGCAAATTGGTCACTCAAGGCCCATTAAAGCGACAGAAATGAGTAAAATGCGTGCTTCGAAGTTGTTTTCTTCATCGAATATAAAGACATTTCTTATATGACAGAAAGCCAAGAATGGCAATAAAATGGCGTCGCTGTCAGCATAGGAATGTAAGTCAATGACAAAGAAATATGCATAAACATTTATATTTAGTATCTGTACGCCTCTCAATGTTCAAAATGCCCAACGGCTGAGCTAAGCAACATCAAGTCTTCAGAAAATATAATGGCGAAAGCGAAAAATGCTTCGGTGAAGTCAAAACGACATTAATAGTCAAACGGCCAATAGTCATCAAGCAGAAAAATTTCGATCAGCAAAGATATCGATTATTATAGCAAAGGATTCCAAAGAGTCAACGGTCCCTTTTGAAGCTGTCGTCCTTACATACTGCTCTTTGCACTTACACAATAAATAGGACATGATAAATCGACTTTGTCGGATTTACGTCTTCTTCAATTCATTCGCAACTGATGCCAGACATGCCTTTGGTCATCCTTTGGCCTTTCACCTCACAATATTTTATTCAAATATTTTGCTTTCCTATTCACATCATTGCTTATTTATATCTTATATATCATTATTTTTTTGAGCTTTTTCATTTATGATTTCGGTGTATTCACACTGATTTGCCCGTAAATGATTGATAATAACAAAGCGTCAGAGCAAAATAAATAATTTATTTGCATTTGGCGTAAATGTCATAACACAAAGCATATAAAACTTCATCTGCAGATTATAGATTTATTCCTATTATTTTCTATGTTCGGCTTGTGAAGCGATTATTTATGTTGGCTCAGCATGCATTAATCTGAGTTTATTTGATTTATAAATGCTTTGTTTGATGCTTATAGATTTATGAGTTACCATACAACAAAAGATAGTGTACAATACAGAGTTTTTCGGTAGAATATTCAATGTGGAAACTGTACTTTTTATATGTTCAATGAGCAACGAACCCACACATTAATTACCTTATGTATTTATATTCTTTATAAACTAGATTAGTTTTACCGACCTATTCGCATTTAGAAATGTTAATTAAGAAGTGTTGTTAATTTTATTAAATCTCAATTGTAACAAATCGTCCAATTCTCATAATCAAATCTCAAGTCGTAAGGCTTACAGACTCACAGTAAGTACCAAGCATCATTTTTAGATTCGTTTTTGCTTTTAGCGATTTACAACTCCATCATTTTGTGACTTATGTGAAATCACGATAGTTAGTGTAAAGTTTTATTGATATTGAGTGTCTTCAAATATATCATATATAATGTTTGCGAAGTTCTCAAAATAAAGATTTGTATAAAACATTCATTCTTATCAGCAAACCAAAATCAAAATATGAAACTCAATTTCTAAGAAACAACCGAGCAGCTTTTAGCATAAATCGATTTATATTTGAGTACAGCAAGTTGCTTTAAATATCTCAAAACGAGCTTAAGCAAAACCTCGCAAAATTCACTACGAATAATGAAGGTGTCTGTCTGTCTGCCTGCTCAAGCATGAAAATTCCACAAAAGCCCTAAATAAATACAAGGGCTTACATCCTTATGAAACCACCAGCGCTTGGCGTCGTTTGTCAAAAGTGTGTGTAAGAGATATTATCTCTTCATAATACAATGGCTGAGGAGGTGAAGAAGACACCTAACAGATTGAAATATGAGCAGCCATTTGGCCTAATATCAAATACAAATAATCTTGGTACTTATTGTTATCTTACACTGGAAATTAAGCCATCTAGACAGCTGATTATGTGCTACGCATTACAAAACAAAAGAACGTTCAAACGACTTCTGCTAAAGACAGAAGAAAGTCAGCCAAGTCAAACCGTAGCACCGAGAAGTATGCTATGAAATTGTTGTAAAACGACACTTGCTTGACTCCAGACTGGCGGCGCGCTCATTACGCGTGCAAGAGTGAGATAGCAAGTACTTTCAGCTATAAAATTTACATAATTTTAATTAAAAATGTTAGCTTAATAGTCGGGATTGCCTCATGTGCTTCTATATTGTTTCGTACCCCACCCACCGCTTGCACATGAATGGAAAAAATATTCAATTAGTCGCAGCGACATGAATGAGAAACATGACACAAAAGGCGTGCCAAAAATGTATAATGTATGTGTGGTTTGTACAGACAATAAATAACTCGGTGAAAGTAGCCGTTTAGATACAGAAAAAGGGGGGCGGGCGGTCAGTCGGCCATGCTAGTTTATTCATCCGTTAGCCGTTACCATTGTCGCTTTTCAAATGCAAAAAATGCGTGTTGCTGTGCGTGTTAATTATAACGTGTGTCCTTTTCCAATGTCGAGCTAATTGAGAGCAAACAAATATTTTCGCATGTCAGACGCACACTGACTGAGACGCCCAAGTAACTGAAGACTGATTGACGTACAGAAAGACAGACCGAAAATGGTTTATTCTGTAAATGATTTCTTACATTTGAAGGCGTGTCCTTAATAGTTGTGCGTGCCATTTTAAACCTAATTGACACCCAAATGAGCAAAGAAGAAGCAACACCATTTCTACTTTTATATGCGCAAATGACTTTGTAATTTATGGAAAATCAAATATTTGGCTTTACTTTACTTGGCATTCAAGATTGCTTCTATTCAACTTAAGAATACAATACAAGATTTAAAATGTGAATCAATGCATACTATAAGCCATGATTATTTTGATCGCTTCTTTTAGTTGGCTGTATTAGCATATTTGAATCCAGAAAGAAATTCTTGAGATTTTGTATATAAGGCCATGTACATTTTCGTTAAAAAAAAATTTAGAAATTAATATATTTTTATACAAGAATTTCTAATTTTTCAGGTACAATTCCTCTTTTAGGAGTTAGGATAATTGGTCTACAATTTTGAAACACGATTTTGGTAAAATATTCCTACGCAATATGCAAATTATATACAGTGGATTATGCGTGAGTGGAAATCACTAAAATTTGAGTTAATTCAATTTGTCAACAAGTAAATTCTCAATATTTTTGAAACTAACACAATTAAACACTTAATTGACATAAACGAGTGTTATAATCATTTTAGATTTTTATGGTAGAGAAAAATTTGCAAAACTTTGTGAAATGTTCCATTTGAAATTTTTATATATTTTATTATATTCAATAACTCATATGTTTTGTAATGAGTATATAATATATTAAATAATATATAATAATATAAGATAAAATAAGACAATAATAACACGACATTTTGAATTATAAAAAAACAAGAAATATAATGCTATAATAAACAAATGAGCATTGAAATTGTATTTAACTAGAAATCGTAAGAATTTTGAAAATCGATAGTCAATAATTCGGACACTAATATCAGAAGTTACAACACTCCAAACGTTATAAGGTCAAAAGAGGAAACTTGAAAAATCCAGCAACCCGGATAATGAGATAATTCGAATACGGCCCGGTCTCTAATGGTCCCATTTTTTAAAGTTCTATTGCATTTTTTTTGCAGCAATGCCATGCACCAAATATAGTTCCATTAAAGCGTAAGCCACTGTATAAGACGTATTCAAACAAACAACAATGGCCTAACCGGAATTCGCAAAGGAAGTCGCTTTGTTCACACACTTTCATAGCTAATTTATGGTTTGATAAACGCACACACACGCTTACACACACACACACACACAAGTTGTATTGTGATTTTTAATAAGCGTTCTTTTGTTGCACAATCGTGACTTTTAACGGCGTCATTGTTTATGGTAAACCCTTAGTTACGCTCGGTGTAAATTACCTCATGTATCGCCAACGAATACAAGTGACAACTTTAATGGCACATAATTTATTGTTGTGTGTTTTTGCACATACTTATGAACGAGTATATACACACATATAATCTTACATCTTACTGAGTGCTAATAAAAAACACCAAAAACAAAAATCAGTTTTTTTTTTCGAAGAAATGCTCGCCCAAAAAAATGGATGTCTACCCAGGGTGGCCTAACTGTAACCAACAATTATTATTATTATATATAAATGTGTATATATGTAAGTATTTATACATATAAATGTACATAGAAACGCATCTATGTATTCTATAAATTCTAATGCTTAACATAGTATACTTGTAGGCGCAAATGTGTGTGAGCTTGTGCGAATATAATGTTTATTTTTTTTTTTTTAAATTAATAAAAGAGGAAAAGCAATAGAAAAATCCAATAAATGTAAACAAGTATAAATTACTTAGCGAAAAAGGAAGCGACAAATGTGCCTCACGTACACACACACACACACACACAAACACAAACATAAATATACACCCAAACGTACAGAAAAGCCGGGATTTTGAAAGGCACTTTGAGACCACCGCCTTACGCACATTAACAGCGTGCCCGCACACTCACACACACACACATACAGACACACAGAAGTTCGCACAGCAACCTTAGAAATAAATAATAAAAAAAGAAAAAAGCGAAAGAAGCAGAGTCAGCAGCAGCATCACAGCCAAGTAGACTCATTTGCTTTGCTCTCTCAATCACACACGCATACGCACTTATACACTCACCTTCTTCCTCCTCTTCGTCATCATTAAGTTCCGTTATTTCCGCCTTATCGCATTGACGCTCGCCGTTCGCTGCCTTCGCTGCTGCTGCTTCTGTCGTAGGTCCGTTCGGTTGTTGTTGCTCCTTATGCTTTGCCGTCGCCGACGTCGACGTCGAAGTCGACGTTGAATCACCGTTTGCTATAATTGAATTTGTTTTGGCATGATTTGTATGACTGTTGCTGCCCGTGAGCTCACAAGTGCCGCCGCTCTTTGATGCCAAAGCGACGTCAGCGTTCTCCTCAATCGCTGTTGTTGTTGCTGCTGCTGCTGCGGCTGCATTCTGACCGTCTTTAGTTTTTAACTCTTGACTTGTGTTGCAACCCATGTTGTTACTTTATTATTATGACGGTTTTCGTTGCTTGAGAAAAAAACGCTATTAAGCAAATTGTGTTTTGTCTTTGAGAATGTCTTATTGTCAATAAGATGCTCGGCTCGTTTGCTATACAAATATATATGTATATATGTAAATATATGTATATTATATGTTGTTGTTGTAGAACGTGCTATCTCTTTTGCGCTGCAATGTTAATGGCACTTTCGCTTTGCTTGGTTACCTCAGCAAATTTTTTTGTTTAATCAATGCAAAGCTGACGAAATGGCATACGTAAAATAAATAAATATTTGTTGCATGTTATTGTTGCTGTTGCTGTTGCTTTGATTTGCTCTGCTCTGCTACGGCACTTTGAACCTGACTTAGGAAACCATTACAGTTTTAAAATCACAATTTTCAAATATATACATATATAATATTCTGTTGTATTTGTACACTTGTTCTTAGTTAATAACTTGTTTGTTTATTTGTTTGTATTTTAAATGCAAAAAACGCACGGACTTTCAATACAAAAGCACAACCGGAATTACTAAAACAGTGTTTGATCTGCAATGAGTAGTCCTTTAGTTCTGTAGTCCTGCTCGGACAGACAAACAGTCAACAAGCGAAGGCAAACGCAAACGCAAACATGCAAAAATGACAGAAACAACGCTCTGTCAACGAGGACAACACTTCAACCGCTGCGTCTAGACTAACGCACTAAAAATAAATGCTGAAGCTTAAGTCCTGCAGGACTATCACACGTATGTACAAACGTACAAGCGCTGTTGCTAGTGTTAGTGTTGGTGAATGCGCCACAGCCAGAGCCAAAGCCACAGACACAGACAGAGCCAGAGAGCAAACAACAAAATGAGCGTGCGAGAATCGACGTGCAAACTTCGGCGCACGATTGTCAAATAAACAAAACGAAGCGACCGTAGCACGCGTAAGGCGAACGCACGCACACACACACACACACACACACAAATGAGTAGGCAAGTGGTAAGCAAGGAGAGCGAAGAGCAGAGAGCGAGCGTACAGACGAATCGGCGGCAAAAGCAAACGATTTTTTGTGCTCTGTTTGTATGTGTGTGTGTGTGTGTGTGTGCCAGAGTTTTGTGTCTGCCTTAGCATCAAGTTGAGCGAATGTTTTTTTGGTTCTATTTTTAGGCACAAATTCAAACACACACACACACACACACACATGCGCAAATTGGATGCTGAGCTTATTCAAAACTTCTTTGTTAATTTTGCCGAGTTTCTTGAAGAAATTAAGACGCTCAATTGCCTTCCCAAGTCCCTTCACACGCACCCGGCAATGCGTAAATGTGCTTGGCAAATTTTTGTCAGTCAAGAAAACGAAAACACACAAATCGTAAAATCAAATATTGTCAAAGCTTCAAATCTTCTTTCAGCATCAACTGTCGTTGTTGGCGTCAGCTTGTCTGCCACAAATCTCAAAGTCAATCACTTTGAAGACGCTGAAACGCACAAAACAACAATAAACCCAACTTTTGTCAAACAAAAACAAAACAAAATGGCGTCATTTTGTCGTCGATGCTTATTTATACTACCAAAATTTTACACAAGCAATCATTGCGCTGTCCGTCCGATACTCAGATACAAAGAGGCTGTCTAACTGACAGACAGACAGACAGACAGCAAGACAGTTGACCATGTTTAAATACTCAACTTCTTTCAAATTCTAGAAGTTCCTTGAGTTTCTTCAAGCTTAACGCATGTTTTTGTAACTTTACTGCTTAGTTGGTTACCCCACCCCAATATTTGCGCCCAGGGCACAAGCAGAGTGGTGTCACATGCATCTGCTTAAAGACATGGCGGTGATGGTGATAAAAATCCAACATTTATACATAAAATTATATATTTTAAAATAAACTATGAAAAACTAAAAAGAAATTTTAGAGCAACAAAAACAAATTGTATTAAAACATACACACACACAAACACACACACAATGACAACAGCAAGATGTGTCGTCTGTCCGTTGGTACGTTAAAAAGGTGCGCCGAACATCCTCAAGCGTTGAAACGAAATATTTATTTATTTTACCCAAGCCAAAAGCAGACCGCGCCCTAAGGTATGCAACAACGATGAGCACACACACGAAAAAGCGTTGACAGAGGCAGAAAAGAAGACAGTGACAGAGGCAGTGACGGTGGCAGAGGCAGAGGCAGAGGCAGACACGGGTGCCAAGCTCGAGAGCAAAGCAAAATTACTGTCGATGAAGTCAGCTGAGCACAAAAGTGCTCCTGGCAAACAGCCGAAAGCACAAAATCAAGAAAATACAACATTTACGAGCGCCCAAGAAATTGTTTGACTAAAAGCAAAACCTACAAACGGACAGACAGACAGACAGACGGACAGACAGACGGACGAAGTGACAAAGCGCCCAATGACTGGTTTGCAAGCTGTTGAAAAAAGCATATCTTTTGGAAACTGTCGCACAGACAATGCCAAGCAACAGCGAGTGTGAAAAATCTATGTGACTCACAATACAATACAACAAAAGTTGTTAAAACGCCTAAAAATATATATACAAATTTTGAAATTTATGTAGCAAAACAAGGTTGGCTTCGATTTGAAAACTTTTTAGTGTTTTGGGTGTGGCAAAAAAAATGTTATCACAAACAGCGCCATAAAAGACCACACACACACACACAAATGGCAAAGGTGCGAAGAACATAACAAGAACAACGACGAACACTTTCTTATTAGATTTTACGCTCCGTAGTGCCATCTTTGTTTTGTTGGCTGTTGGAAATTATTGTCCTTTGTCGCAGTGGCATAGTATCTCAATAAGTTTGTTTTCTGATTTGAAAGCAAAGCAACAAAATCGAATGTCCAAAGGCCAAACAATTCTCACCGAATACTAAGAAACAAAACTTTCTTTATTTAAGAATACAAATTCTTCATGGTCTCAAAATAAATACTCATCACGTTTAACCCTCCCTTTTTGTCAAGTTTTGATTGTAGCAACTGAAACAAAAGTTAAAAAGGGACTACAACAACTAACGACTAAAGACAAACGTACAATCTAGAGTGCTCGACTAACTAATACCCTGTACTGTTTTTGGGGCATTGCTACGCCTTTTTTCGATCTAAGCTTATTTAATTTTCATTTTTTAAAGATTCTTAGCCAATTGGTGCCAGAGATGTTTGAGGTCGTTATCCATCAAGACAGCAAGGCATATCATATAATTGTCATTCTTTAGCAGAGGTTGTTTCAATACATTATATTTCATCTACAAACTTAGATGGCATGAAGAATGAGTGACTAACATCATCAGTTTCTTAAATAGAAGAATCAAGAACTGATTTATTTATTTATCCAAGTACGACTACATGAACATGTTGATCCCAAAGTCTGAAAGCGATATAATCGAAATTCCTGTGTTTTGAAGAGAAAAGAAGGCGGTTTAGATCTTAATATACCCGCCCCACAATTAGTTACAGTGTATAAAAAACTGATTCTCAACAAGTGTATTTATTGCCTTAAACTCTTAAAGACTTCCAGATCAGAACTTTCAAACTGAAATGTGTATTGAGCCATTTGGTTGCTTCCTTTGTTTCTTCTTCTACATGTATTTGCAGAAATAATTTACATTCCTTTATTTCCAGTTCCAAGGACATAAAAATCCTCGTAAATTTATTAAGACATCTTATCATTTCAATGGCTTAGATGCATGCCTTTCTTGCCAGCACAATCTTTGACATAATAACACAAAAAGAAATTCTCTGCATAATTCAACATGTGCCCAAAATTCAATACATTTTCCGAGAGTTCATTAAACGAACGAATTAAATGAACTGAAAATGCTGAAAGGCAAAAATATTTGCAAATTAAATTCTTTAACATTTTCAATGCAAATGCAAATGTGAAAGTCAACTGAATGAGATCACAGCGATTTTAATATATGAAGTTGAAAATCATGTCGTTGAAATAATTTGTCATATCTGCACGTAACACATTGCTGTTGTTTGCTTTTTTTATTGTTTTTGGTTTTGTATTTTTTTAATGGCGTAAAAATAAAAATCAACAAGGAGGAAGAGCATGAGCAACGAGTACAACACGCTTGATTATAATTGTTGCTCGCATGTGCTCAGCCAAAATGTATCTGTGCCTTTGTCAGTTGATGTGTGTGTGTGTATGAGTATGTGTGTGTGTTAGTGTGTGTGTAAAATGCGCACAGAAATTGAGCTTGAAGCAGACAACAGAAAATTCAGTTAGTTGACGGGTAATAGTCAACTGCTTCTTCTTATTCTTCGGCACACTCCGCACTTGTAACTGAAGCGCAAAAGAAAAAAAAAATCGAATATGTCTGACAATCTGTTTGTAGTTTGTTCACTTCTTAGCTACTTTTGCCTTTTATGTTTGTGGCTTATTGCCTGACGCGTGTCATTCATGTAACCTTTCAATAAGCAAGCGCACGATATGCATGTAACAACAACAGCAGCAACAACAACACAATTACTCCAGCAAAGCGTAACAATCAGTCACGATACATGAACACATATGTATAAACAGCTGTGGTCAAAAATATAGTCAAAATCATTTTTAATGTTTCCCGAATGCTTTTCAATATCGAAATTATCTAAAGTTGTGCCAAACGGTGGTCTGATGATGAAGACAGATCAGTTAAAATTATTGTGGAAAATATCAGTTGAAAAATCTGCTATCATTTATGTTTGACTCGACTATATTGTTGTAACATATTGAGTTAATTATGCCATCCAAAAGGAAACAATCTCAAAAGTAATGCTATTATATACCAGGCAATGATTTCGGTCTTCTAATCGGATACACGCAAATTACCATAAAGCGTGGTTTATAGCCAATTGCTTAAATTGATTGAAATTGTCTCCAGATGAGTCCCAGATCTTATTGCAACTTTGCATTTGATATATTACATTAAGAAAACAGTTATCACTTGCCAGGCAAATGGAAGTATAACAAATCGAAGGTGCTTGGACAAACTTTTTGTGGTTTTTCAAACTTCTAAGATTTGGCGCGAACACTGTTAGTTTTTTGACCACAGCTGTATAGATCTACAGTTGATTGTGTGCTACGATACATATGTATGTAATCATTGAATATGTTTGCGGTAGTCTTCTGTCAGACTAACCAGCTTGTCTTTGTGGGATTTTAGAAGCCAAGAAATGACATTGCAACTGTCATTTTTTTGGGAAAGGAGTAAAAAAATACTTTCCCATTAAAAGCCAAAATCAAAGAATGGCATGTTTGACTGTTTAATGTATTAACACTGTAAATGCAATGATACGTGAGAGCACAATCACAACTCCGAAAGCAAGCATAAAGACGGTTTTTCATAACTAAAACGACTCTGAAATAAAAATCAATAAAAGTAACGAACACAAAAAAAAAATCAAAATAAAACAATAAAGATAAGTAAATATATACTTAGTTATAATAAGACTCGAGTTTGTCCGACACTAACATTGTTAGTTTATTGTCTCATATATGTAACTTATAGCACTTTATTTGGCTGTAGGCAAGATTTTTAATTAACACACTTGTGCCACTTTGGCCACTAATGCAGCAAACAACATTCAACACATGCAATTTTCGTCTTGCCCACACCCCCTTTCCCAACTGAGTAACATTTTTTGAACAAAGGAGTCAACACAAATTAACATGGATAGCATTGTCGTATATATATTACATATAACTTGTGGACGAGGAGTGGAGAGGCCACGGGCGCAGCACACACACCCATATGGGAATCAGGCGCGGCGCTTCAGAACACGCAAAACTAACACGCTGGCAAATGGTTGAAGTGGGCGAAAGAACGTGCATTTGTGAGGGCGTGGGTGGTGTGTATATCAAAATGAGACTGTCGTAAAAAAGCAACTCAACATTTTTCTATTTCTGACATCACACCTTCAAAACTAAATACATAGTTTATTAACAAGAAGGAATTATAAAGCCACAGAGCCCAGACAAAGAAAGTAACTAAACAAATATTTAAAAAATTACATTATCCACCTTCTTAGTGGGCTGTTAAATAATTAAACATTTGAGTGTTTTGAAAATTGTTCTCAATTAAAACTGTGTCAAACCATCTAAAAGCGATTTCTGGCACACTGAGAAAATTCGATTTAAATGGACTGTTCGTTTCCCTTTAAGTTTAATCTAATGTTGAATGTTTTAAAGTTTTTTTTATTTTTAAATTCGATGCTAATTTGCCAAAAATGCAAACACAAAATATCTTTCCATTAAGTAACGAACGTAAAACTGTTTGGCTTAATTTTTACAGTTTTAGAATCACAAGATTTTTGTATCCAATATCATCTCGAAGCACATGCCCAAATTGGTCATGAGCTTGCGGGTGTTAAATTTGATTCATGGCACCAAGCTCATGACCACAATGGCACATTACACTACTTACCGCCAGGTGAATTAAATTGTAAGAAGAAAAAGTACACAGTACAGTTTGTGTCTACGCTTTTGTTTTGTTACGGGAAATTCACCTTTTATCGTCGACAAAACTTTTGCCGTTAAATCATGGTGAGGTGGGCTCACGACTTTCTTCCTTGCAAGGCTTTTTGCAGATGGGGGTGGTAGCCACCTAGCAAGCCGTGTTGTGTATTGCATCTATGTTGTTATAAGACACGTGATTACTTAGAACCTTTTAACATTGACAAGTGCCGAACTGTATTAAAAACGTTCTAAACTGACCCACTGGGAAATTCGATTCTGTGAAACAATTAACATGAATAAAGATTGTATTACTACAATTACATTATAATTTCAATGAAAAACATTAAACAATTTGTGAAGTAAATAATATAGCAATATTGAAGGAACCGGAAGTTGAGAACATATTGTCTTAAAAATAAGGACAAAGAAAACGATACAAAATTCGCAAAAGCAACGAATTCAGTTGAGGAGTATGTGTGTGTTTTCATTCGAGTATGCGTCACCCAAACTACCGTTAGATATTTGTAAATAAACACAGCAGCAGCAGCAACAGCAGACAGACAGAGTTGGCTCTCCAAGACGTTGTTTGCCGCCAACAAACTGAAAAGTGGGTAGTATGAGTGCAAAAGAGATGAATGGCTGCATTAGCCCGTCTCGGTCGTGTGTGAGTGAATGAGAGCGTGAGCGAATGAGCACGCGCTTTTCAACATTGCGTTGTAAGTTGTACATTTGTGTATGTGTGTGTGTGTGTTTTTTAGCTTTTGTTTGATTCGAAATGCAAAACGAATACACTCGATTTAATATTGAATTGGCAATAGAAGAGCGAACAACGCACGAAAGGACGAAATTAAAAGCATAATTGTTTAAATTGTTAAAAAAGAAATAAAAAGCGGTTTCAAAGTAATTTAAGCAAAGTATGTGTGTATGTGTGTGTGTGTGTAAATAAGAAAGAAAGAGTAGAAAACAAGTAATAATTAAAATACGTAGAAAACGCTTACACGCACGTCTCCCTTTTTGGGAGCTTGTGGGCAGCAACAACAACAACAACAGCAACAGCGGCAGCAACGCCGCTGATAATCTAATTGGCAGTTGTTGACGCTGTTTTAGTTGTGCTATGTTGATTTGTGCGACACATTCGTCAATGTTGCCGTGAGTGTTGACTAAATTGGCTGAGCTTTAAAACAAAAAAAGAAGAAAAACAAAAAGGAAAATTTTGAAAATCCTAACTAGTTTTAAATAATTTATAATTATTACAGTGTTGGTTTTCAAGCGTTCCATAAACCTGCAGCATATTTTTAAATAAAGTGTGAATTTGCATTTCATACAAAATCTTGGATTACCGTTAAATGTGTTGAAAATGTATCAGCGCACAATGTTGGTAAGTAATGCACAACAAATGAATACAAAAAAAAAAAAAACAAAACAGTATTAAAATTCATTATTTCAAACGCGAAATCAAAAAATATTTTTATTTTTTTATTGCAATAATTGTATAATTCTACGCTACGTATAAATGATTTATTGATTTTTCCGTAGTTGGCGCCCGCGCCAATACTTTGCCAACCGTATGCATTTTTGTTCACTCACTCCCCATTTTGGAGGCACTGAAAAACAACCACCACCATCGCCATCATTACCACAAGCCCAGCGCCATAGAAACCCAACCCCCAATTGAAAGCGTTAAAGCAACATTATGCTGGCAAAGTAGAAAGCGCCAAAAACTATTTTCACTCGATACATTTTCATTTGTTTTGCGAGCAGGCGCAGCATTTTCCATGTGTTTTTGTGTTTGACATGACAACCCCAAAGAAAATAGAGCGGGAGCGCTCTCGGCAGGCAGGTTGGAATCAATTGTAGTGTTGTTGTAGTTGTACAAAATACTCATGCACACCCGCGCGCACACACACACACACATACACATAAACAATACATGCATGTGTATCCACCACTCTCATCATGTGTAAATTCACCACCCACTGTATGCGTTTTTACACCATACCTATCAACCTACCACTCACCCTATTTCCTTTTTTATGCGAGCTAAGTCGCTCTTTTAAAATTGTGCAATGTGTGCTCTCTCACACCAGTGTGACCATTGTGTTGGTATTTTGAATAGAAAATCTGGTATTTTTAAACATTTTATAGTTTAACATCAAATTTCATTGTCAAAAACATTTATAGTTTTTTTTAAATATTTTTATTTTAATTTTTAAATATTTTTTTTATTAATATCAAATATATAATTAGTATTCACAAATGCAAAATTAACATATGTTTTCATTCTTTTCATACTTACATACATACATATAATAATGTTTTATAATTTTAATTGTTCTTTCTTTCAAATTTATTTAAATTTATTATATTAAACTCCTTGCTTCCACTTTTTAACTCATGCTCTCTATCACACACACTCGTTCTTACTCGCTCCTACTTCGTGTTTTTGTCTGTCTCTCTCTCTATTTCTATCCCTTTCCCGTATCGGAATTTAAAGCACTTGTAGGTGGTTGCAGTCTACTAGACTTGCAAAGTTTATGTTATTTTTTTAGTTAATTTTCATGTTTGTGCAACATATGCTCTTTGAAATGTCACATATGTACAAATATGTATGTGTGATTAACACATAAATTGCATATGTATTTTAAAGTTTAAATGGTTATGGCATTAAATCTCAACTGCGTGCATTTTGATTATAGGCAAAGATTTATAAAAACAGTTGACAACCAAAACTTTCAAATGCTTTGATTGATTCTAATCTTGTATGCTTAGTTGGGAATCTCCAAACTGTCGCTCTTTGGTTTTTTGTGTAAATAAGTACAAACATACACATTAGAGTGAGTGTATTTGTACACATTTATGTATTATCATATGCATATGCAAAATATTTTTAATCTTCTCTTTCTTGCACATAGTATATATACATACTACATACATATGTATGCAAATATGTACATACATGCATTGTATATGCAAATTTTTGTTATTATAAAAAATTTGTTTATTTCATATATCAAAAATAGCAAATTTTTAGACAAGACACACGCAATTGTTTTGTTCAGTTTTTTGTTACCAAGCAATGAAAACACAATTGCATTTGTATTTTGCAATATATGTATATACGTACATATGTATGTATGTATGTATGTATATACATGTTTGTGTTATCCATTAACGGTAGTCGAATATTTTACGGTAAATGCAATGCATGCACACACATGTATGTACATATGTATGTGAATGCATGTCAGGACTCTGTGTACAGTTGATTTGCTTAAATTTAGCTATTTTCATAAAATTCATACAATTGTATAAAACATTATTTAACATATTTCAACTGTCAACAATGCCAATGACTTGTCTTCCCCCGGCCAATGACTCTTGTCTTAGATGCAAACTGTGCCAATAAGTTATGCTTAAGGCGTATAGTTTTAGTCTGGCAGCGCCGAATGATTTCGCAAAAGCAATTGTCATATTATGCACCTTTGCAACACTGCCTTTGAAGACTTCGTAGTTGCAAATTTTGACGGTTCTAATTTTCAGTCGATTCCTTCAGTGCTTGTAGCAATTATATTAAAACAAAAAGCGAAAATCATTTAAGCAAAAATATATATTCAAAAAGGAAGTCGTAAGTAAAAACTTAAACGGTCAGTATCCTTTTAGTAAATGTATCCTTAACAAATTAAGCATTTGATAATCTTTGGAACAAGTTCAAAGACATAGCGGCACATTCAGCACCCTCACCACTAGGTGCACATTCGAGTAGAAGCCTTGCGCTAAAACAACAATTAGCAATCTACGATGTGTTTAGCAAAGGTTAACAAATCAATCTCAACTTACAAAAGTCGACATTGATTACTTACATTGCGCTCCCCGTCTTGCCGTAACCATATTTATTGCACTTGAGCCCATGTTGCCAACCGTTGATGAAGCCTTAAATGTACTTTCTCCTACAAACGTATACTTTAACAAGGCAACAGGTTTCGCCTTATTTAAACCAATAAACCGAACCAATAAAAGGTAACCCACAGCTGCTGCTTCTTCCTCTTCTTTAAAATGATTTTGTAATTGACCTTCTTATTATGCAGAGCCATTACGTGTAACGATGAGTATCACATAACGTGAAATACAACAATTACTACAACTAAATTGTGTAGTTCAATACTTTGGTTATAATACAACACTCACACGATTGGTCATATTGCGCAACGATGCTTTCCTATGCAGTTTGTAGTAAAAAGAATGTAATGTATTTAAAAAGAGGACAGGACTATCGATCGACTTTATAAAGCAATTATGTACGTGCATGTGTGTGTTAATGAGCTTTTAGTTGTAAGTAGAGGGTATTTTATAGTCGAGTTCACGCGTTGCAGCATTCTTACTTGTTTCTTTTTTATTAACTCCTCCACAGTCGCTGGCAACGGTCTTGAGCTGACTTCGATTTTCCTGACTGACACACAGCGATCGATAACCGGTTTCCACGAGCGCCCATCAATGCAGGCAGACTCCTTATTTTACTTTCTGCTGCTCCACTTAAACGTCTTCGTTCTCATCTTCGTCTCTTCAGCTACTGAGCGTTAGCCTACAAATCAACTAACCTGTTTTCATAGTCGCTACTAAACAGTATTTATGGCAAAAGTTACACTACCTATGCATGTGTGTGTGTGTGATTACATACATGTATGTCTTCCCAACAACAATGAACTTGCATAAATCGTGACTAACTACTCGTCATACTCGTGTTGCTATCCACTCTCACTCACTCTGCTGCGCTCCCCTTTGATTTTCTTATTACATGTTGTAATTGTTTTAATCGTGGTCGTCGACGTCATCGTCGCAGCCGCCGTTGACATCACAGCGTTGACGTTCCCCTTGTGTTATACTGTATTTTTGTATAGTCCACTTGGAATATAACTAACTTTCAGTTTCACTGATTGGTTCGGGTTTATAAAAATCACAAATAAATGACGATTTCATCTGAACATGTTTATGAGTCACGCGTTAAGAAGACGCTTGGATTGATTACCGGAACCTTTTGCGGATAATAATTAACTAGTGGCTCTTTACAGTTAATGTGTCAATTAAATTTGTATACCTTCTCCAAATATTATTGTAAACTTTTGTGCTCAATATTTTGTAATATTTTCTTCGATTTCTTACTACCAATCAAACTATTGCCATTTGATTTAGATATCAAAAAACATCTCTTATTGAAATATATTTTCTCGTCTTTATGCTGTCAACTGAATTTCACAAGAATGTGAATAAGTTTTTATTTACATAAAACACATTCCACTTGCCCTTTCCTCCAAATGGCTTGGCCCCATATTGTTACATATGAACATCGAACGCACAAAGATCTTGCTAGCCACCTACCTACCTGATTAATATACATATGCATGTAAACATACATATAAGCCACACACACCCTCCGCCTAGTCTTCGAGTTGTTGGTACGATGAGGTTCAGTGTGGTATGATTGTACATAATCAAGCCGTGCTAATGAACGACAAAACGCAGACGCCAACACTAAGCACAACCCACGAAGATCATTACCAAAACGTCGTAAAACCAAGCATACTTCGGTTTTGCAGAGCTCTTTATACCCTTTCCGTAGTAGAGAATTACTTGATAGTAAAATTTGAAGTGAATCTTAAAAAAGAACACGCATACAAACTTTCATAATATGTATTCTGAAATCTAACCTAACACGTTCTAAAAATTACGGTAACGCTACAATACTTTTACCAACTGAAAGCGTAAAGAAAAAAAAAATGCCAACACAAATTCAACGCCGCTCCCACGCCACCGCTGTGTTGTTGATGTCGTCATGGCCAAAGCACAAACCCACCACCACCCGAAAGCATTAACTGACCTGCTTCGGTGTTGCGTTGCGTTGCTTCTTCTTCTATACCAAATGGAGCTCGGCTTGTAATGATTTTGTTGTTGACTGACACCCACACACACACACATACAATACACAAGCACACACCTAAACAAGTACCTCGCATATATCAACGTCTTCTCTCATTCTCTCACCGGCACTTGCAATTTCTCTTGTGCTGGTGAGTGAGCGCCGATCATTTCTTTAGGTGCGCTGCCGCGTCTCTGCTTTGTGCGTTCGTTTCACTCGATCATTACGTGCTGTTTTGTTCTATACTTCCACCCACCACCAACGCCAGTGGACACCAGTGAAGAGAGAGGGAGAGCGTTACAAACATCGAGCAAACATCAGACAACGAAGTCGTCGCGCAATCAACAATTTTGCTGCTCTTTCGTTCGCTCTTTCAGTCTGTTGGAATTTTTCGAAGCGCACGGTTGTGCTACATTATTTCGTCTCTGTTGTTGTTTTCATTACTTTTCACCCGCTATATAATTTTTTGCGCGCAACGTGCTTCCTCATCCTTCACATTTTCGCGGGTGTACGTCGTCGATTCACGCAATGAAATATATAAAAACCGAATATATTAAACGCAAAATACATAAAATAAGTGAAAATTGCCGTTAAGTGTTCCACAACAAACATATTTAGTAGTGTGCTGATAAAAGTGCAACAACAACAACACAGTCTCAAAAACAAAAAAAAAATCAAAAGTGCATTTTAACAGTTTCTTCTTAAATTAGCAGCTAATAATAAATGCTGTAAAGGATTGTGTCTTAAATAGTACGCAACTCCATTAAAATAATGGCGTAAAATTTGTTTCGATTTATTTCTTTTCATTAAGGTATGTTAAACTCAATATTTGTTTATGCAAAAGTTAAGATTTTCATTTTCTGTGTCATTAAAAATTACTAATCAACACTTTTCCTTAGTCTAAGTTTATGGAAATTCGCATATACCGGCAGTTTTTAATGCATTAATAGTTGGATAATGTTATCGCTCCATTACTATTTGTCCCACAACAAGATACACGAAATATAATATATATGAAGTTCTTTTGTCACATCCGTAACCAATTTTTTTTTCGCCATTTTCTTTGCAACCAAACTATGACGCGCTCATTGGCACGACTTAAACCATCGCCACACCAGTCTCGACCGCCCGTCGGTCGGTCGGTCGCTCTGTCTGTCGGTCTGCCTATCTATCCGTCATCAAGCGTATACGATGAAGTCTAACTACCAGCTCTGCAACGGACCTGAAATTTCTCTATCTCGATCACTTGTTCACTTTTACACCCACACAGAAAAAAAAAAAAAGCAAATTACGATGCCAGAAATACGCACCGATCTTCTCACCCTCCCTCTCTTACTCATATGCTCTTTCTCTTTATGCCTGGCTGAGTGGTAGGTTAGATGGTTGGTTGGTTGGGCCGACCGCCGGCGCAACTGTCGCCAACGATTTTTTGTCCCTATTCTCAATATTTTGTCCGTACGTCTGTTTGTCGGTCGGTCTAATTGCCCGTTGCTCGTTGTGCCATCGGCGTCATCGTCACTATTTGACTTGGGCTGCCCGCTGTGAGTGTTAAATTTGTGCTGTTGTTGTTGTTGTTGTCGTCGTCAGCGTCTGTCGAAATGCGACAACCAAAGAGTAATGAAAACAACCGCCAACACACGTACACATGCACATACACATAATCTGTTCCTTCTCTCTTTGCATCGCTTCGCTTCACTCGCCCTTCTACCATAGACACAGCCGTGTACGTACGACAATGCTTTGCACCAATTCCACCCTCTCAGCGCAGTTCATCACATTCGACTTCGTTTGCTGTTGTCGTTGTTGTCGTTGTCGTTTCAGTTATTTATCAACTTTTGCCTGTTTTCGTTTGGTTTGGTTTGGTTTGGTTTCCAGTTTTGTTTTTATGTTCTTGCTTAGCTCAACAAATTCTCACATAATAATAATAATGCTGCGTTGTATTCCTGAGACGCGCCAAGTCTCAGTTTGATTGCGGTTTCACATTTCGCCTTTGGTTGTTCTTGTTGCTGTTCTTTTTGCCGCCCACTTTTATACAACCGACTCATTTGCACTCCCCGCTCCATACATGCACATAACCAAACTCATTTGAAATTATTTTTTTTTTTTATTTATTATTGTTTGAATTTTGAAATTTTTGTTTATTTGTTTCGTTGAGCTTTGCAAAAATTTTTGATCATTTAAAAAACTATGCCACTCTTTAAAGCATTAATTCAATCATTGCCTTTTGACTGCTCAATCAAATGTCTACAACACATGAACAAGGGCTTTTGTTGTTATTGTTGTTGTTGCTCAAATGCAACACTTGTCATTCAAATCCGCCAGCTGCACAGTGCACACTTTAAGTATACATAACTCCCACAAAAATTTCAATTTCAATTCGCGAAATCGTTTTCTCATGAATTGACAGCACGGAACGAGTTACAAAAGTGATCCCCGTTCGTTTGCAGATTCTAGAATACAAAAAAAATCAACGAAGGAACAAATATAAATTACGCACTTCCCGTCACAAGTGCGCGTACTCCCTCATGCAGCAGACAGTCTCTCTCTCTTTCTACCACGCTTACTCAGCATATGTATCAGTATGTGTGCTTATTTATAATATTTTTTAGGGTGGCTTGCAAAAGCAGCTTTGTATTTTGCTGTTGGTGTTGTGTCGTGTTGTGTACCTGTAATCGAATCGATCGGGCAGCAATGAGGGTTGCAATACATCCCTCTAGGATGGTCCCTTACAGCTGCCGGCTGTCTTACTGTTTGATCGTGTATTTTGTGTAAACTGAAGAAAAAACGAAACGATGTGCAATCTCATCGAAATCACAACAGAATTTCCTGTGTGCCACAAAATGTGTTACGCAGCAGCCAAAATTTACTTCATCATACTCCTACCTGTCTGTCTGTCTATCCCACCATTCTCATTCATTCGTATATTCAGACATTCGTTTGTCAGGCTTTTTGTATCTACCTGTCTGTCTGTTCTATCTGTTGCTCGCTCGCTCTGCCGCCCGATCGGTCGATCAGCAAAAGCAGCTGCTTCTGCCTTACCTGTCATTCAGACCCCTTTTTCTTTCTTGTCATTTCCAAGCGCGTTGTTGTTGCTTCAACTGCCACCCCAAATACAAAAAAAAATAACGAAGGTTTCGTGCAGGATCTCATTTAGTTGATCGTGTTTCTTTTCTTTTTTTTGTGTGTTTCCTAAAACCTCTTCAGATTGGCTTAATACGAGTTTGGGTTGGGCACGCTTTGTTGGGGTATTTCAACCAAATGCTGCCTTATATTTTTTTCTTTTTGGTTTTTTTGGGCCTAAAGTTAACTGCCTTTATGTACCGGGCCGTCGCCCCTCTGTCATCTTTATTGTATTAAGTCTGTATACATTGCTTTGCGTGTGTGTGTGTGTGCGTGCGTGTAAATGAATGAGTGAATGGCTGAGCTGAGTCTTCTTCAATGCTCATCATTATCTTCGTTTCTTCATTTTCGGCTGTTTCATTCAACGCCTCCTCCTTTTGCCAACCGCTTTTTTTTTCTTTCAATATTCAACAGTCACCCAACAACAACAACAACATTATACATATGAGCACAGTTTGTGTTGGGCTAAAAACGTATAGCACTCAACACAACGCACCGCGCCGCACCCCTCATACCGTAATGTTTGCGTCTGAAGGTTATTGTGAAATTTCAGTCAGGCGTCATTTTGGGTAGGGTAGGGTCCGTCTCACCGACCGTCCATCCGACCAACTGATCAAGCGATCGTTTGCTTGCTTGGCGTGGTATGGTGTGCGATGTGGTGTGGTATGGCGTGTTTTATGTGTAGGTAGGTGGTTTCTTGGAAATTTTTGTGTATATGATAAAGCAAATGGTAGTTGTTGGTGGCGGCGGCGACGTCGAAACGACAACGTTGACGGCGACGACCACGACGACAACAAAAGATACAACAATTTAACCAACGAAATATACATTTCATTGCTGTTGTTTTTGTTTTGCTTATTTTGTCTTAATTTTTCGTTTACATACAGGATTTAAGAGGTTTCAGTGATGCTGATGATGATCATTCTCATCGCTATCGCCATTCATATGAACATCATTATTGCGTTTGCAATTGAGATGCGACAACAACAAAGTCATTAAGTGCCCATAGTGAAAATAGCGGGCGTCCTATAGCATATTATACATATGCTCAATGTGTGTGTGTCGAATTCTTTGACGAAAAAAGACGTTCCGAAATCCTTTGCTTAAACTTTGAAGGTGATTTGAAACAAGCATGGAAGAACTTTGACGTCATCAAGATCAACTCAAACCCTTCCAAATTTACTTTTAGAACGAACTTATTCGGCATTTTAAGAAGCAAAAGGGAAGGTTCACCTGATTTTTGAAGGCGTTTAGAAGTGAAATGAAAAAAAGTAACCGAGAAGAACATGAATTAGACTTGGTCTTCGCAAAAAATTCTATAAAAACAGTTCATTCCAAAACCCTCCATTTAGTAATGAGAAAGAAAGTACCCAACACCTTGTGAAGCGGTTTAATTACCCTTTGGGTATTTACTATATACATTTGTGTGTCTCTACAAACCACAACAATAAAGTTAGGCTCTACTTTTTGTATTGGAATTTTGTCATTTAACGCACGCTTTAGATATATTAAAGCCTATTGCAATTTAGCATGAGTTGTGTGCCATTTTCATTGCATCCCCTTTACTCCTTATTAATGCTCAACAAGTTGCTAGCGCGCCATGGCATAGCTAAGCAAGTGATTGCAACAGCAGCGGAATGTACATGTTCCTCTCAAGTACACCAAAATCCACCCCTAAAAATAATTTCCTGCATTAAATGTAAAAAAAAAAAAAACCCAAGTAACAAAAAGAAACAAGGAGCATGTGTTGCATTTCAAATTACGATGGACGGCAACAGCATGTGCTTTAGGATGCCAGCCACACCACACACAGACACACGCAGGCACACAGACAAGCAGGCACAACTTAAAAAGGACACGCACAGCGCAGCGCAACGTTTAAAAAGATTTCGTTGACGAAGAAAACCCAATGCCCAGGGGAAGAAATTTTAGGGCGGGCAGGTCAAAAACGCTGCAAGCGCAACGCTTCGTGAGGGGCGCACAGTAATTGTTGAAGCAACGCCATCTTGGCATTGTCTGTCGGTTATTATGTTGTGTTGTTGAATTGCATTGTTGTTGCTCTGCAGTGGCACTACATGAGGGTGCACCTGCCGCTTGGCTGTGGTATGCAACACATATACACATACATACATAAGACATAAAAACAGCGAGGAGAGTAAGGGCGGCTTAAAATGCCTTGTATACGTTGCCCTTGAAGTTTTCATTGCCGCCCTGAGACATCAACAAACATATGCAATTACGACTAAAAGGGCACAAAGACAATAACACCCAAGATTCGACACTCCTCCACCCCCAAACCCACACCATGTTTATAGCAAATAAAGGCTTTGTGTCTTCTTCAACTCAAGTCATCTCTTTTCGTCTTGTCTTGTTGAGTTTTTCGGTATGTATTCTCATTGAACCGCAGCTGCTACTGCTGCTGCTGCAGTGAAGCCAAGCCAAGCCGTTAAAGCAACAATACACAAAATATCACCTGCCGCCCATATAAAAGTTATCAGCAAACAATGCGGGACGTGTCGGGGGCGAGGTCGAGGCAAAGCATACGAACGAGCAAAATTAACATGTGTGATCATCTTCGTCATGATGATGATCATCATCATAATCTACGATGTTCGAACTATGCTGTGGGTTTGAGTCGGCTTGCTCTCTATTTATCATCACAAATATGCCAAAACCAACAACTCTTACGCCGCCTTTCTTCGCTTTTATTGAATGTAGACTTCTTTTTTTTTTTTGTAGGATTTTATTTATTTCAAGAAGAAAAAGAAAAAAGTCAATTTATGAAACCGGTTTTGTTTTTGTTTCGGCGTTTGATTTAATCAAAGCATGCATAAATTCAAATTAGTCTGTTTCATTTGTATGGTTTTTTTTTGTGTAAAACACTTAACACACGTTGAAAATTGTACGGCGGGTGGGGGGACATACACCCAACAACACCTCCGCAATGGCCCACCCACTTAACCCCTTCGTTATACATATAAACAGACTTGCCAAGTTACGGCTCAATTATTAGCTTTGAACACAAGCGCTTCACTGCTCCGCGCCCACAAGACTCCACGTGTTGTTTCAACTTTTGTGGTGTTTAGCAACAACACCCACACGATTTCGCCCGTTGTTCTTACACAGCGAAAAGTTTTTCGTATATCAAAATGTATTTCGTATTTGTAAAGTTAATTCAACTCATCGTATTAATTTTTGCTTTTCGGTAATATTTTTCTTTCAGCAAACTAACAAAACTTCAATTTAGCCTTTCACCAGTCGCAGTGTGATGAGGCAACAACACCAAACAGGTGTAATATTGTTGTTCGCCCTGAACTGTCTGAACGGCATGGTATTACTTACCACGCGCATTTCATGATTCACACGCCCCCTTAGAGATACTGCCTATCCCTATAAGGCACAGTAATTTACATACACGGTAGAAGACAAGCCTCGCTTCCTAAAAATCAACTCGATTCACTACTATTTTACTCAAAAGAAAAAAACCCCACTTAATCAACACATGCGTCTCTGTCTGTCTTACGGTATTTCAGTTAAAGCGTCAATGAGTCAGTCACTTTGTCCAACACGTTGATTACCTCAAAACGCACCTTGATTGCTCTCTCGGTCTTGTCATCCTCTCTATTGATGTGAAACTCCCAGTTGATGCAACAACAAAGACGACAGCTGCCGGCATTTTTCAGTTTTTTTGCTTCTTTGTTTTTGTTGCTTTGGTAAAACACAACAAAGCACATCGCAGCCGCGATCGCGGCAAAAATGAAAAACCAAAAACAAAAAAACAACCGGTTTCATGTTAGCTGCAGTAGCACATGTCGATTTAAGCAACACGCTCTTCGCCCACTATGTCTCCCACTCTTTTTTTGTACGCTATCTCTCTTGTATGCTCTCAGCTGGTACGTTGCGCGATCTCTCTCGACGTGCCAGAGTGTTATTAACTTTGCTCATCATTTCGTGCAGCTGTTGCTGTGTGCGTGATCTTAAGCAAGCATGGGGTTTTTATTTTGTTTCTTTTTTTCTTTCATCGTGCATGTTCTCTCTCAAAAAAATGCGTGTTGTTGTCTGCCTCAACCGACCGACCCCATTTATTTTGCCATAGCCATAGCCACCAACGAATATTCACACACAATTTGCGCATCTTCCTAATATAAAATGTGAGCTTACTGTCCTTACTCCATGCATAAGTTACCATGTTCCAACAAATTCAGGCGCAGCTTCAATCTTATTGTTACGCTAGTCGTCGTTGTTGTAAATTGATTTATGCCGCTTGATCATTGTTGTTTTGGTTGTTGTGTTTTTGAATTACGCGGGCCCATTTGCAACCTACTCACTTCTATCGCCTCATTTTGTGGTTTTGCTGTGTTAGTCTTGTCATGCATGCATGAAGCGGATGTTGTTGTTGTTGTCTGGCCGAGTCGCAAATATACGTACGTACGTATGTATGTTGGACCCTCAGCCACGCTGCCTGTCGCGTTCGTCATTTATACACACCCACCCACTAAAGCGTTTTATTATTATGTGTGTTATGTTGTTCTTGTTGTTGTTTTTGATTTTAACTTTTTTTTCATGTGTGCAGAAATGATTTTTATACGAATATTCGTTGCTTATATGTACATATGTATGTATTTATGTATTATTGTTTGTGGTGGCGATGATGAACATTAACGAAAGTCTGAACAGCAAAGCCCACCTTATAAACTTAGTTTTGAGTCATCTTTTTTTCTGTCAGAAATACTTGACCATTTATTATTTTGTTTTTTTAAGCTTATATATAATTTTTTCACCTAAAATAAATGTTGGACTCTAAGATGGAATCGTAAAATTCAATTTCAATGACTTCAAAATTTTCTATTTAAAACTTGTTCATAACTTTTTCGTAATTGAACTGAAGTAAACTTTTTGGCTTATATGATAACTTTTACAAGTATTAAAGAATAACATAAAGACATAGACACATACATACATAACAACGCCTACCGCATGCTGATCTTGGCCTTTTGTGTCGGGCGGCTGCTGCACCCAAAGTCAAGCCACAAAATCAAAAACAAATTTTCCCTTCTTTTTTAAGCCAACATGACGCCTAACCGAACCGACAAACCTCACGCAAACCGCACTATATACGCTCTTTTACATACAACTCTCTCTCTCTCACTATTTTTCTCTTTCCATCTCTACTATTTATACACTAACTCAAAGAAACCAAAAAAAAAAAACACCACTCAAAGAATATAAAGCCATTGCTAAAAAGAGGCCGACAGACGCCCCCGCAGAAATCGGCTACAGCAGCCGTCACAAACAACCACAACAACAACAGCAACAACAGCGTCGCAATTGAAATATGCAAATTTCAGCAACAGAAATTAAATACAAAGTTTATCGTCAGACTTGAAATTCGAACTCAAAGCAAAAAAAAAAAACAACTATACGAAGAGTCAGTCTAACTGTTGTTTTATTGTAGGTGGTGTTGGTGGGCCAACAACATGTTGCTTCGTGAAGTAGCAAGTGTGAGTCAACTCTCTGCCATCAACACCCATTGCAGTGTGTTGTTTTTGGTGTTTTCTAGGTCGTTCTTTTTTTCTGTTTAACTAAGCTTAGCAACATGTATCGCCACCCAAAAGTCAGCAACATTGTATTAGTAGAAGCCGAAGTGAGGAAAAAACGTTTTCTGTGTCGGCATTGAACAAAGCAAAAAGGCGCGGAAGGTTGTTGGGTGGTGTTGGAGTGACGATTGGGGTGTGGTGTGTAAGAGGAATCTTGGTTGAGGTGTTTTTTGTTTTCGTAGGTTTAATAAAACAACAATTGCTAAAAATTTTTTGTTGCTTGTTTTTTTTTTTAATAAATGGCGTGCAAAAAAGGAGCAGCAATAAACTTACAAATAGGCGTGTTATTTGTTGCAGACATACTCTGATGTCATCTTTAATGTTTTATGCCGACAAACTTTAAAACACGAAAGCATTCAAGAAACAATTATTAATGTTAAACATCTTTGTATATATGTATATTTTACAGTTTACCACGGCTTCGACACATCTAGCACTAGAACGACGACGTCCTGGTATTACCAACAACATTGCTGCAGCAAGCGACAAGCATAAACGCTATCCCTACAACCAAGCAAAATGGCAACATTAATACCACAAACGCAGTCCTCAAATGTTGAGGCAACATATGAAGATATGTTCAAAGAAATCACACGTAAATTATATGGCGAAGAGACCGGAAATGGTTTGCACACGCTCGGCACACCAGTGGCACAAGTGGCAACCAGCGGACCGACAGCGGCGCCAGAAGGTGAACAACGGTCATTCACGAATCTGGTATGTTTGTGCAACAACATTAGCAAAGTGCATTTATAACTGTTTAATATGGGTTTATTATATATTCATGCTTTAGCAACAAATTGATCGTCAAACTGCGCCTACCATCGAATATGAGCAGCATAGTGCCGCCGCTGCTGCTGCTGCAGCCGCTGCCGTTGGCAATAATGTTGTCACAACGACGGCTGCTGTTGCAGCTGCCGCCGCCGCTGCAGCAGCGGCTGCTAACGCGCAACAACAGAATGTTATCATTCAACAGCAGCAGCAGCAAGGCGAGGGCAACACTGTCGTTGTATCAACGCAGGGTGGCGCCGTAGGTAACACTGGCAATGCTGCATTCAAATCCGAGGATCATTTGAACACCGCTTTCGGCTTGGCGGCACTGATGCAGAATGGTTTTGCACAAGCGGCAACAAACAGTGTTGGTGGCACAATATTAAACAAAGTGGTGACCAATGCGCAACAGCAACAGAACACGGGCGATGGACAGCAACAGCGTTGGTCAAACGATGGCACAGCTGTTGATCAGCAGCAACAGCAGCAGCAACCACAAATCGTACAGTGGACAACAGGTGGCAAATTGCAAAGCTATGCGGCAGCTACAAGTCAACAACAGCAACAACAACAACAGCAACAAGTCACAACTCCAAAGTCAAAGTAAGTTTAGAAGAGTTTCTTTTTTTTTTATTTCATTGAAACTCTTCTTCAGTTTTTATTCTCATGTCATATTTATCGGAAGCATCGATTGTTTCCTTATACTTCCATGTTTACCCTGCATGATTTTATCTTGTTTATTTTATTTATATTTATTTGTTTAAACATTTTAAAACCTTGTTGTTTACTGAATACATTTTTAGAAACAAAAACCGTCAAGATCCTCACAATAATGGCGATTTAATTTACGCAAGTCCATCCACCTCCTCGGCACAGAATTTGGTGCAGACAACGCCGACAAGCAATGTCACAAATGTGCCGAACACAGGCAGCTCTGGCGGCTCGGCAAGCTCCTCGGGCGGCAGCGGCAGCGGAAGTCGCAAAAAGTCGAACAACTCTCACAATCAACAGCAACAAGCAGCAACCAATGGCGGCGTTCAAATAGTGAAACGATATGCTTGCACACATTGCCCCTATTCCACCGATCGTCGTGATCTTTACACGCGACACGAAAATATACACAAGGATGAGAAACCATTCCAATGCTATGCATGCATGAAACAATTCAATCGTGCCGACCATGTCAAGAAACACTTTCTACGCATGCATCGTGAGATGCAATATGATATAAATAAGACGCGTCGCCATGTGCCCAATTCGGGCTCAACAAGTCATTCCGGTGGTCGTGGCAATGTCACCATTAGTGGGGTAAGTAATGACATTCTATCACATAAAACTTCATATAATAATAAACGCTTTCTTACAACAGGCTGCCAATGTGACCATTGACAACGCATTCCTTGAGAGTCAACGCCAACCAACATCCTCAAGTTTAAGCATCGTCGAAACCATTGAGGCAGTGGCCAGTGCAGCCGATGAGCCACTGCCGCAGCTCAAGCAAGAGAAACTCGACGACAATGGCGTTATATTGCCTTTAGTTAATAATGGTGTTAACAATGTCGGCGCTGGCGCGGGCGGCAATGTGAAGCCGAAACGTGAGAAGCGCTTCACCTGCTGTTATTGCCCCTGGTCGGGCGCTGACAAATGGGGACTCAAGCGCCATCTAAATACGCATACAAAGCCGTTTGTATGTTTGCTCTGCGATTACAAAGCAGCGCGCTCGGAACGTTTGGCTACACATGTGCTCAAGGTGCATAATAAGCGTGCCTGCAACAAGTGTTCATACTTGGCCGATACACAGGAGGAGTATCAGGCACATCTCAGCGAAGTGCAGTAAGTATATGAATTTACATTTCTTTAGTTAAGGTTTAACAAACAACAATACTGTAACTAAAACTAAAAATAACTTTGATTGTAATTCTTTCTTCGTCCATTTTACAAACAAACAAAACCATTTTGAACCATGCAGTCCACACGATAATCGACCTTCGCGTAATAACAATAATAATAATAATAATGCAAACAACAATTCGACCAATAATGCGAATAATGCCGCCAATAATTTAAATGTTTTACGTACAATTGGCAATACACTTGTTACCAATAATCAACTGAACACGTTCCAGAACACAGGCAATGCCTTTGGGTAAACATCTTTTTAAAGAAACTTTATGCATTTTATGCTCTGTTATTCCTATTAACACAAAAAAACAACAAATTTCACTTGAATTTTTTTTCTAAACATAATTAGCAATACAACTACCACAACAACAACCAATACCGTGGGTAATGCGGGCGGTTCCGTTACTATTTATACGACAACGACCACAAACGATGGCATCGGCGGTACTGGCGGCGGTGGCAACATCACCGGCGGTCCGCTGCAGGAGATCATTGTGAATCCAACATCGATGGTCGGTTGGCGTTTGAGCGCGAACGGCTCATTGATACCGCCGCATGATTTACTAACCGGCAGTTTGCCAAATGCGGCCGCACAGAAACGCGGCTCGGAACGTTTGTTTCAATATCTTGAGGCCGACGGAAGCGATCCGGAGGACTATGCGCGGTATATGCCAAGATGAAATCATGTATAATTCGCTTTTTCTCACATAATTGGCCCGTTTTTTCGTTCAGTTTTTTGTTGTTTTTGTTTCAAAATTATTATACGCAAGTGAATCATCTTTTGGTTTTCATCCTTAATTTTTGTTTTTGTTGCCTTTAAATTGTTTTGAGTTTCATATATGAACTTATGTGTTCCCAATTCAAACATACTGTATGAGGTTGTTTTCCGAACTTTATGCAAAGTTCATCTTTGTTTGACAAAACTTTATTTGTTTTATTGGTTTTTGTTTGGCAATTTATAACCTTTTTTTACTTTTGCTTAACTTAATTTAAAAATGAATTTTAATTTTCTTCCTTCAATTTCACTTCATTTATTAACATTTTTTTTATATGATTTATCAACAATAATTGCTTATGCTAATATGTATTTTTTTTTATCACGAATTTAGTTTACTAAAAATGGACGCAATTAGTCGCAATACAGCTTCGGTCGCTCAGGATTTTCATAAGGCGGGAGGCGTGCACGAGTTGAAATTACCAGCAAATCATCAACTCCTGTTCAATAATAAACTGCCCACGTCGCAATGGACGACTCGAGAAGCTGCTGCGCTACTACACAGTTTAAGCAACATGTCCAAGACTACAAATCCAAATAGCTATCAACATGAGCTGCAATTGCAGCAACAACAACAACAGCAACGCGTTAAATTTGGTATGCGCGTACGACAACATTCCACAGGTGAAGATGATGAAAATACACCATCATCGGGCTCATCATCATCAAGATCATCGAATTCATCATCGGGTGATGAATGTACTTCACCAATGAAACAGCAATTTGGTAAAAAGCAACAAAAACAACAACAAGCACATGTTGCTGCTACAACTTTAACAATACCAACTGGAATAGCAACAACTACAACAACAACAGCATCTCAAGAACAACAACAGCAGCACAAGGCGATGACGACGATTGCAACGGCATTTCTGGAAGCAGCTTACGAACAAAATGCAATCGAACTTTTGGCAAACAAGAGCAAAAAATACCATCCACACCAAATACACACACATCATCATCAAAATCAGCAGCAGCCGCAACGTGATGATGGTAATGATGATGATTATGTAGAACTCGAGAACGACGAAGATCAAGAAAATCAAGTGCAGCTTATTAAATCGCCTCCCGCGAATAAATTAAATCTAAATCATAATTATAGCAACAACAACAGCAACTTACAGCGTATTAATAAAATACACAGAAATGCCGTTGGCAACACTAACACAACAACAACACAACACATTAATATTTCAAGTCGTCATCTTGATAATAAAGAGAATAACACCATCAGCACCGCCACGCCCACCACGTCCATCAACACAAGCAACAGTGGCGGTGCAACACCTTTTCTAACACAAATGGAATATCAGAATCTCAATAAAATCGGTACACAATTTCAGAATTATGTTAAAGATATCATAAGTAAATATTATACAGCCGAAACGCCGCCATTGCTGTTGCCAGCATTGCCAACGCCAACGACAACGGCACAACAGAGCCAAAGTGAATTGAACTCAACAACAGCAACAGGTAATACAACAACATTGCAGAACAAACGGAAACGCATGCTTAGCGAAACTGAGGAATACATCGAATACTTGCGTAACAAAGAGGATATTACACTAACAATAACGCCTAAAACCCCGCAGCCGGCAACTCAGCCTTTGCCCTCAAATATGCTACTCGCTAAAAAGGACACTGCTGCTGCGCAATCAATGCTCAAACGGCAACAGGATTTGCATGCGCCACAACGGCGGCAAAGTCCGAAAAAGTTGCAGCATATGACTACGGCTAAAAGTGATGTCGAACATCTGAGCAGCAACACGCAGAATAACAACAGCTCACGTAAATCGCTTAATCAGTTGGCCACTTTGTTGCCGTTGCTCGCCGATGCTGCTAGCAAACAACAGTATTTGAGCACACCGCTTGATTTCAGCAAGAAGCCAACAACCACAACAGCATCACCATTCGATGAGCATAGCGCACAGAACGCAGATAAACGTTCATCACGCAAGCAGGCACAGCCTAAGAAAATTCGTATCTCACCCGAGGCGGTGATAGCAATGTTGCGAGACAAGCATCTCAATCGCATGGTGCATCGCAAGCTGAGCTGCATCAGTTGCGCGAATAGTCAACGTAAAACAATGCTAATCTTCAGCTATCACACAAAAGGCTCATTGGCGTTGCATCGCTATTGGAAACATGGTAACGCAAATGGATCCTTCGAGTGTCGACTCTGCGGCGCACAGTTTAAGCAGCGCTACAGTCTAATGGTACACAACCGGCGACGACACGTACGACGTGATGGACAAGGATTGCAGCGTGTGGCAAAGCATGTAAAAGCTACGGGGTGCTAAACTAAATGTCTGCTGGCGTTAAAACTCATTTGTTCTAATTTAACATTAAAAAAAAAAACACAAAACAAAAAAAGCTTTTCGCTTCATTAGAAACAAAAACTTATAAAAAAACAATACACATTTAAAGTAAATTTTAAAACTAAAACAAAATACATGTTGCATTTAATTTAAATTTTAAGTTGTGATGTACCTGAAATATGATTTCTCTCTCTATTTCTTAAAAAAAAAAAACAAAATAAAATGAAGTTGAATTTGTAGCAAATAATTTTTAATAGTTTTCAAAATTGAAAATTCTCAAAAGACAAGAAAAATACTCAAAAAGCAAGAACAACAACAGAAAAGTCGCCACAGCATGAATAAGCTTTAATTTGCCATTTTTATAAAAAAAAAAAAAAATAAAAATATTATGAATTAATTTTACAATTCGTTATCGGAAATTTTGCCATTAATTATTAAACTTAATTTGTATTGTATTTAAAATGTAATTATTTATGAAATAATTTACGCGCACGAAATGTGCGTTCGTTTTGCCTTAATTTGCGTAATTTTTTAGCTTTAATTTTCCAATTAATATTTAAGTTACACACCGATTATCAACAACAACAACAAAAACAGCAACAACAACAAATAAGAAGAAAACAAAACTTAAGCATTGAAACTATTTACACTAACAAAAAGTCTTCAGCGCATACCATAAACACATTGATGTCAATTTAGCTCTCCATATTTGAACATTACTAATATTATGTGCTCCTATGTTACATTAAGCTTCACAACACATATGACACACATTTGTGTGATTGTTTCTGAACGTCATATTGTAGTCTGTGGTCCTATACAACATAAGATTACATATTATTAAGAATGTTAACATATGGAGAATTGTCATCAATACATAAACATACTCATAACTGTAGAAATTTTCTTTAAGTTAAAGCAGTATAAATATTAATAAAAAACAAAACAAAACTGAGAATATTTATAAATAATAATAATAATTAAATCAACTACCACACTAAACAAAAACAGAAACAAAAATTGACTGAGTGCGAAGAAAAGAAATAAATGAAAATGCATAAAATAAATTTTTTAGAGTAAAATGAGTGTGTTTTTTGCTAAATGTGGTAAAATATAAACAAGATGAAAACTTTAAACAAATATTATAATAATAATATAAAAAATAAAACGTAAATTTTTGGATGGAACGTTTAGAACAAATTTTTGAGAAACAAGTATAAGAAAGAAAGACATTATCATACAAATTTGATTTAAGACAAATTTATGAAAAATAAGAAATTTACGAAAAATATTAATTATTGTAATGTGTTTTTTTAGTTTCAAGTATACACATATATTTCAGCAACATTTAAATGAAATAAATATTAGTTTAAAATTATAAACATATTAGTTATTCTACAAATCATTCGAATGCTCAACATTGTTTACAATTTAGTTATCCATTTTCAAATTTTTCTAAATTGAGTGCTCCTGTGTTACACAGGCGAGTGTATACGCAATATATTCATTCTACTTGGAGATATTGTGTTTCGTTGCAATCGCTATCCTTCTAAAAATTGTATTCAAACTAAACAAATCTACAATATACGACCATGGCTTGAATGATTGGGCGGTGCTGTTGCTTTGACGTGTCTTTTTTAATATATCAATTCAGATTTTGGTTTAATCAATTAAAGTTTATTTATGTATCGGGATTTTTGAGGCAAAAATAAATAGACATTTTGTGTTTTAGAATCGTTTGATTTCATTTAATTTTGTTATAAGTAACGTTTAATATACGCATGCACGTTTTTTCACTTGTATGTGATTCCGAAGCAGCGTAAAAAATATGATACAAACTATTCTTTTATATACTTATATAGAATAACTAAGAAAATCGATAAGCGTGGAAATACATTACAACTAAACTCTAGTCCAATTTTCACATAAAAGCTTCTAGCGAGCGTCGAAGACAACCACTGCAAGTAAAATAAATAATTTTTATACACAACTAAAAACATACAAAGTATAATAAACTTACATCGCTTGGTACGTTTCTTGTACATGATGCGGTATCCACACTCACGACAACGTATGGGATCGCGTGGACGCATCTCATTTTCGTGGTGGCATTCTTGAATAATAAAAACATGTTATGTCCAATCGAAATGCGATATTTTTATACTTACCACCGCATATGTAGGTCATTGCAGTCTTGTGAACCGTATCCTTTGAGCTAGTTTCCGACATTTTCAATTTTAAACATAAATCCAAAACAATTAAAAAGCGATTGTCAATTATTCCGCGTGCATTTATCAATTTGCTTTAGTGCTGCCACTTCATCAATTTTAAAATAAAACAGATCGAATATCGAAGAAGCATTTCCGAAAAAAAGACAAAAAAAGGAAGCACTGTTGCAAAAAACGTCAACCCGTAACTATTTTTCAATTTAAATTCAGTTTTGTGAAAAGTAAAAGCTAAAGCCCAGGAAGAAATTATAATTGGCGAGATCAGAACAGCAGAAGCATATATTATGGCTGACGGTGTACATTTTCTGCTGCACCTCAGCCCTGGCATTCTTGTTGAAAAAAATTACCAAATTGGTTTGCTCTATGCGAAAAGTTAGAAAAGATAAAAAATTGTTTACTCAGAATAGTCGACAATAAACAAACCAACCCCACAAGGCTTCAAAAAATTTACTGAGCGCTCTAAGTGGTCTAAAATGACAGACGAAATAACAGTTTGTGTTCTTTGCTTAGAAGACAGCTTATCTTCACGGTGTTACATTAACTTGTCATCCAAACAAGGATTGAAGTACAATATACGACAAATTACTAAAACACTATTTAGTTTCTTGGAGGTAAGCGCATATTCATACACTGTACTTCATTAACTCATTAATTTGCATTTAGTTTAAAAATAATTCCGGAGAACACATATGCTTGGACTGCTGGAAAATTGTGTCAGAGTTCGATAGTTTTTACCAAATCATTTCTTTAAAACATCGTACCGCGCAAGTTCATATAAAACCAGAGGAAGTTTATGTAGAACCTATTGCTGTACAGTATATAGAAGATGGTAGTGAAAACTTATTTGTCAATCCTGAAGTTAAAGACGAAGTTGGTGTTTTCGTTTTGTTTCCTCAAACGGAACCAGCATTAATAAATCAGGAACCCATAGACAACAATTGTAAAGAGCAAGACACGCTTAAAAATACTGATTCTGATAGCGACATAGCCCTTTCAGAATATCTGCCTTTGGATAAAAAGAAAAATTTGCCATTGGAAAAAGACAACGGGAAAAGTCTTTTAAATGTCTCCTCCGATTTTTCTCCACTCCATGATCCAGACGATGGTTCTAGTTCAAGTGTTTCTGACAATGACTCTGATTTAAAATTGCCAACAGTAAAAAAGCATAAAATTCAGCCGCCAAGTTCCAAAGTTTCTATCAAGCATCCCGATTTCAACTTAACTACATCAAAAAAGGCTAAAGTAAAGAAGCCAAGTTCACGTGTTTCTGACATTGACCCCGATTTCGAATTACCAACAGCAAAAAAGGCTAAAACAAAGAAGCCAAAAGCCGTTAAACTGAAGAAACGCAGAAAACCTGCCGCAGTACCATTATCCCGAGAAGAGATAGAAAAACGAAAGTTACGCCAAACTGAGTACAATAATTTGATTTCAAAGTTTTTTACCGATTTCCCTTGCACTAAGTGCAATCAGAGTTTGCAAAATTTTGACGACATGAAACGTCACTTTCGTACTTCCCACAACAAAGAAAATGGCTACATGTCTTGCTGCGGACGAAATTTTTACATGCGTAAACAAGTTGCAGAACACCTCATGGTCCATATTAATCCAGAACATTTCAAGTGTAGCTTTTGCAGTCAGGTTTTTCAAGAATCCCGCTCTCTCGAAGTTCATGAAAACTCGCACGCAAATCCTACAGTGACTGTAAACAAAATTATTTACAAATGTGATAAATGTCCAAAAACTTTTGTTTCAAAAGATGCGTTTGAATATCACAGTATTTCGAAACATGTTCCAAAATCCGAATATAAATTTACATGTACGAAATGCAGCGAAAAGTAAGTTGTCCTTAATTAATGTGTAATTATTTTTTTTACTATTTGATCATAAGTCATTAAAACAAAACTTAAAAGGAATCTTTTTACATACATAACTAAATGTATTCTTCTATGTTTCAGGCTTCCTACGAAACGGACTCTTAGGGATCACATGAAAAATGTCCACGACCCTAGCAGTGTAATTATTTGCGATAAATGTGGAATACAAGTTCGCAGTCAGTATAGCCTCAATCAACATCATAAATTGGAACATTCAGATGAACCAAAACCAACTCCAGAACCTATGCAATGTCAAATTTGTGGCAAGTGGCTTCAGAATTTGGCTAGTTTGAAGAGACATATGAAAACAATACACGAGGAAGCGGCTGGAGAACACCGTTGCCACATCTGCAATAGAACTTCCACAAATGCTCGTTCTCTGAAACGCCACATTGAGTACGTCCATAAGTGCGAACGAAAGTTTAAATGCACAATGTGTGATAAAGCATTCAAGCGACCTCAAGATTTACGAGTAAGTCAAAATTAGACAAATGCATGTAATTTACTAATCTGTGTTTTACATATCAAGGAACACACATCTACTCATACCGGTGAAGTTCTATACAGGTGTCCAAATTGTCCAATGACATTTTTCTCATATGCTAACTTGCATAAACACCGAACACGTTTGCATCGCGCTGAATGGGAAGAGGATCGAAAAAATCCCAATACAAATATCATGCGACAAGCGGGGGAAGCTGCTACGGCAACAATGAAATTGCGTGAAGTATTGGATGTGTACTAGTTACTTAACAATATATGAAATAGTACGGAATCTTTCTCTACATAAAATTTTAATTAAGTTCATTGTTTTCAGTTGATTCTAACGATGTTTCTGAAAGTATTATTTTCAAATTTTTAATCAATTTTTTTATTCCCAATGTGTTTAAACGATTAGGCTTTTTGGTTTACATACGAAAGGAACGACAATTGGCAGCAATGCAGAAACGGTCTCCTAATTGTTTACATATTGTATAAGATAACGGATTTAAATAGTAATACCAAAGCGAGAATGGAGTTATTTATGAATAAGTTGTGAGGGTTCCAGAGTAAGGATTTCAACGCTGGGGTCTTGTCCTGTTTGTCAAAAGGTGTTGTCCACGCTGTTGTTTCCGAACACTTATTGCTAACAAGCGAATAAATGCATAAATGTATTGTACAACACTAAACTTAAACAAAAACAAAGAAAACGCCAACGTATTTAAGTTTTTTGCGATAAAAATTATTTTATTTGTTATAACAAAAAGATTTTTATCGTTGACCTCCATGAAGGATTTCCAAGAACAGCTTGCAGAATATCGATTGAGGAAACGAAGAAAAGAAGTTTTAACGGGTCTTAAATCCAAAATAAGCAAGTTTTTCATGTTGGGAGTGGGCGAACGGAAACAAGAAACAACGATAGATTTGTTAAAAGTAAATTTGCAAATATTAATACATACAATGTTTCAATTATATATTTTCGCTATTAATTTTAGTCAGATACCATTTCTGATAAGGAACAATCCGACTCTCAAAGTGAGAATGGTTTTGACGAGTTCGAGGAAGACGAACAAGGCCATGTACTAGACAATGAAGTCCAAACTCAAAGCCAGTGGTTCAAATATACTCTTTGGACAGTATATTTCCTTTTTTGGGTCACTTCATTCGTAATATTCATTGAGCTTGGATTCGGCATGGTATTTCTACTGTTTTCGGCGCTTTTTGGCATCTACTTCAATACGCGAACCGGACCCAAAAAACGCAGTGAAATCAGTGCGTACAGCGTGTTCAATAAGAACTGCGAAAGCATAGATGGCACATTAAAAGCGGAACAGTTCGAACGTGAAATTGGCTATGGTGCAAAAAGCGGTCCATAACAAAATTGTAACTACTAAATTAATTAAATTGTAAAGGATTTATATTATAAGTAATTAATTTTAAACCAACATATCGCACAACTGTAGTAAATTTTGTCATATATCGAAACGATAAATGAAGAACAAATATTCGAAATGCTGTTGTTTCAACTTATGTGATGAAATAATTTAAAGTCTAAGATAAACCAACAATTTGATTTTCATAATTAATCTTTTCTTGCTCTTCATTAGAACTGTTGTAGTTTAGTTATATGGCAACTGGTTCCATTGAACATAGACATGCTATTACATTTAAAGTTGTACTTATATTAAGACTGAAAGTATTTTAAACAAAAGTAAAACCCATAATATATATTTGTTAAAAACGAAGTGTTTTATTAACCAGTTTCACATTTTAGAAGGCCCTGTAAATATAGATCAGAAAATGTAAAAGTGCGATACCGTGTGAAGTCTTCTTAGGTCCAACTCACTTGGTAATAAGACCATCCTTCTTCGCGAGACGGACAAGGCAGTCATCGGATTCACCCATACGACGGATTTCGCCGCAGATGGCATAAACCTTTGAGCCATCGGTCATACGGC
Source organism: Phortica magna (assembly GCA_037044515.1). NCBI lineage: Eukaryota > Metazoa > Arthropoda > Insecta > Diptera > Drosophilidae > Phortica > Phortica magna. The sequence goes on from JBAMBP010001601.1 coordinate 144,811, forward strand.
CGGTTTCTGGATCAACATCGACAATGTTCATTTGCACGGAGGCGTGGTCCTTGGCATGAATGATGCGGTTTGATGCAGAGCTGGTCGTTAAAAATAAAGTTTGCACAAAATTCGGATTTCAAAATAAGTTGCTGCAGGCACAGACAGAACACGTGTTTTACTAACCATTTTCTGGGCACATACAAATCAACGTTCTCACCGGCGTCGTTCTCCATTTTTTTTACTGAAACATACGCAAAATGTTATAAGATAACGGTGACTACTAATTTCATCAATTTCGGTAGCTATTTTACGTACTTTTTTGTATAAATTTACAAATTGGTGACAAGTCGTCCGACGAGAGAAGTTGGAAAAGGAAAGGCTGTTCTAGTGTTGGGAATTTCCCAAAGAGCTGCAAAATATCGATTTTAACACTGATTTAATCGATTATAACTAGAGTTGCCTTTCGAAGAATATATAAAAAATAGCTAGTGGCAGTTTCCTGTTAATGATTAGCAGTATTGTTAGCCGAATGGCGTTTTTCTATCATTTTTCCTCATTTTTGATATACTTAAAAGGGTTTACTTATCCTTGCCTTTTCTGTTGTCAACATTGTGTTAACATTGCCATTTAAATTTTTTCGACAGGTCGTTGTCGAAAGAAAACCGTCATAAATTCTTATAAGCCCTCCAGAACTATCGATAGTTTAAACAATCGATATAATAACTACCGAATCGTGGCCACTGAAACTTATGGCGCGAGAACCGCCATCAGCTGTTTTGAAACTTTTAAAACTTTTGTGTTTATTTTTTGTTTATTAATTTCGTGTTTTATAATTTACTACCATTGATGCATCCGCGAAACATATTTCGCGTTCCTCCGGATTACACTGCTTTGGCAATCAAATACACAAATTTTAGACATGTTTGCGATTTGGTGAGCGAAAACAATTTTTGGATAATGAAAACCAAACTTAAACATAAATTACCCAGGAGCTGAATGGTCGAGTTTCCGTTGACTATAAAAATGAACAAGTTTTGCGTGTTCTGACACAAACGCTACTAAAAGAGTATTTTGAATTGGATGTTGACTTTGCGCCAGGCAGCCTTATTCCAGCCTTGCCGTTGCGTTTGAACTATATACTTTGGTTGGAGGATCTCTTTCCAGAATTACAGTCAAAGCAGTTGCGCGGAATTGATATTGGTAAGCCAAAAGACTTCAAATATCTAAAGGTGACTGTAATAACAAATTTATATTTTATGAAAGGTTGTGGCTCATCATGTATTTACTCACTTCTTGCGGCGAAGAAGAATCGTTGGCGTATGCTTGGGCTGGAATCACACGAACTGAATGTGACATATGCTAAGGAGAATGTTGTACGAAATCAGCTTCAGGAATACGTAACAATATTTAATCAAACAGATAAAACTCTCATATTCAAAGACTTCTTTGACTCACCGGCTTCTGATAAAGAAGTTTTCCATTTTTGCCTTTGTAATCCCCCGTTTTATAATGCTTCATTGCCCGATCCTTTCCTTGGTAAAACGCGTAATCCACATAAGCGAGCGCCACCGCATAATGCGCACACTGGTTGTGCTGAGGAGTTAGCCTGCGAGGGTGGAGAAGTAAAATTTGTGTGTCGCATTATTCAAGAAAGCAAAATGTATAAGGAGCGCGTTCGGTAAGCAAGAAAATTTTCATGGTAAAACTATGTAATTCTATCATGTCTTATTTTCAGCATATTCACAACTATGCTGGGCCATAAGCAAAGTTTTAGCGATATTCTGCAGTTTTTAGAAAACAGCGGAATTGAGAATTTCGCGAGCACTTTATTTCGTCAAGGAAATACAACACGATGGGGCATAGCTTGGAGCTTCAGCGAGAAATTGCAGTCGGTTGAAAAGCGCGACGTTGGCGTTTAAAGGTACCTTTATTTAAATTCATCACATTTCTTACGAATAAATTAATTTCAATATTAGCACGTATATTTTTTTTTTAGACACATATATTTATTTAATTTTGAAATACAAAGTTTTAATTATATATTGGGGAAAGGAATTACAACATCTGATTCATAAGTGTGAATTATCTCGGCTTCGGCAAGCACTGCCATTACAAAATATACAGCATAGAGAGTTAAGCTGAAGATACCCATGGATCGACGTGCTTTAAAATTCAGAATTGAGGCCCAGAGTAATGTCGATGATAATGCCAAAACGATAAAAATGAAGCAAGTTTCGCCAAATAAACCAGGATCAATTTTAACTTGCTTCTCGTCTGATAACATTGCTTTTACAATGTACATAAAGCCAGTTGCGCATATCATGTCTTTAAAAACGAAAACAGATACAAAATAAGAACGAGTAGATGATTTAAAAAATCACTAATTAAATATAATACGTACTAAAAAACGGTCCACCCAAAGTAGCTGCGAATGCCATCTGCTCATAACCATGGCGTGCCATTGCCAGATTTATGGCTATGTCACCAATAGAAGCAGATAACGCTCCCAAAGTAGCGCCCATAAAGTCAAAGGACAAACCAATTAAATAACCGAGCATATTTATAACAGCAACGGTTTCCGCTACACAAAGAAATATGATAAAAGTCGAAGCGAAGACACTCATGAGTGCAAATCCCTGTTCGGTTAAATATTATTAAAATAAATATTTTATTTCTGTTTTGATTTCGTTTTCACTTACGAAATGATAGGGCGGCGGTATATCGGTACGGGACTGATAGAAGACTGCCATCGCAAGTAATATTGTTATGGGCAACGGATAGAGAAAATAATAAAAATTCATCTGGATATACCATGATGTTGTCTTATGTTGAAAGGCTACAAAATTTAAAATTAATGAAATTAGAATTGATTTTTTTAGTGTATGCTCACTTACTCGAGATCAATAACATGGAGATACTTGGCGTGAGGACTATTTGAATGCAATTTAGTAATTTTGACCATCCGTGCTTATTCAGTTCGACGTTGACTTCCGGTATATAAAGGTGACAAAGAAAATGAATTGGCGCTTTGCATACTAAATACGCTTTACCACATTTGCCATAGTTGTCCCAATCGAATCGATCGACTGGTATCATCGCTTCGAAAAACTCATTAAACAAATATCGATTTGGTGGCGCCCTTGGACTATGAAATATCGTTCGCGCCCTTTCAGTATGAACGATGCTGCTTCGTAATCCTTTCTTCTTCGTAGACTTCAAGTCATCTCCGGCATCATTTATCAATTTTCGTAATTTCTCTTTGTAAATTTTCTCTGCAAGCAAATCACGGTGTGTACGCGATTTTATCAGATTCAATTTACGCTCGACATCTATAATAATAGTTATTTTATAATTAGTATTACTATCTAAAAATTAAAAGTATGTTTACCTCTTATTTGATTCATGAGTAGAAAATGATCCACCAAGAGTACTGTTATGTAAAGAACATAGTAGCCAAGTAGCACTTTAAAAATTATTTTTTTAGAAATAATGATTATTAAAAATAAACGAGTATACTCACGTAAACACTCATTAATGCTGATCACAAAGTTGTCAAAAAAGTGGGCAATAATTTGTGTTCCCAACAAAAAAAATAGCAAGTCTCGAGTTGTTGCATGTCCATTCATTTTGATAGGGGTTAGGAAGCATACCAATCCGCCCGATATCAAAACGCCAAACAATGAAAATGCCATTGAGTTTGTAAATATGTGTAATACCGAGTCCACATTGATCAAATGCTCAAGTACATGGGGTGAAGTATTTCCAAGTGCTAGTATTGTCACACCAGCCAAATGTTCATTCATGCGAAGAAGATGAACGGCGACCTTCATCGCAGGCGCATAACTGCGAATTTAACCAAGAATCATTAAAAACATTAATCATTAAAAAAAAAAATAGAATAAGAAAATAGTTTATGTCGACCGTGCCGAATATTTGATGCTCTTCACGTCTTATTTGTCAGTTTGAAAGGACTTAAAATTACTTTTTTCTCTGAATTTTCATTTCTTCTTAAGATTGTTCAAATTTGTCTGATCAGTTCAGACGAAGAATTGATTGTACAATAAAATTAGCTACAGAAATGAGTGACTAGATCTTGGAACAGACAGACAACACGGTTAAATAAAAGTGTCTGATCAAGTTATGGTTGGATATGTCTTTTTCTTTTCTATGTAAAAAGCTCCATGATACAATAATAATAATATTTACTGAATGAAGATTATAAAGATGTTTCATAAAAATGTCAAGGAAATTACTTACTATTTGCTGGCAATAATCACTATCGCTACGAAGCATATTAATAAAATTAGAAAAAACAATGCAATCACTTTAGTTTCATCTCGCCGTCGTCTAATGCCCATGTAGCAAACGAATAATCTGAGATAATCAATGAAATGCACAGGTTTCATACAATCTTCCGTAGTATTGACGTATTCACAACGCTTTTCGTAGGGCAGCTGGAATACATTGTAGCAAAAGCGCTGTAAAAAAATTAACAGTTAAAAAAGAACCACGGCACTTGGCTTTAATATGTCTTACTTTAGCCCTAAACGTTTTAAACTCATCATCCATGGGAGTATCAGGTAAATTGGCCATAGTTTTTATTGAAATAAAAAAAAAACCCAACAATAAAACAATTAAAAAACAAGTGAAATACAAAATACTTATTAAACGAGAATGTTTGATAAAATTGAAATTTGAATTAAATCGCAAATGATTACTTAAAAACAAAAATTTTACTTTTCAGTAAAATGATTGGTTAAGAAGAGAGCAAGGGTTATAACTTGATAATGACATACGAAAAAGAATACGCAAGTTGATAATAAGCTTTTAAATATAATAATAAAATATAAATGTTCAGATAGTATGCAACAAACAACTCTTGTAGTTTAAAGTCCTTTATGGCCAGCGATCTTGCTTGGCTTGGTTAGATGAACTCTATTCAAACCAATCAAGCATTCAGAAGCAAGCTTCTTGCATGGCTGCTTGGCCAATAACCTTGTGTGTTAGTTGCTGACAATATGCGCAGCAGAGAGTCATGTCATGACTTAATTAATACAAAATTCAAAATTATTAATCATCTTTTGGTGTGCTAAATACCAGAATTGTTTTGGAAATTATCTGTGTGTGTGCACGTATGCACAGCTGCTCCAGTGCTGTTGAGATGAGCGTCGTACTGAAGCATTTGAACAAATTGAAGAACAAAACGCATAGCCGGTTTCCAAAAACAGCTTTTTAATTTTGCGTATTTGCATTTGTATTTATTTATTTTCGTTAATTAAAAAGAAAAAAACAATAATACAAGTTGAATGTATCTGTCGATCTGGAATACTCAAAATATTTTGTTTAAGTGAAAACATACGTAATTTTTTCTATTCATATCAAATTGCTTGCAAAATCATTAATATTGAAATAATAAGAGCGATACATTGAAAGAGAGAGTGAAAGAGCGACAGTTGTTATTATAAACGCAATTAAAGTCGGGTTTTACGTAATGTATTTTAATCTTTACTCTGATAAATATTGTTTTTTATATATGAAATGAATGAAAAATCACATTCATATTTACATATATAAAAAACAATATTTATCACTAAGAGTAAAGATTAAAATATATTACGCAAAAAAAAAAGCTAAATATGAATCAACGACTTGTTGCATATAAACATATTTTTTTGTAGATACGAGTAAAAATATAATTTTTTTAACGGTTTATCACAAAATAAGGCTTGGCAGAGCTGATGGCAAAACATTATCGAGATATTATAAATATAATATATGTTTTGTGAGGAAATATATTTGATAAAGGTTCAAAACAGTCAACAAGCTCCAGTGTGACTGTTTCAAAGTCAGGTTTTGGCAATTGCTTGAGGCACTTTAAGTTGCCCTTATTTACAAAGTGGTTAAACTTGTTTCAAAATGTTTTCCTCATCTCTTTCACTATCAACTGAACAAACAGCGAAAATAAAGAATTTTTATTTTTTTATTTATTTAAATTCTTAAATATTTTTTTCTATTCACAATTAATCCCACAAGCTTTATTTGAATTGAATTTCTTTAGCAAGTGCCCATTAAAATTTTTTCCCCAATTAAAAATTTGTGCGCCGAAATTTTTGGATTTGCAATTGGATAATAACCTTGGTCTTATGATAAATACATATGTACAAATGTGTGACTCTCATTCCGAACTAATCAAAATTGATTCATATTTTAGAATAATTGTTTGTGCACGCTGTATAAGCAGACAAATATTTATAATAAATCAATTATGAAAGTGTATACTCGTATTAAATAACAATAAATAAATAAAAATAAACATCGGCCATGTCGGTGAATTCATACACTTCACGCACTTGCGTCATAAGTCATATGTCGAAAGTACTTTTACTTTAAATAATTCTGCCAACAAACAGTGTATTAATTTGCTACATCTTTTCAGAGCAGTTGAGATTCTTCTCAACGGTAGTTTCCTAAAGATCATAACCAGCATATGTACAGCAAAGAAAAATATGAAATGTACTTTCTTCTTTGCTTTGCCTATTTTAACTCAGTTCAATATGGAATAAGTACTTATATGCTAGATAGTTTAGCCAAAAACAATTTTTGTTAATTGTGCACTACTTTATTGTTCGATTGGTCTAATAAATATGTGAAAAAATTATTTATAATTAATTATTTGAAATTGCAGCAAATAGTTTATTCGACAAGTGTTAATCTTCAAAGCAAATGAGTATGTAAGTGTCTGTCCCTGCAGCTAGAGCGAGACTAAAAGAAAGAGCGAACAAGCCGGAACAGCGAGAGTGCGAGTTAGTCAACTGTTATGGCTGAGTGAGTGCGAGCAAGTGTTTCGGTAGAATTAATCGGCAGTGAATCGTTTGTTCGCACTCTGGGCTTTTGGTTCCAATATGCCGACAATGAGCGACCAACTGACGTGCCCAGCATCAGTTTGAAAATAATCGTCGTGCGTTCAACAACGGTATTGACATTTGCCAAATTGGCAGCCGTGAACGAACAACTCGAAGCAAACCAATATTTTCGAATTTCTTCCTGTTTTTTTATTTTTTTTTTTAAGGATTTTAAACTTGTTTTTATTCGTATCAGTTTTTCCGTTAATGTTTTTGAATTGAGTATTTGTTCGTTTGTTCGTTCGTTCGGTCGGTCGATTGCAATCAAAAGCATTGTGTAATAACAATCATTATTATTATTTGTGCTTTATAAAACATATTAACACAAAACTTGAGTAAAAAAGGTAAAATTGTTGTTTGCTGTCGTTTTTTTTCAATAATCAGCTTGCACTTATTTATTCACAAGTGTAAAGTCATATACACGTAATTTTATCTAATTGGCCAACAAAAAGGCTTTCAAAGTGTTGTTGACTTTTCGATATGGTTTCGTGTTTGTTTATTGCCTCGTTTAATGTAAAGTGAGCTTCACGTTCAAACTATTAAAATTTACACGCGCTGGCATTCGTCGCTTTGTACTGCATGCATTTATTCATTCGAGGCATGCAGGAATCAATTTCGAGTGCATTAATTTTGCACAGCATTCCAAACCGCTTTTTAACGGCCAATAAATTCTGTGGAAGATAAACCATTCTCTCTTTGTTTCTTTCTTTTTGTGTTTCAAATGATTTTAAAATATACTCATTTGCAATTAAATGATTACAAAAATGTTGCAAACTTGAAACGTGTATTTTTTCACTTATTTTGTAAAATTGTAATCATATTAAATTAACAGTTGTACAATGGCAAGGCTTCTCAGTGCACTGGTGTGCATCTGCCTACTCACTCCGAGTGTGCTATCCAATCCAATTAACCACAAAGCTGATGTGGCAACGGAGTTCATCATTCTACACAACAATGACATGCACGCTCGCTTCGAGCAAACAAGTGTCAGCAGCGGCAAATGCTCTCCTGAAGATGCAAAGGCGAACAAGTGCTACGGTGGATTTGCACGTGTGGCACATGAGTAAGTCAAATAAGATTGCTTGAATGTGGAAATCTTAAAAATGTTGCTCCTTTCCTTAACATAGGCTGCGTGCTTATCGTGAGGAAGCGAACAATGGTGGATTGCCCGTGTTTTATTTGAACGCCGGCGACACTTACACTGGAACGCCTTGGTTCAGCGTCTTCAAAGATAACATCACAGCAGCGTTTCTAAACAAATTGAAGCCAGACGCAGTCGTAAGTAACGGCTTAAAACTTGTACACTGCAAATGTATCCAAAGTAGAACATTTATAATTTTTTCAGTTATTTCCAAGATTTTTTTTATTGTTACATGCTAAGATTATTGAGATTTAAATCCATACAATTTATTTTTACCGTACAGAATTATCTAAATTTTTTATAACCTTATTCCTTTTAATTTAAAGTCTTTGGGAAACCATGAATTTGATGAAAACGTCGCTGGTTTGGTGCCTTTCCTCAACAAAGCCGAGTTTCCCGTTCTCGCCTGTAATTTGGATCTCAGAAAGGTGCCCGAAATGGCTTCAACGAAAAGTTTCGCAAAGTCAACCATCCTTCAAGTTAAAGGAGTCAAGATCGGTGTGATTGGTTACTTAACGCCCGATACCAAAGATCTTACACTACCTAACAATGTAGAATTTAATCCTGAAGTAGGATCGATTAAGTAAGTCAAGAAAGTTGTAAAACAAAGTAACATAACGAATTGTTCTTTGCCCCTAGTGCTGAGGCCAAAGTAATAAAAGCTCAAGGCATTAACATTATAATCGCCTTGGGTCATTCGGGATATCAGAAGGACATGGAAATCGCAAAGTCTTGTCCAGAAGTGGATATTGTCATAGGTGGACACACTAATACGTTCCTCTATAACGGAAAACAACCGGATGCGGAGCGCATTGACGGACCGTATCCGACAGTCATAAAGCAGGCAAGCGGCAAAGAGGTGCCAGTTGTCCAGGCGTACGCCTACACCAAATACCTCGGAAAATTGCACGTTCAGGTGAGTAAACAATGCCACGCTTTTTGTATTAGTTTAGAACACAAATCTAGAGTAATTTTATTTCAGTTCGATAAAGACGGCAATCTGATTGAGTTCGATGGCTCTCCCATTTTGTTGAATGCTTCCATACCCCGAGACGATGATATTTTAGAGCTGTTGGATGTTTATAGACCAAATATTACAGCGCTTGAAAATGACTCGGTCGGATTCACAAAAGTCCACCTTGAGGGACGCGCAGAGATATGTCGTCGTATGGAGTGCAATCTCGGCAATTTAGTAGCGGACTCGATGATATTTGCACGTGTACTCGAAGACCAGGGTGGCTCATACTGGACGGATGCGCCGATAGCTTTCATCCAAGGCGGTGGTATGTCATTAAACTCAGGTTTCTGTTTTGCTCTCATTGTTAATATGGAGTTTATTTTTAACTTTCAGGCATACGCAGTTCTATTGAAAAGCGGGCCGATGGTTCTATAACTGGCACCGATATTCTAACCGTCTTGCCCTTCGCTAATGATCTTTACGTAACGAAGATTGTCGGCAAAACAATTCGTAATGCGCTCGAGCGTTCAGCCACTATACGTAATAAGGACTCTAATGGTGCTTTTCTTCAAATGTCGGGCGTTCGGGTAGAGTACAATTTTGATCTGCCGGAAGGTGAACGCGTTGTCACTGCCGAGGTGCGATGTGGCGATTGTGCCGTGCCGTCCTATAGTAAACTTAACGATTCCCGCACCTATGGTGTCATAGTACCAAAATTCCTTCTAGACGGTGGTGATGGACATGTGTTCCAAGAGAAAACAAATCCACAAACAATTCGCATCCAGAAGACAGATAGTGAAGCGCTCACACAATATTTCAAGATGCGTCAATTTGTGTATCCCGAATTAGAAGGTCGTATCGAAATGAGAGGCGCCGCTGGAGTTGTTTTTGGTTCCATTGTACTTGTCATGATTTCCACGCTTCTTACACGGATTTGGAATTAAGTTATTAGTTTAGTCATTTGGTAATTTTGCCTAGAAAGTTTTCCGGTAGTTTTAAAAATTGATATGCTTATGAATTTGGTGTACTCTTTCCGAATTTCAACTTTGCCACCTCGGATCTCCGCCACTCGATCAGTTTTTTCACCATATCGCCATTTTGGCTCATCTTAAAGCAAAAACATCTCTATGCTATATTAAACTAGAAGAAATCTCCTACAATTTATGTTCTGACCTTTTTTTCGTCAAAGTAAGAGATGTTTTTGCCGTAAGATGAGCCAAAAATGAGATATAGTGAAAAACCCGATTTTGGACGCTATTTTTTAAAAATGCCGGCTCGAGCTGTGGAGATACGAAGTGGCAAAGTTGAAATTCGGAATGAGCACCTCGAAATACATAAGGATATCAATTATCTAAACTCCCGGAAAACTTTCCAGGCAACCCGTGTTTTTGCGACCAAATGACAGGACTATAAGATGAGTAACGAAAAGCTAATCACTGCTGTTTGGTGTTGCTTTCATTTTATAATTGCTCGAAACAAAATCGCAAATTTTTTAGTTTATATATAATAATTTCTGGTTTAAACCGAAAGTTGTATTGTCATAATTTAGTTCCTCAAGATTACTTAGATTTAATGCAAATATTTTGAAGCAATCAATTTTAATGTGCCTTGACAAATAATTTCATAAATTTTAAATTAAAAATATTTCTTTTACTTGAAAGACTTGGCAGAAGTAAAATTTTATGAAAAACAAGCTGAACACGTGCAAAGCAATTCACATTGCCCCGAAAGATTTTATTTTTAAACTCTCAAGAGCTGGTTCGTTTAAGAAGTACTAGTTGAAGAATGGCATGGAAAATTTACACTTATTAAATAGTACAATTAAATCACACATGAAGAACATATGTGTCTTGTAAGACAGCAAATCGCTTTTGTGCATTTTCATTTTTTCAATATTTTCATACAAGTGCAAAGTGCAAGAAGACAATTGAAAGTTCTTATCCCTAAAACTATGCAATTCGTTTGCTTGCTGATAAAAATATCATTTCATTAAAAATGAATAGCATAATTTTAGGGGTAAGCATTTTGCGACAGGCATCGTTAAAATAATAAAATAATATCGTTACGAAAGCATAAAAATTTTGTTTCACATACTAATGAACATGATCTTATTGCCATCGGATAGTAAATCCCTAGAGCTATCCAAACAGTCATGTAAGATTTTTGTAATTCAGCGAAAACGTGGTTTTTGTTATCCATACTTTTTATTACTTTTAAGTCTGTAGTTAAGATTTCCAGCATACTTCAAAATCTCGGATACTTTTACTGATGGCTTTCGCTAATTTAAAGTCAAAATATTCATTTATCACTCTTTATATTTCCTTAAATTATATTTGTCTTAATGTGAAACGAAAAGATATTTCACAATTATTGACTAGAATTCTAAAATAAGCCTTAAAAATATTTTTTTTACTAGCAATGAGATCGCAGTAAAGTGACTAGAACACAGACTCAAGCTCGCATAGAGCATTTGAGTCAAATGCGGTTTTTGGACTTGAGCTGCAAGTGCCTTTTTGCTGGATAAGCATTCATCACGGTCATGTACGTAATTGGCTATCGTTCCGACCGACGAGTTTGTCCAGTAACGATTTGTATAGCACCGAGTCAGAGGGCACGCCTTCACCCTGCAGAAACAAGAGCGTCTCTCGGGCGCACATAGCAAAGCCTAACGCTTCAGCCTCTGCACACTTATCCTCCTGTACTGCAAAGCTTTGCGCGACTTCGGCGTCCAGTTGCTGCTCCTCCTCGCTCTCGTCCAGATCGTGTTCGAATGCATCCAATTCGCTTTGTAACTCGATAATTTTTGCAAGCGCTTCGAGTAAAATTTTATTTGTTGTCGTCGTCGGCTTCGACGTGCTGGTTTCTGGTACTGATGACGACGATGACGATGATGATGAGGACGATGACGAAGAAGATGTGTTTCTTCGCACTGTCAACGGCGATAGATCAATGGGATCAACGTGTGCTTCTGCATTCAACAAATCCAATGGAGCACAGTTACGTTTGACATCACTGCCCGCACTTGCCGATGACGCGAATTGATCCTCACGCTTTCGTTTCATGGTCATTTTGCCAGACATAATTTCTGGTGAGGATCAGTATAGTTTTCTTTTTGGATACACTTTTAAACAAAATTTTTGTTCGCTGACACAACCTTCGTCCACCGGTCGATTTTACCAAATGAATAACAAACACGACACGATGATAACTGAGGTCAACTCAGACGGCTCTGGTTGTCTTTCTGTGCGATCGATGCTTCTTCCTTCCGTAGAAAATCAACCCTCACTGAAGAGACAAGCGGCATCTGCAATAGCATATGAGACAACTAACAATCAAGGGTTGTTTTTGTATCCGCAAAAAAGGAAAAAAAAATATTGCAGCTGTTAAAATTAAGATTTTCAAACAGCTGAAGCGGGAGGGCAACAGGATACGCAGGACACTGTAAGGCAAATCAACCCTCGCCTTCAATCGATGTTGACATACGATTGCGAAGCGTGTGCATGTTCCCCTCATCCGCTTTCGTTCGCTTTCGTGTTGAGTATCACTATAATATTGCATTCATTTTATTTTTGTTGCTGTTGTTGCTGTTGCCATGGTAAGTGCAACATATTTTACTTTCTTTCAGTCATACCGAATTTTTTACGAACTTCATGTGACCAACAATTCTTAAAGCGTTTCACATTGAAGTAAAGCAAACGTTAAGCCACGCTTGTGAAGCTCATATAGACTCTTGTGTTTAAGCAGAGTGCTTGAGACTCTTTGTTATGCGTTTGCACAAACGCTTTTAGAAAACTGCTGCTCCTGGTCGATGCAATTGTAGGGTATGCGTACGACACTTAAAGGGAACTATTTGCAGCTGGCACGCTCCACGAATATTTCATCCTCTTCTACTGCATTTAGTTTTGTCTTTTCTCTGCCTGCCTTAAATGTTAGGCCTTTATCATTTACACTGCAAAAAATTGAGGGTACTTTTACTAATGTTTCGCCATAATGGTAGAATAAACTACGAGATTTTGAAAAATAGACAAAAAAGTTGAGCTTAAATCAAATCTTTAAAAGGGTAAAAAAATTGATATCGTTAAATTTTGAGGGTTGGAATTTCGATCAAAGAATTGAAAGGAGTTTCCTTATTTAAAACATATTCCCGATTTTTTAACTATCTAACAGAGAAAGTCTGCCTTCAGTGCAACAAAAAGTTTAATTACTGCGTTGGTTTGCAATTACGTACTTGAATTTGCAATCAAACTATTGATTTACTGAATGTTGTTATTAGCTATTTTAGTTGATAGTAGGAGCAAAATTAATTAACTTAAAAAAACATTTATTTTTTGTACATTTCTAGAATTATTTGCGATAAATATTCGATGAATCACGAGTCTTATTGACATAATTAAATTGTTTTATGTCATTGACGACGTGTTGAGACATCAATGAATTTTTACATCGAATTGTTTTAATGGTCAGTCGAACTTGTTTCTTCACTAAGCGCTCATTTCAAATATGCCACTCAGTTGACAAGCATTTCCAAGCCAACACAATCACTTACACAATATTACATGTTTGTTTAAATACACGGAATCATTTCCACGATCTTTTACAAGATGCACTCTTCTGATTACTACATATTCTGTGTCACTTAGATTCTAAAAAAAAGTACCAAGATAACAATTAACTTCGGTCATGCGGAAGATTAAATACACTTGAAGCACCAAGTTTTAAATAAACTTCAAAAAAATGTCAACTTTTCTCATCGATCTCGCTAACACATCACTCTGCATAGATCAAATATTTATCTTTTATCTTATATGTCTTCAGAAATATTTAAGAACTTGTCACCTATTGTACAAGTGGATCATGCTTATTTATTCTCGTTGGTGTCTGTCACGCACCATCCTTCTGATATGTGTGGTAGTGCTGTGACAAATGCCTTACTTCATGTATAAAAAGTGTGAAGACTACAACAAAACTAACAACTGATATGTCTGCGAAGACATGTGTAAACATGCGAAGCACAACAAAGCGTTTTTCAAATGGGCATTTGAATTCATTCATTGAGATACGTTAGTATCTTTGTTCTGTGTGTGTGATACGCGCATTGTGATTTCGTTAGTGACAACAAGTGCCATTGTTGAGCTTTTAGTTAAACCAGTGGATTTGAGAGTGAAGAGTACGCATGGATTGATTATAAAAAAAAGTGCTTAAAGTACAAAAAGTGCTTAACATTGAAGTAAACACTATCAGAGAGAGAGAAACGCTGAGAGTCTATCGCACACGTATAAGGTACGTGAGTGTGTGCGAGCCAGTTTGTGATCAAATTGTCACTAATTGTCACTGTCGGCTTTGTTGAGACTTATATACCCTTGAAAATATCGTTCTAAGCACAGTCAAATTACAAGCACTTCTTGTCTTCCGATAGATGCACTAGAGATATGCTTGAGCATTACTCCTAAACATCATTCAACCGCAGCTAAAGCAGTGATAATGAACCGATCGTGAGTGAGTGAGTGTACAGAAATGGGAATGTTTGAATCAACTCGTTTTGTCATATATGTGTCTTTATACAACTTGCATTGCAAATTTCATGACAAAGTTAAAGTACTCGTTGGCAAGCGTGCTCAACTACCAATCAGCGGATCGTTCGTTCGTTCGTTCGCTTTTTGCCACTTTGTTGCCAATAAGCTGCAATGAACACACACAGCCTCAGTTCAAAAACAAACGTCGTTGACTCCACCAGCCGTTGCCGAATATTTTGGCCTCAGTACGCTTTCGACCAAGTCGGCTGTTTTAATACAGTTTCTTGCTGAAAAGCAATACAATCGGTCGGTTTCAAGTATTTCCGATCGTTGTAAACCAATCAAATAATAATCAACAATAACATTTTTCAAATCGCACAAACGTTTAATAAAGGTAAAATCGCTGCTTGTTTTATAGTCAACTTTGTTACTAACAATCTGTGTACTATTTTATAAAATTTATTACGTTTTTCATTGCAATAAAAATTTGTTCAAAATGTGTTCAAGATTTCGGCGTTGGTTGCGTCGTTCAATGTCAAGAAAACTTCTGTAACTAAGTACATTCAATGAATTCACATTTGTCGCATTCATTACATGCATTCACTACAGGCGTGACGAGAGACTCGTCTTCGCATAAATTATCAGCTGTCAGTCAATAACTCTCGAACTGCTAATGAATAATGCCTTTTTGTTAGGCAGTCGTGCGATTTTAGATTTTTGCGTAGCGTATTATATTCTATTACGAATATATTATACCGTTTTGAATATTATGCCTAATTTTTTAGCATGATCTGTAGTCTTAAAGGATTCTTTGTGGTCAGATTATTCTGTATAGTGGCAGTGCTATACTAATGCTATATACTATATATACTGTATTCAAAGTACATGCGATAGTATCTAATTAAGCAACAGTCACTGTACATTAAAAATACCCAATATAAATGCAAATTTGGTACTTGACTTCACTTTTGCAATTAATTACGTAGTTTCACATCACTAATATGAGCAATTACTTATGGCAATTAATTAGTTTAGCCATGAATTCTCCATTGACTGTTTGAACAATTCTGTAGATAATTTTAGTAGCATTTGAAACAAAACGTAAGAAATAACCTTCAGTATTGCAGAAGCGCATACATTTTCCACTGTATAATAATTAACATAGAGTATAACAATTTTTAAAACAATGTTCAAATAATGAATTTCAAACGACGTTTTTAAACATTTTGCCAGTTTCATTGACAACTCACATGAGTCTTAATCGCATTTATTCTTATTTTGTTCTTGTTTGAATTGCCTGCTGTAAAACTTCTAAGACAATTATCTTTGGCAGTATTTCAACTGCGATATTATTCTTGTTCACACTCACGGCACTTAATGCTGCTTCTTTCATTTTATCAAAACTATTCCATATTTTTATGGAGGCAGAAAACAGATATTCTGCCAAAAAATAACAACATGTGTGTGTAAGATACAATAGATACATATGCGTATGGAGGTGAATGTGTCGAGCTAATTTACAAGTTGTACACAGTAAAAATAAATCAAGCAAATATTTATGATATACGATTACTTTTAATTACTGATGTTTAATATGAATATTGAAGCGCACACACACACTCTTTTGTGCATGTGTAGCGATAAGCAAAAAAGATTAGATTGACCAAATTTCGATTTATTGCTTAGCAATTTTTTTGCTGATTAACGTCACTTCCAAACACAATACATGCGACCACCGATTATCTACTGAATAGTTTTATGGCTCTTGTATATTGAGGATGTTAGAAGTCAGTTATAAAATGTCCATTGAACCAACAAGTATACAATAGACTGTTCACTAGAGCACATAGGACCACTATATAATAAGTGATGTGCAAATAAGTTTTGCTTTTGCAATAAAATACGTTCAGTATTTTCACAGATAGTGGGACATAATATTGATTCACTTAGTCTAACAACAATACGTGCTTTTTACAGTTTTATAATGGCAAAGTTTATAAATGCACTAATGTGCATCTGCATACTCACACCGAGTGTCCTCTCCAACCCAGTGGAACGCAAAGCTGATGTGGCAACGGAGTTCATCATTCTACACAACAATGACATGCACGCTCGCTTCGAGCAAACAAGTGTCAGCAGTGCCAAATGCTCTCCTGAAGATGCAAAGGCGAACAAGTGCTACGGTGGATTTGCACGTGTGGCACATGAGTAAGTCAAATAAGATTGCTTGAATGTGTAAATCTCAAAAATGTTGCTCCTTTCCTTAACATAGGCTGCGTGCTTATCGTGAGGAAGCGAAGAATGGTGGATTGCCCGTGTTTTATTTGAATGCCGGCGACACTTACACTGGAACGCCTTGGTTCAGCGTCTTCAAAGATAACATCACAGCAGCGTTTCTAAACAAATTGAAGCCAGACGCCGTCGTAAGTTACAGTTTGAAAGCCATTGAAGCGAAACGGTTTCAATTATTCCATTGTAGCAAAAGTGTGTAATAGTTAAAAAAGTTTTTGACACATTAGGATTCATAAGCCCTAATTTGCTAACATGCTTGAACTGATACCATAACTTATCAGATTACATACCTTCACACAAACATTATAAATATTTCTACCACAAAGCCTTAGTCAAATAGTTCAAATCCTTTTTAATTTAAAGTCTTTGGGAAACCATGAATTTGATGAAAATGTCGCTGGCTTGGTGCCTTTCCTCAACAAAGCCGAGTTTCCCGTTCTCGCCTGTAATTTGGACCTTAGAAAGGTGCCCGAAATTGCATCATCGAAAAGTTTTGCAAACTCAACAATCCTTGAAGTTAATGGAGTCAAGATCGGTGTGATTGGGTACTTAACACCCGACACAAAGACTTTGGCTGCCCTGAATGATGTAGAATATTATCCAGAAATTGAGTCTATTAAGTAAGTTTTGAAAGTATACCTTCAGTACTTTCAAATGTAACTGTTCTTTGCTCTTAGTGCGGAGGCCAAAGAGATAAAAGCTCAAGGCATTAACATCATAATCGCCTTGGGTCATTCGGGATATCAGAAGGACATGGAAATCGCAAAGTCTTGCCCAGAAGTGGATATAGTAATAGGTGGACACACTAATACGTTCCTTTACAATGGAGAACAACCGGATGCGGAGCACATTGACGGACCTTATCCAACGGTCATAAAGCAGGCAAGCGGCAAAGAGGTGCCAGTTGTCCAGGCGTACGCCTACACCAAATACCTCGGAAAATTGCACGTTCAGGTGAGTAAACAATGCCCCGCTTTTTGTATTAGTTTAGAACACAAATCGTGGGTAATTTAATTTCAGTTCGATAAAGACGGCAATCTGATTGAGTTCGATGGCTCTCCAATTTTGTTGAATGCTTCCATACCCCGAGACGATGATATTTTAGAGCTGTTGGATGTTTATAGACCAAATATTACAGCATTAGAAAATGAGTCGGTAGGATATACAAAAGTGCTCCTCGAGGGTCGCTCAGAGATTTGTCGTCGTATGGAGTGCAATCTCGGTAATTTAATAGCGGACTCGATGATATTTGCACGCGTACTCGAAGACCAGGGTGGCTCATACTGGACGGATGCGCCGATTGCTTTCGTCCAAGGCGGTGGTACGTCATAATATTCTTTAATTTCCGTTCTGTTCTCATTATTAACTTGAAGTTTCCGTTTACTTTTAGCCATTCGAAGTTCCATTGAAAAGCGGGGAAATGGTTCCATTACCGGCTCCGATATTATTAACGTGTTGTCAAATGAAAATGCTCTTTACGTAACGAAAATTACCGGCACAACAGTTCGAAATGCACTTGAGCATTCAGCCACCATGCGTGATAAAGATTCCAATGGTGCCTTTCTTCAAATGTCGGGCGTTCGAGTTGAGTATGACTTCGATCTGGCGGAAGGTCAGCGGGTCGTCTCTGTCGAGGTGCGATGTGCCGAGTGTGCCGTGCCGATATATACCGAACTTGTCGATTCGCATACCTACAGTGTTATTGTGAGCAGTTTTCTTTTGGATGGTGGTGATGGACATGTCTTTCAAGAGGCATCGAATCCGCAAAAAATTCTTATGCAGTTAACAAATCGTGAAGCACTCACACAATATTTCCAGAAGCGGCAATTCGTTTATCCCGAATTGGAAGGTCGTATCGAATTCAGAGGCGCCGCTGGAGCTGTTTTTGGTTCCATTATACTTGTTATGATTTCTGCGCTGTTTACGCGTCTTTTCAACTAAATGCCAAAACGGGAAAAAGCTTTAATGATTAATATTTTTGTTATGCCAAGAAATTACCAAAGTTGTTGTATTATCATTATTATTCGTTATCGATTTGCTTGTGAAAATGTAAAACCAAAGTTAAATTTAAATGCAAAATAAACTAATATTATTAAAGCTAGTTAAATTAGTTGTTTGTAATCTAATCGATTTCCTTAAACTGTTATTTCTGATATCAAAGTGGAATATTAAAGATACTTTTTTATTGTTGTTCTGTTATGATCATTTTAAGTTTTAAATATTCTTGGCCATACAATTAACTTTAGCTGCAAATGTCATATTTAAGAATAAATTCCTTGTATCAATGACTAAACACCGCTTTAACAATGTTCGTATGCAGCTGAAGACCATGTCTTGAAAGGTTCTTACAATGTGATAACAAATATTTTTTTGGTAATTAGTCATGAATTGATTTGTGTAGTAATGTTGAATGACATTTGATGAGGGCGGTTAAAATTCCTTTAATTTTACCATATTTGTTTCCATCCCAGTTTGCAGTTCTCTTTGTGTAAATTGTTAAGAACTAGTTTAGGACTAGTTTTCAACAGTCGAATGTAGGGGTAGTCTCAAAGTATAAAGAGTATTTCCATTAGCAAACTAGTATCCAACTGTTTTATTTGAAACTAGTAGAACTAGAGAACTAGTCAAAGGTGGCGCCTTATCACACTTGTCTAAAAAACAAAATGTCAGTTTGACCCATTTTTGTTATTTGGAAACGAGTCTTTAACTAGTGAATTTGCGACTAGTACTTGGTTTAAATAAAATAAAAATCAAAGCACCAGTCTAAATAAAAATATTTAAAAAAAATAAAATTTGTCAAATATCAGATGTTCCTATGTCGTCTGCTGTTGAGATAGTTTAGTGTGTTAGACTATAAAACATAAGGTATGAGGTTCAATCCCCAGCGCCCCCAGAATTTAAATGTGTATTAAATAAATATTTATCAATTCAAACATTATTAGTAATAAAAAATAAAGTTTTTAAATTAAGGATTATGTGCAAAAATTAACTAAATTGGTAATAATAAGATTGTCCCATATTTTTAGTTGACAATTGAACCCCTTTAAAACTCTACAGAGTAGACTGAGCTGGCACTAGTACTGGTTTACTGGTTACATTTGAACTAGTTGAAACCTTAGCTCTGTACTAGTTCATGCAACTACTAGGATGTGAAATTTTGGTATGGAATTGGATCATGAACTCACTTCTAATAAAAAGATAACTGCTTAACTGCTTAAATTGAGCAATGGCGACTACCTTTAGATTTCTTGATCTTTGACTGGTTTGACTGAAGAGAAAAGGTTGGCAAAGGATTTGCTTCAATTCCACAATACTTTCTTTGACTGTAAGCGATTCATTTTAAAATATTAAGCAATCTAATAAAATGCCATGCCTTATATGCTGATTAGTTCTGATAAGTTCTGCTTTCATGCAACGGAGGACACATGTGCCGAAAAGAGATAAGAGCAACTTTTTATACCAGGAAATGCCCAATTTCTTTCAAAAAAGTATTTGAAATCTTTGCTCAGCGAATTTGAGTAACTTTTCGTAGAAAAGTGTCTCAGTTTTCTATAACCAAACAATCCAGAGCGAAACCGCGGGTAAAAGCTAATAGCTCATAGAATGAAAATAGTATACATGAATATTACTTACCTTTTTTTTAACTGTCTAGTCATTAAAAGTTGATCCTCTGCTTCTTTATAGTTTGTTGTTTGTTATAACTATCAGCACAAGCCAAATGATCATAAGCTCTTCTTACGTGTGTTTAATAGTCTTAATTTAAGATGAGGTCGTCGCTCCGCACATTCGTTTGCTTGTGCGTTGACCTTAATTATAGAGTTGATTATTGTGCGCCTTTGGGTTTTTTCCTGTTTCTAAAACAAATTAAATGCTTTCATCAGAGAGCCACTAATACCAACAATATATAATTAACAAACATTTCTCGACCGTTTAAGACGAATTCCCTAGAGTAACATTTTATTTGTGTATTCTTTACAAATTTTTAATATTTATTTTTATCTTTTATATCGAAGAACTATATATAAAGTTGGTTAGTCTGTGTTAGTTGTATGTGTCGAAGTTTAGGCAATTTTGTTATAAAAAGTATTTAAATGTCCCTCTGTGTATGTTGCTTATGATTTGTTCGGATCATTCTAGATTTTCTTTTTTGCCATTAGTTAAATCTTATTATTTACACATTAGAACTTACAGTTTCATACTTCATTTATCTTCGAAGCCATTAATTATACACTTCTATTTTTATGAGAAAAGCTTTTTATTTTCGCCATGAAGTATATAACAGATGAAGGCATGAAAAGTAACACAAAGTCATATTCTGGGTGAGTGAGTATCAGTGAGATCTCAAAGTTCCTTTTCATATTTTGTGAATGAAGACAAGATGGTCATGACTAGATAGATTTTTCTTTCGATGCTAATCATGAACATATGGTAAATACTTTATAGGGCTTTGCTCCCTTCTTCTATGTAGAGTATAAATAGGTGTGTGTGAAGCGTATGCGATGTTCGAAACTGCCCAATTGGCTGTCAACTCATTATAGCTATTTTACTTATTTGACCACAAGCAACACCGCAAACGCGATTATCATCATTGGCGACGTTGTGTAATTTTTAGAAAGGTTCTTTTTTTTTTATTTGTCTATGGGCGCGTATAACTCAACGTGATTTTGAAATAAAACATCATGAGATATCATAGCGGTCTGTTTTGTTTTACATACATCATTTCTTTATTTAAAATGCATCGCTGACGCAATTCATTGGCAACTTTGGCATTTCACTTAGACTCAGTAATTTCTTTTTGGCGATAATAAAAGCAAATGTGGCACATCAACCTAGAGACAGCTTTAAACTTTATCAACTGTCGTCTAGTTCATACAAGTTACGAACCTATGCGATTCTCATGCTGACATTTAATAAACTATGTACATCAACCCACATGAATAAGTTCACTGAAGTTTGAAGTTAAGTGTTGTTGTTGTTGTTGTGTCGTGGGAAACAAAAAACAACAAAGAAAGAAAACTTTATGAAAATAAAACGAAATGACGTCGTCGTTGTTGTTCTCGACGTCTCAGGCGACAAAGTGCTGACTGCCGCTTTGAGACTCTGGATCGTCCAAGTGTTCAACGAGAGTCTGCCACTTACAACAATAATTGTTGCGGATACCAAAAAGTTTCGCTAGAACCAGTAGCGTTTACTGCCTGTCTGAACTGACGCGCCATTCAAGTATAGAATTAAATATTTTGCACATAGCATTTTTCATACTTGAAACTATCAGTCATTCAGTCATGGCTGCGGAGGAGGTTCTTGAACTCACCCACCAACGTACTAAAGTTTTCTTTTGCCACTATTTAAGCTACGCATCACCCTACACATGATATCACTGGGCTAATACATCAGCATTATTAAGACTTATGCAACACACAATGACGAAGAAAAGAAGTTGTGAAGATTTTCAAATCAAATGTATCTCAGACAGTCAACAGGCAATGCTAATGGTCAAAACCGTTGTTATATTAAAGAAAATTTAATGAAAAAATCGGTGTTTGTGCAACTTTATAACCGAAACTACTTAGAACCTAAAGTTAATGCAAAAAAAAAAAAAAACAAAACAAAAAAAGTAATAGAAGAAGTAGAAAAAAAATAAACAAACGCCAATCGTACCCACATAAAAGTCAACTTCCGTCTTTCTATTTTTCTGCCATTACGAATTCCTGTCGTTGTGTCTATGCTTGCTTATTACTGTTGTTGTTAATGGTTTGCCTGCTACTTATATACATTCATGCACACACATACATATATGTATATATGTATATAAGTATTTTTGTTGTCAATTTTAATAGCCGTATTAGCGAAACTAACTGCATTACTTAGCTCAACGTATGAAAGACGTAAGTCTTCACGTTTGATTTTTTTTTTTTGGTTCTCCCACTCCTTCCATACCAACGATTTTATTATTATGTTGTCTGTATTTCAGCTCAGCTAAAACGTAACATTTACGAGTATATTTGTATGAGTCATTTGCCACAAATCGGTTTTATTTTTCGTCATTGTTCTTAATCTATTCAAAAAAACAACCAAGGCAAATTCAAAAGTTGCACGACATATCTTCAATCTGTGTATGTGTTTATAGAGTTGATGGCCAGAAATCAGCATCTTTATTACAAATAATCGTGCTTAAAAATATGCGATCGCAGCTTGAATTTAAAAATATATAATCCGATTTTAAGATTAACTCACGTTAACCATTTGTATCTAAAGTTCATGTCTAAGTACATGTGTGCTTTTTTTTTTTGTGTAATTAAATCAAAGACTTCTTTTTCGTTTGGCATTTAATGTATGTAATGTATGATTGTTGAAAGCACAAATGTTCAGGCATTTTAGTATTTGGTACATCAATGCAGTAAAGCTCTTCTGCATATTTGTTGTGGCACCCTTGAACTTGTACTCAACTTTGAACTCGTTCAGTGAATAGTATGAAAATTTATGTGTACAAACGTTAATCTTTACGTAGAATCGTTTTCTAACTGCCCACATACATATATACAGACACACACACACACACACACATAGAGATACAACTGCAAAAAGGCGTACAAATGCATACAAGTCTAACATTATGCATAATACTAAGATAGAGAGACAGACAGACAGAGAGATAGACAGCACAGCAACTTGGACGTGTTTCTAGTTGGAAACGCTTCTGTGGCTCTTGATGCTGTCGTGATTTCGTTGGCCAATTCGACAGTAACTCTGATTTGACTTCACCTTTTGACATGGTATTCGCATTGACGTTGCAAAGGCAAATGATGATGAGACTTGTGTAAATTTCCTGCACATTTGACTTAATTCGATTGTCCTCATTCGCAAAACAAGAAGATCTAACGTGTACACTCTTCGTATTTTTCTCGGTTTTTCACTTTTTTGTGCATTTTTAGTTTGCAGCGCAAATCAATTGAAGACTTCGAGAAACTCTGATCGAAATTATTTACCGTTGATATTGTAATTGCCACAAAAACCAGAAACAAAAAGATAAAAAAAAAAAATTATAACGAATATTAATGCAGCACTGAAAGATGCAACGACCAGAGAAGACAGACAAACTTTAACAGCATTAAGCGAATTATTCAACTGAAAAGATCATTGCATCGTTTGCTCATCTATGTGTTTATTAAGCTAAAGAAATAAATAAAAAGAAAAGAAAAGAACAACAACTACAAGATGCTTGGCTAAGCCTTTATTCTAATTTGCACAACTCATCAAAGTCGAGGAAGACTGAGGAAGTCTGGGAAACGAGTTGGACAGTGGACACTTGTGACGCTAACACCAGACATATCGCCATATCACGATGACATATCGCGGTGCCATGCATCTGCACTGAAATCAGACAGATAATTTATACACTATATATGTTATATTTTGTGTGTATATAGAGCATATGGCAATTGGCATGCTGTTTGTACTAACAAACATGACAGCAAAGTAACTCAGATTTGTCACAAGCTTGTGTTAAGCCATGGAATATCGAAGAATTTCAATTGTTTAAACAAAATTGTCTTTAACACAAAATTCTATTTGTCTAAAGTGTAGAAATGTTGGCTTATTGGGGAGGTATTCGATCTTCAGCATTGCCGATGTTAATGCTTTTGCTCGTTTATAATCCTTTCAACTCATGCGGAAAATGTAGATATTAGCCTTTTTCTACGCTTCGTCTAAAGATACTTCTACAAATCCATACACATGTCTATGCATGCGAGGGTTGCTCGTAAGCGATTTTGATAAACTTAAAGGAAACCATTTGTACAACTCTTAAAGGACTCGTAATTTCATATAGACTATTCAGTGCAGTCATTTGGTCATTAAAATTGCTTAAGCCTGGAGAGATTTTCGGCAGTTTTGGAATTTCGTATCTTTTTTCTAAGTGCTCTTTCCAAATTTTAACTATCCATAGAAGATAGCGGCAAAGATACGAGTTGGCAAAATTGAGATTCCGAAAATGCCCCAAGTGACCAAATTTGAAAACTGCCCGAGAGCTTGTCAGACAAAACTACTAAATGACTGGACTATACTCGTATATGTAATATTTTACAGAATAACCCTCGTTTTTGTTTTTCTTGTGTTTTATATTTTTACTAGCATCATATTCATCCTCATCAGCAGCGGCAGCAGCAGTGGCAGTGGCAGCGACATCGACGGCGACGGCAGCAGCAGCAAACGAAGTTACAGGAGCAACAACATGCTTTTCATTCTAAACTAGAATAAGCTGTGCAGCAATGCAACGATTGTAAATTCGACTGAACAAACCAACGAACGAACGAACTTTGCTTGTGTCATGGACAACGCGATAGCCGAAGTATGATAGTTTTTTTTTTTTGTTTTTGTTTTCTGCTTACCAAAGTCCATTTACAAAGCAACGATTTTCAAACCAAAAGCGAATTAAATTCTCCAATCTTGTGCCAAGTTTATTTTTAGACAAAAAGCAACAACAATAACAACAAGTAACAAATAATAAAACAAAATGTTAAAGCAAACCTGTGCTCGAATCAGGGAAGATGGCAAGGAGGCATTTCGCTTACTTCGCCAATAACGAAAAATATCAGCCACCAACAACAAGTTATGCAAATTGCACTGTGAAAAATACCATTTGTGGCTAAAAATTGCTTAAAAATAATATATACTTTAAGCAAGTATCTAAAGGTAGAGTTTCGTTCAGTGTAGCGAATAACCGAACGTGGCTATAACGAAGGCCATTCAAATACCTTTTGGAGTCGAAGTTCGAGTCCAGCAAGTTTATATCCAGATTGCAAAAAAATGCGAATGCGTTGACGACAGGCGTTGCCCGACAGACAAACGGACAGACAGACAGACAGACGGTTGGCAGGCGTAGTGTTCACAGTAGGCCGGCGACTAAATTCTGCGCATTGTCAGGCAGGCAGGCAGGCAGTAACGATGGCCAATAGAATTTTTATTGCAATATGCACGCAGACGTTGAGCCTGTTTGCCGCACTGTGCCGCGCATCATGCATCCAGACAGGCAGACAGACAATCAGACAGACAGACAGACAGACAGAGAGACAGTCAAAAGGATAGACGTACAAATGGACAGACTATCGGATAATCGGGCAGGAGCAAGCGCTATCGGCCAAAACGGATGTGCGCATTTCATAGTTCGAATTAAGCTTATGAGTTGAGCTCAGTTGAGTTGAGTTGTGTTAAGGTTGTGTTTTGCTTTGCATTACAGTGCAGAGCATAGCAAAGCAACTGGGAAAATGAACACCATAAATTTCCCATGAGTCTTAATCACTTAGCCATTATTATATTTATACGTAATTATACCCTACACCCACTGATGCGCGATGTCTCGAATTTGTTTTCAATATAGATTGCTATGCTAAAAAAAATTAAGGCTTTTGCAGACAAACAAGCGCTCATTACTTCATTGATTATACGAAGATTTGTATTGTTGTTGACATAGACATGAGATTTAATGTCACACTGGCATGAGAAGCCAGTGATTATCATTTTACTAAAGCATCTTTAGGTTGCTTTGTGATATCTGAGCAACTTAATGAACTATTCTGCTGTTCGGAAAGTAAACTTTGTCAATCTTCTGCCAACATTGAAACTTCAATAAAATGAAATAAACCTTATTGGACTGTTGACATGAGTCATGCTTACAAACAAGCCTTTTGGCGTATACAAATTTATCTTTTTGTCGACCTTAAACATTCAGGACTTTTAAAACTCCTTTGTTTAAATTTACGCAAATACATAGAAAATATTCATACAATAAAAAACCATAGAATGCAAATGTTCTGTTTTTTTTTTTATTTTTCATTATTTCACTGTACTAATGTAGACCACAAAACCAGTTAAGGCCAACACACAAACAACAACAAAACGGAAGAAGGGAATCAGTAGCCAAGAGAACGCGACCCTAAAGAAAACTGGTAAAGAAAATCGACGAAAAAAAGAAATCACATTGAAATGGCAGTGGTCGAGTAGTGGGAGCATGAATAGAACAACACGAAGTCAAACGAATATAATAATTTTGAAACAACGGAGTCGACGACGACGAAGCAAACCGAATCACAACTTCGACGATTGACTTCAACATTGGCCAATGCGGCCTGTACCTTCTTCGTTCCATTGACTTTGACTTAAAGTCAAGTCAGCTTATGTTTGTGTACGTTTGCTTGAACTCATACAAATGCTTCTTACCACATGTATACGTACATATATACGCGCACATACTTGTAGATACATCGCGCGCGCATTGTGAAATCCCATTAATGTATCTACGACTGCGCCACAGCTCTATAGTGTAGTGTGACAGCCTCTGTAGTGTATGTAGTAGAGAGTGTGCTATGTTCTCTCCTTCGTCTTGTGTTGTTGATGTTGTTGTTATTTTTGATCGATCGCAAGTTATTCTTAAAGTCGCTTCTGCTTCTTGTTGTTGAGTTCTTTCGCTGCTTTCGATCTTCGACGACTGCGCGCTGTCTCTTTTTTTCGCGCGCACCCTTGCTTACTTGTTGTTGTTATTGTTGTTGTTTATTCATTTTAATGTTGCTTCGTTCTTAGCTTCGTGCACTTTTTGCCCACTTGGCCATGTCCAATTTCCCTTTTTAAGCTAACAACCTGGCCCTATACAAGACATTTGCGTTCGGGAACTTGGCTCAGCAACAGCTCTTGCAGCAAACCGAAGTACTAACCAACCAACCAACCAACGATAGACCAGCGCAGATAGAAGAGTTTTAAACTCAGTCAGTCGTATACCTGCAACAGCGGCAGCAACAGCAACAGCACCTTTTTGAAGAAGACTTTGACGTTGATCGCAAGGATTACAGGGAGTTTGTGTGTTTTTGAGCGCGTTCTGTGTCGTAGTTGTGCGTATCTGTGTATTTGTGTATGCACGTCGTCGTCGTCGTCGTCATTCTTCGGGAGGCCAAAAAGATACGTTCTTTGCTCACTGGAAGAGGAAGTTGGATCGTTTCTTAATTGGAAACTGGAATTTGTGTTGCTATTGGAACTGATTTTGGCGTTGGCTTGTGCATTTATTTCGCTGCTGTTCAAATCAGTTTATAGACTGCAGTGATCGCGTCAAAAAGTGTTGCGGCAACAAGTTGAAAACCGTTCGAGTGCTTAAAAAAAAAAATCAATTTCGAAAGAATATCATTTGTTCATTCTTCTTAAAAACGAACTTTTTCAAAAACCAAAATGACAAAATTATTTTTGTTCTGCGTACTAAGCATATTGGCTTGCACAACAGGTTAGTAACATTTTTCCTGAATAACACTTAAACATATTTTTAAGAATCAATAATACATTTTTAGTAACTCAAAAAAAAAAAAAAAAAATTAAGTGCTTCAAAAAGCTATGTAATAAATATCTCACCATCATGAAGAAAATTCCTTTAAAAAATTATAACTTATTTATTTCATTGATATTAATAGTTTAGCTTATCAATGCCACAAATAATTCATAATTTTGTTTTATAAGTAGTAATATTTTTGTATGTCATAATCTAAAGAACGTCAGATTCTCTAATCGCTGAGTTGTCTGTCTATCTGATGTTAGGAAACAAATATATTTCATTTGACGCGACTTTGTTGTTTGCAAAAAAAAGGTTTTATCAAGAATGATTTGAAAAACGTTCGGATACATCTTTAAGTTTGTCACTGTAGTGTATTTCTATCTGTACGCTGTGACAATGAGCTTTATCATTATATCATTTATTAGATTTATGAGAATATCCTTGACATTACAACAATTTGTAGCTTTGTCGTGAGCAATTCTCTTAAGTCACAAGACTCGTCATATTTGAAAAAATTGTTCTTTAAGAAAAGTATCTGTCAAATTACTCCGAGTCCATTGTAATTATCGTTGAACTAGTATCAACATACTTTCCCATCATTAAATCTACAGTCATTAACTTGGTAATATATCAACAGCTCCTCTGGCGCGAATTAACGTTTCTTCATTATAAGCTATTTGAACATTTTCGTTCTAGTTTTTCAGACAATTTACTGACAATTTGTCAAGATAAGACAAATTACGATGCTGATAGAACATCAGCAAAAAAGGATTAAAACAACTTTAACAATTGTTTTTCTTACTTTGTTTTTATCTTTTTTGTTCTACAATAATAACAATATTTGCACCATATCCGCAAGAATAGAATAAACGCTAGTCTGTATTTAGGTGAGAAGGAGGCGAGACAGCCAATCAAAAAATTTGCGATCAGCAGATCAGTGAAGGCGCAGCATAGTAATCAATTAACTGAGTGAAGTCGATAGATCGTTGAATGTGCCGCCGTCAGGGACAATAACAGCAGCGCAGCCAAGTTATCAAACCGCAATTACACCCAAATTACAGTCGTTGCAATCCATCCATTAATTCGTGGAACAATAAGTGGGTTGCTCGCCAATCTATAGAAAGGCCAACAGCGGCGATTGCATTAACTGTAATTTAGTTATGTTTCGTACTTTAGAACCAAATAAGTCGAAGCATTTTGATGCAACACTTTTTTTTTTTAATTCTTGGCGGATATTTTATTGCGTTTCAGAAGATATTTGTTCATATATAAAGGATATATCAAAGATCTCATTAGGTATTCTAACAAAAATAAAATAAGTCTATCCAAGGGGTGTCTGCTCTTATATGAAATAGTTGTTCTAAAGTTAAGAAACTTGATAAGTAATGCTGGACATAACATTGTTTGAGCTCTAAAAGAGCGACCATCTATAGACTGATGTTAGGAAACTTCAAGTCTTTATATATCAAATATGATGATGGATAGAGTTTTCATCCTTGAAACAGCAACATTACATCTCGAAAAACCTATTTAAATTACAACAGTTCTCGGTATGATTTCTGTGGGCGGTGCCCCACCCCATGTATGTATGTAAAAAGTGACAAGTCTTTAACATTGCGGACTAAAGCGCTTTTTCTTTTATATAATTTTCATTTATTCGGGACGACTTTTTTTGTTTTTTGTTTTGTGTCTTGAGTATTGTCTCTTCTTTAAAACAGTCTTCGCGGCTTCGTGTGTGTCTTGAATTTAAATCGCCGGAAATAATTTTACACACATAAGCAAACAAACAAATGCAGGCAAACAACACACACACATACTCACACACACATACTCACACACCACACAGACACACAGATACACAAACACACTTGGAAGCCAAGATCCATAAATAGGAAAGACAAAGTCAAGTTAAGTAAACTGAAGTCAAGTCTTGACGAATCGCGCCACTAAAGCAGATAACCGAAAACGAAAATGCTTTGGAATGTTTCTTTTGGAGTCAATTTTTTTTTTATTATTTATTTTTATTTGTTTGTTGAGGTTTGTCTTTAAGGCCATTTGTACGATCAGCTAAATTGTCTCCGACAGCCAAAGGAATGCGTTTTTAAACGTCTGCGTCGGTCTGTATCTCTGTCTATATGTATGCGTTGGTGTTAGTGTGAGTGTGTTGTGTGTTGTGAGTCTTCTCCGCTTGATGTATGATCTTAACAATTTGATTAGTACCTCCGCTACCTGGAGCCGTTTCAAGCCAATTGATTCAAGAAAAAAGAATCAAAATGAATGTATTTCTTATTTTTTTATCTTGTTCACTTTATCCGTTTGGTCCATGTCCATTCTTATATAAGCACAAGACGCACTCTTTCTTTCATTCTCTCTACCCCACGAAACTTGATACTTTTATGTGTTGTGCTGCTTCTTTCTGCTTTACGGCGACGGCATAAAGCTAATTAATGCTCTTAAGCCATTCATTTCCACCTTATCCGATTTATAATTAGCTTTTATAGTTTACACTTGAAGAAGGGTCATAGACCGTTTGCCGGGAAAAATTACTCTTAATCATCATGACTAAAGCAAAAAAAAAAAAGGAAAAGAAAAAGAAAAATCAAAAACAGAACAGAATATAATAGAAATAAGAGTCGGAAATAAGTTGAGCACTCACATATGACTTAATGTTGGTAGCGACTTTTTTCAATCCAAAATTGCTCATCATGTAATTGATATATGTAAGCGTGGCTACCTGAATTCCAAATCAGTTCGGAAGCATTTAAGAGGTCGTTGACATATAGAATATATTCAGATATTTTGTTGTTGCTTAACTATTCAATTCAAGCGCTTCTTTTTATCGGTTAATGTGCTAAATATGTACAATTTTAAATCGAAAATTAAAAAATCGTATCACACATTTTATTGCCGCTATTATTCCAATTTCGACTTGATGATATTTATCTTTGAATTTCTTTGTAGCGCAACGCATAACCACAATTCATTTGGATGGCGTTCAGTATTTCATCAGTCGCATGAATCCCTATTCACCTGAGCTGAATTATTTTCTCGCATATCAGTACTGCAGATCGCTTGGTTTGCAATTAGCCTCATTCGAGACGAAGGAGAAAGCTGAATCGATGACAACCTACTTGAAGAATGCTGGCTATGGTAATTATGATTTCTGGACGTCGGGCAATCGCTTGGGCACGGGCATGTTCCTATGGATGAGCACAGGTCTACCATTCAATGCAACATTCGACTTTTTCGAAAATTCGGACGATGCTATACAAGCCGGCCTCTTGGATCCGGTCGATCATAATAGCAACACATCGCCACAGAGAACAGCACGCGACAGGTAAGTCCAAATGTGTGATAGTATATATTTTTTTAATTTTAGCTAATATATTTTCACTTCACATTATGTAGCAGCAGTGGCGCCGAGAAGGGTTGTGTAATTTTGAAACAGCCAACGTTAAAATGGATGCCAGAAGATTGTTCGGCTGTCAAGGACTTTATTTGTGAACAGACTCGGTGCTATTACTACAACTATGGCAGCATTCCAGTCTCATCTGCGCAGGGGTAAGGGGACAACTGCTAACGTAACGCGCCATTGTCGAACACAAAATTATAAAAACAACAACAACAAAAACAAAAAAAAACAATAATAATAAAATCTCATTGATTCAAAATTGAAATGATAATATAAATAAAAGAAAATAATAACAAACTAATATTTTTAAGAATAAAAACAAAAAAAAAAAAAAAGTAAAAATAAGTAAAAACAATAAATTCGTGATCGATGCACAAAAATAATTTTAGTTAAGCTCAGAAGTGAGAAAGAAAAAGAAAAAAAAACAATAGGTGAGCTAAACCCCAAATCATTAAATATTTACACTTTTGTTGTTCTGTAAAATGCTTATAATCCATCAGACTAATGGACAAATAACACAACACGTACTTTGCTTCAACCACTTCATACTAACGAAATTATAAAATTCGCTAATCCAACCAGAGTTTTAAAAATTATTTGCCAAAAAACGATTAAAACTTCTAAAATCAAAAAATAGAAAAATAATGAGAAATTTTGGGATAAAAGAAATAATTTCTAGAATTTCGTTAACGAAATTTTCTAAATTTATTTTTCAAATTTTTTGATTTGAATAACTTTTGATTAAATTTAACTTGAGTTTTGACTTACAGAAGTTCAAATCTGTAACTGTATTTAAATTGGTGGTTTGGGGCTTAGCTTTTCCATTGTTGATACCGAAATAGATATTAGAGTTTTATTTTCTCAAAATAAATACAATTGTAAAGCTCTTTAACTGACTAACCGTTTTCAAACTCAAACTTACTTAGCACTAAAACACACTAAAACACACTAAAACTCTGCTTTAATAACATTGACTTGATTTGCGTTGAGTTATAATCGAATAAAAATCAAATGGTTTGTTATATTTTGCAGGCGTCCCATCACATCGACAACGCCACGACCAGCGGCGCCGCCACTGATGAACCGACAAGTTTCGACCACACCGCTGCCAATCTTAATGTCCACCAACGGTCTGTTCGCCAAGAAGACATTGACGCAGAGCGAATCACAGCCGTCGTTTGTCTCACTGAAGTTAAACCACGAACGTGCACTCGAGTCGGAATATGATGAGCTGGAAGGCGAGACTGAGGAACACGATGACGCAGATATTGAAGAGAACGAGCATGAGCATGACCACGAGCACGACAGCGATAGTGACAACTTGAATGAGCAGGCGCGTGAACTTACCGATGACGTTAAGGAGCATGTCTTTCCTTTGAACGACAACGAACTGCAACGCGATGAGGTGCAGTCAATTGAAAAATTGCAACAACAGCTGCAATCGAATGCAGCCGAGTACGAGAAAGATGCGCATTTGTCTGAAACCGAGGCCGACGATCAAAACGGCCAAGAGCACGATGATGATAATGTCGACAATGACGCTGCAGATTTAGCGAATACTGACAGCACAGCCGATGTTGCAGGCGGCAGCTCCGACACCGTCGGCCCAGTTGAAAACAACGATAATGATGACGTTATCGTTAAAGATGCCGAGGCAGGCAAATTGTCAGCAACACTTAATGCACCGCAGACGGCAACGATTGGCGATAAATCGGTGGTCCAGTCTACGGTTTCTGCCACCACTGAGTCACCGGCCATTGAAGTGCGTCTCAAGCAAATCGCACAAGATTTTGAGAAAATGGCTACGGATGAGAAACAACAACAGCAACATCGTAATGACAACAACCACAACAACAACGATGAGATTACACCACAGTCATCATTATCACTCAGCGATTTAATACGCACACTGCGTCCCAATGACAAACAGATCGTGCCACAAATCGATTCGGATTACTCAAATGCCATGCGTGTGCTCGGCAAGACATCGGCCGTTGTCAACAACGAAGATTCGCGCAAGTTCAAAGTGCTACCAGATGCTCACACTCACACTTCAGTTATTTAAGTTATCAAACACTCTGTACTTTTGAACAAACTTAGTTTTAGTTAAGATGTAACGTAGACTACTTATGTCTTGACAAGTAGATACGCAGCATCCCGCAACCCACAACCCACACGCCGCATGCCACCACTTTGGTTCCACTGAGAGGAACGCACATTTTAAAATGATCAATTCGCTAAAATTGCGCAAAATGTCGCTTCTCTCTGGGACCCATGGTCTTTAATGCAATACGGTTTTTCGACATTAAATGTATTCTTTTTATATTAAGTTTCGTATCGAACATTCAAATGATAAAAGATTGATTGAGAATATTTTACATGCTTTAATTGTATGACAAGTTTCATTAATAAACTCTATCCATAATGGCGAATCTGGCGTTATATTTTTTGTATCTTTTAAGAAGCGTGAAAACTGAATTTATTTTCAGCCGAAAACACAATAATGTTGAAAATTATCTGGCTAGTGTCTATGATACTGAACTGATCGCAAGTAACAAAACGAGTAAGAGCTTCATAGTCAATTTTACTCAATAGTGCAATGCCCCAGTAACAGAATCTTCACCGATCAATTATGATTTCAATAATCTAAGCTTTTTACAGTTAAATAAAAAGATACATATGTCAATAATCTGATAAGCTCGTCTTGAAACGGTACAGTTTAATTAAACAAAAAGTCTAAAGTCTTTATTGTATCTCGAGGCATTAATTGCAATCATGCTCAGTTCCAGTTACTAGCGTTCATTAGTCAAAACCAGTATTGAATTCACATGAAATTCGCACAAAATAAATCGTAAATTGAGAAAAAAAACAAAATAAAATTTCGCGTGCTGTGTGAATGGACTGAATACCCCCGTCATGCCGCTGTCTAATTGTATGTATCGTTTATTTGGTGAGGCGCAAATCATCTTTCTTAATATAAAGAAGATTTAAAAAGAAGCAAAGCACAAACAATGTAAAAATTAAATTGCGTCTCAACTTAACTTGGCTCACATAAGATGACGCTGCTCTTTCGTATTGCCGCCAATGTTGGTTTTGACCCGACTAATGATAAAGTTCTGCAACTATAAAGAAACAACCTTGAAAACTAACGCAGATGAAGAACGAATAAGAAAAGAAGTGACTAATGTTAAGCATAAGTAAAAGCATGAGTATAATACAGTTTAGATAAATTCTGTAGATATAAAAGTCGAGTGTCAAAATCTATATCTAAAAAAGAAAAATATCTGTACGATCGATCAATTTACAGTAACACATGCAAATGTGAATAGTGAATAAATTAGTCCAGACAATCGATATAGGCAGACATGTTTTTATTCGATTTTGCAATCCTTGCAAAGCCTTGGCTTCAGACCTTTCTTTACACAAATTGTATAAACATATATGTATCTTAATGTTAAAATATGTTTATTTATTCGCTTAGAACTTCTGAAACGCCTTGCATATACACAATAATGGTAGATAATTTTGAAAAAGACTGATTAGGGAGTAAACAATGATCTGAAAGTGGTGAAATGTTGAAAATAGCACCCAATAAGACTTTACCCCAAGAATGAGTGCACACCGTTTGTGGTAATGGATAGTTAATACAAAAAATCATTGTTATGAGGACTATTTTTTTTTTCTGTTTGATGAAAGCGCTCTTCAAACATAAAAATCAACGCTTGGAAATTGACAAACATGTAGGGTATCAAAATTGCGCAAGTTCACAGCCATTGTCTTGATACCATGTTGCATTGTTTTTATTAATGATTAAATCAAATAAATCTGAGAAAACGAACCACATGAGTAATTCTTCACATCGATACATTTTCTTTCAACTAATTCGAGTTTAATTAAAAACTAAGCGTTTGACTAAACACGCTTTGCATGTGTACGCATTAAAACACCTGATATTTTGTATGAAATGTCAAACAGAAAGTAATGCCGTATTGCCGGCTTTACCGGCTGTGCTGAAAACCGAATAATAAATAAAACAACAAACAACTTTGTATTTAATTAAAATTTATAAGAATTGAATGCGAATGCATTTAACGCCGGCTGCATTATGCTTTGAGTCATATTACGGAAGCGATCTTGTTTGATTGTTAATTCTTACAACTTTCATCAAGCACCAACCCGATTTTATATGTAAATGCAGCACCCAACAATGTTGTAAAGCCTGATATCGTATAAAAGGCGAGAGGCTCGATTGGTAACATCAGTCAGTTACGTAACCGTAAACGAGCCTTATTCCTCCTCATTTTCCATTTTGTTTTTAAATTCAACGCTAAAATGCATTTCGCGATCATAATTTGTCTCAGTGTAAGCATCATTTTTGTTACTGCATTGCCACAAATTGAGCACGGCGCCCTTGAGGGACCAAGTGGTGTAAGTAAAACGCAAGTAAACGCACTTTAGTAACAAAAAAAGATAACTGTTTGCCTTCATCTTAAGCGCTTTGAAAGAACACAAGATTTTGCTGTACCGCCATTGGATGCAAGCCTACCAGAGATAGTCCTGCTGGACGCAACGCCCATACGTGAGGAACCACAAGAGCCGCGGTTAGTTATCACGCCGCCTAAAGTAACTACAACTACTGCTGCCCCAACACCAAGTACTACCTCAGCGCCGACGCAATGGGGTTAAATAACCTATAACGAATGTGCAATATGTTTTAAATATTTATTTACTGACAATTGTTATTTCGAGTTATTACTTTAAGTCAATCATATTAATAATCCATTTTCCATTATTTCTGTTATTTATTTGCTATAAAAAATAATTGGTCAAACATAATATATGAGAATAATTAATGCGTTTCCGATAATTTTCGAAAATTCCCCCTTGTTTTGCTTATTTTTCAAAGTTTAGATAAAAAGATACATACTAATAGTTTGTTAATGTAAATAGCTAAGAAGAATATTTGTGCTATCGAAAAAGCGTATAATCTGTATGATTTGTTTGTTGAGAATATACAAATTCACTTATAAACACAACACTAATTAGTTTTTATTAAATCCCAAAACCAGT
The DNA here is from genome assembly GCA_037044515.1 of Phortica magna. Lineage (NCBI taxonomy): Eukaryota > Metazoa > Arthropoda > Insecta > Diptera > Drosophilidae > Phortica > Phortica magna. Next base: position 181,389 of record JBAMBP010001601.1, read on the forward strand.
CGGCGAACCATTTTTTATGACAGATAATTAAGAAATCTATACGCGATCCGATACAAGCTTAGTCACTGGATTTGTGATTTATACTTCGATTCGAGGCGATCGCGCGAGCTTTCGGTACACTGAGGGCGAGCTAGTCGCCGCTTAATCGCAAGCTGCGAATATTTCTAAAGCCATTTAATTTGCCTGGTAAAATCAACTTAGTCGGCGCTTTGCAATCAGTATAAAAGCGGTGATATTTAGTTTTGATCTTAGCAGTCTCACCGGCTTCGGTACGGAAAGGTTCAATTTCGCTGTAAGAAATCGTATTCACATTCAACATGTAATTTTAGAATTTTCTAATACTTATTTATATTGTTGACGAACAATGTTTAATGTGTTATAATTAAAGTTCGTTAAAATTCAATGGAAGTGTTTGTGCACCTCGAAAAGAAAGTTATGTAATCGCCAAACTTGTTTCCGTTTGACAGCTGCAGTGTCATTTGGGTTATCACCAACTGATTATCGCATTAAATATGATCCGTGATCACCTTGAGTTTTATTTCGAGGTTCAGAGTCGTTAAAAAAAAAAAAATCAGAAAATCAAAAATGTAAATCGATTCAAACTTAATTTCCGTAATGAAGTTATAAAGCTATGAAAAATAAACAAAAATAACTCTTTTTTTTATTTGTATTATTAAAACAATAAATTTGATTTTAATTCTGTGCAAGAAAAGAATCTTAAGTTTATTTTTGTAAAAAAGAATAAAATGTTATTTGATTCAAAATTAACTGATTTTTAAAAACTGAAAAATATTTGTTCCGCTTTGAAAACTGTTTCTTGTAAGGCTTATAACTCCGATAAGTCCGATTCGCGTGCCTATTGGCTTCATGACTTTTATTACATAACATTTTTGTAAATTGTAGAATATATGCATGTTATTCTGATGTTCAAAGGCCTTACATATTCATATTTATAATAACTATGAGTAGTAACCTATACACATTATATATAAATTTGAACTTTGTGTGTAAAATAGAATTTATAAATCTTCTAGGTTAATAAGATGAAGCTATTTCTGATTTTACCATTGTTCTTTGCCTTGGGCTCAGCCCAATTCAATGCTTTCGGCAACATCGGCCAAGGCTTTAGCAACGCGGCCAATAATTTCCAGCAAGGCCTAGCAAATGCAGCTAACCGGCTGCAATCTCTGCCATCACCGGCGGCGCTGTCCGGCGTACGCGATTTCGCCGACTTTGTGGTAAATTTAAAATACTTTTATCAATCGCCAGTATAAAATTGAATAGGTATATTGATTAATGCTCTTTTAGGCGCAATCTGGCAAATCTTATGCAACAGCTGCTGAGCAAAGCCTACGTGAGGGACTCTTTTCTGCACGTAAAAGCCTTGTTGAGTCAAGCAACCAAGCCTTCGCCACTGGCAGCAAGACCTACGAATTAGCCGTTAACGCTTTTGCCGATTTAACAAACGCTGAATTTTTGAAACAATTGACAGGCAACAGAAAATCGGCACAAGGCGAGTAAGTCTATCGTCCGAAATACTTGATGCATCTACGTACTCCAAACTGACTTGACTTTTATTTGCCTTACAGAGCGAAGGCTTCGATCCAAAGAAAATTGGCAAACATCCCAGCGGGCAGCAAAATACCAGATGCTTTCGATTGGCGTACCAAAGGTGGAGTTACGCCAGTTAAATTTCAGGGCGAATGCGGTTCGTGCTGGTCGTTTGCTGTTACGGGCGCCATTGAGGGTCATGTTTTCCGCAAGACGGGCAAGTTGCCCAATCTCTCAGAGCAAAACTTGGTCGATTGTGGCAAAGAGGAGTTTGGTCTTGGGGGCTGTGACGGCGGTTTTCAGGAGTATGGATTTACATTTGTTAAAAATCAAAATGGTATTGCTGTAGGCGAAAAGTATCCTTATCTGGATAAGAAGGACACCTGCAAGTACAAAGGCAATTTGAAGGGTGCGGCTATCCAAGATTTCGCTGTTATTAAACCAAAGGATGAGGACACAATGAAGGGCGTTATAGCTACACTGGGTCCTTTGGCCTGTTCCGTCAATGGCCTGGAATCGTTGTTATTGTACAAACGTGGAATTTACGCCGACGAAGAGTGCAACAAAGGAGAAGTCAATCATTCGATCTTGGTTGTAGGCTACGGCAGCGAAAATGGTCAGGACTATTGGATTGTTAAGAACTCATGGGACAAAGTTTGGGGGGAAGATGGTTATTTCCGATTGCCACGTGGCAAAAACTTCTGTGGCATTGCCAGTGAGTGTAGTTATCCTATTGTCTAAGCTAGACTGTTGTTGAAATCTAGAAGTGTTTTATGTTCATAAATAAACTTTAAACTTAAACTTGTATTTTGTGGTTTAATTTTATTAAAATCTAACGTATTTTACAAATTTTCGCTAATAGTGGTTATATTTTATAACAAATTCGGTGTTTTGTCTACTCTTTTCTTATTTGAAATTTAATTTTTAAATGAATACATTTGTGGAACAATTTAAGGAAAAGAAAATTAAAAGCCATTGTTCAAATATATGTATGTATGTGAGGTTTCATTGTTTTACACATACATAAGTAACGTTATTATATGCCAGTTTGTCAGCCTTAAATAGAATCACTGCTGGGGCCCTTTCACTTTTCTATAAATTTTGAAATTTTTCTGACCTACCTTATTTTGAAAGTTAAGAGATTCGCAGCAAGGTGTCACCTCAGCCTTTTTCTAGATAGATTTGTCGGTTTTCTTATTAATAGGAAAAATCCCTTAGTCAGTAATTTGTCTTTTCCTCCGTTTCAAGGAAAGTCCAATGGGTCCTTTTTTCCGCCAACGCACTTGCGCCAAAGGCGACTCTTTTGTGCAAATTTAGGTCGCTTGCGTTTCTCACCCAAAAACATCACTTAACGGAAGTTTCATTACACCAAATTTAAATGTCATCTAGGTTGCAGAAATTTCCTTAACTTCATATTCATTCATTCAATCCGACATTATATATGACTGGACCGAGTGTTACCCATTGACAAACTTTATAACTTGCAATACATGCAACACTAATGTAAGGCACACGGAAAGATAGCTTGAGAGCTTATTCTACATTCATAAAGCATATAAATAAAGAAAAGCTTCAAGAACCGACCGATACCTTTAAGCAATAAAAGCAGGTAGCTGCTATATTCATGTTTATGGCCGCCCACAATATAACACTAAGTGCCTCAAAAGACCTTTCCAAAATATGTAAATTCGACCCACAAAACTTGTACGGTAAGAAAACTACAAATTTTATGATAAATATATTGGGTCGGCATTTTAGAGAGAATTTGAGAAGTTTAACTTTCTGTTGGACGAATCAGTCGATATCTCCGATAACAAAGTCATATTTTTACCTTGTCCTAATTTAACCACATCATAGCACATCAATTTCATTAGTATATTTAATTTTATGCATGACAATATACGACAGCATACAATGGATTACATAGTGAGTTGGTCGATTTGATTAATGCAGAACATGTTAATTACAATTATGTCAATTATCAATACAAAAAACGAGAATGTTTTCCCCTTTTTGAGACGGAAGACATTAATAATTACACAAAGCATAAGCGGCGCAAGGATAAGGTAGCCACATAGAAATACAAAATATACAGCCGACCTGTTGAAGTTTATTATTATGAGCCAAGTAAGTTACTAGCATTTACATACACATACATATTCATAAATAGGAACTTTAATAATTTAATCTTAGCACCGATTAACTGGTCCAATTCGGAGTATTCGAAAACGGTTCCCCTATATGCCAATGCCATACCCGCTGCCTCCACCATACCACTAACACTGTAGGCGTTGGCCTGGGTTTAGCCAACGGGTTTTAAACCCAAATTCAAACAGAAGAAGCACGCATGTCAAATTCAATGCACGCATGTCGCTGGCCTCCCAAGCAACACATAAGTCACTTTAATGTTAAAACTCGGTCAACGATAAACTACCGCAAGTGGTGTGTATCGCAACGCAAGTTAGGCGTACCTAATATTTAAAAAGCTTAAATTGGTGGAGTAAATTGACGCAGAACTTTAGATACATTGGATTTCAAGTAGAGCCAGGCCCTTAGGGTTAGTTGGCTTCAATGTAAGTGGCCGACATTGCTTTTTCTTCCTCGACTGCTGACGCACTTGCGCCAAAGACGACTCTTTTGTACAAATTTGTCTCGCTTTTCGCCCAAATCACATAACGGATTCCGTTATTAATTCAATAAAAGTTGCTTGTGATTTATTGAAAACATTAAAACATTAAAAAAATATAATTCGGCATACTGAAAGTTTGCAGTATTCCAATCACATTTAGCGAGCTGCTCAATCACAGTGGTCACTATGACTTGGTAGCACTGTGAAAATATCAATCTTGAAAATTGCTCATCACTGGTGGAGTGCTGCAAGGTTTGATGTGGATTTGTCCCACGTAGAGATTGTCCGCGACGTGCTGTTTTGTTAAAAATTTACCGTAAACATGCCACCAAAAAAGGCTGCGGGGCCCAGTAAAAAGACTGAGCAGAAGAAGAAGGAGAAAGTTATCGAGGTATGGATAAATGCTGGAATTTAATATAAGAACGGCACCAAACATAACCTCAAAGTAAAAATCTATATTGAAATATTTATAAAATATATGGCATATTTTAGGATAAAACATTTGGTTTGAAGAACAAGAAGGGCAACAAGCAGCAAAAGTACATACAGCAAGTTCAAAAGCAGGTTCAAAGCGGTGGGGTTCATCCTCGGGCAGATGGCACCGACAAACGCAAAGAGGAGAAGGAGAAGAAGTTGGCCGACCAGCGTGAAATGGCCTTGATTTTCAAACCGGTGCAGACACAGAAAATCGAAAAAGGCACTGATCCTAAGTCGGTCGTGTGTGCTTTCTTCAAGCAAGGCACATGTACGAAGGGCGACAAGTGTAAATTCTCTCACGATCTTACTATTGAGAATAAGGTTGAGAAGCGTTCAATCTATGTGGATATGCGTGATAACGAAGACGACGACATGCAGAACTGGGATGACGCTAAACTCCAAGCGGTCGTGGACCAAAAACACTCGGGAGAAAAGCGCAGGCCAACAACGGATATTGTAAGCAACTGAAAAACTAAGATGTGAATGTGTTGTAACTTGTATATTTTATCTAACGTAGATTTGCAAGTTTTTCTTGGAAGCGGTGGAAAAGTCTAAATACGGTTGGTTCTGGCAATGCCCCAACGGTGAGAAATGTATCTATCGCCATGCGCTTCCACAGGGTTATGTTCTTAAGAAAGATAAAAAGAAGGAGGAGAAAGTCTCAGAGATTTCCTTGGTCGACCTCATTGAGAAGGAACGTGCTGCGCTCGGTTCTAATCAAACTCGCGTCACTCTTGAAACTTTCCTTGCATGGAAAAAACGCAAAATTCAAGAGAAGAAAGATAAACTTGCGGCTGACGAAGAACGTAAAAAGAATGATTACAGCAAGGGCAAACAATTCGGAATTTCTGGACGTGAAATGTTTAGCTTCAATCCAGATCTGGTCGATGATGGTCCAATTGAGGATGGTGATGCTGCATTTGATATCTACAAGCGTGATGATGATGACGACAATGTAATTGAATTTAAGGAACTGGATTTGGCGGCCTTATCATTAGCTGCTCAAGAAGTGGATGGCTCTGGAACAATAGCATCGAGTACAAGACTACTAGATCAAGCGACTGAAGCAGCAAAAACGGCCGCTGCTGAAGAATCAGCGGCGGCGTCTAGTGATTCCTCTTCTACTGCCAGTGATAATTTACCCGCAAATGATGCAGCGCCCATTAATAAAGACTTGTTTGTCGATTTGGCAGATGAGCTAGGCGATCTTGATGTCGAAGATGAAGACGACGATGATTAATCGAAGCACAAATGTAAACTTTGCCTTCAAAAATTAACAACAGGCCGCTAATTGTGTCTGCCGCACTTGGTGGCTTGTATTAACTGAATTCGATATTCATAAAGTGAAATTGTTTCATTAAAAGTTTTATTAAAAAGTACTTAAGTCAAGGCTATTATACTAGAAAACTACCAAAATCCTGGAGGTAGTACACCCGTTGCCTGTGGTATTTTTCCCTCTCGCATAAAGTTACCCAATAACAGTTCTAAACGTGTTTTTGGACCACCCTCATCGATGGCACTCAAGCGTGGTAAATAATATTGTTGTATGTAAAGCAGTAGTTTCGGAAATTGCTTACCGTAAGCCCGCCACAACTCAGAGCCAACTATCTGTAACATCTCCATAATAATTGTAGCACAAATATCCGGCAAAGGTGTAAGATCAATGACGTGAGTCAACCACCGCCAAGCCTCTGCAATCCCATATGGATGTACGGAACCATCAGCGCAGCGTCCTCCAGAAATCATGATTGCACCATAAAGGCGTGCTATGCCTGCCTGCCGTTTAAGAAACATATCCGGTTGTTCTAGTTTAGTGTTATCTACAATACGATATCCAATTGTTTTGAAGTAATCCTCATTACTTTGTCCTTGTTTCTGTGGTATAAAATACGGCACAAGAAAGGGTGATTCTTTGAAAATGTATGCAAGCAGTATTCTACCGAAATCAGGTACAAGTTTCCACAGTGATACTATAACCGAAGCAATTGGGAATGCGGCCTGTGGGTTACATGAAATTGCAGCTTCAGCTTGACTTACAAATTTCTTTGACATAAGCAGTAAACAGTAATCCCGACCCAGAGGATGGTCATTGATAGTTATTTGACCTTCTGGCGTCTTTTGTGGTTGTCCGTTAATAAAATTATATAGCTTTTCGAACTTGTCCAACAAATGTTGGCCGCTCACTGAAGAAATAGCGTTTAATGGTACATTAATAGCCTTTTGGCAATTGGTACGATACTTTTTCCAAGTTTCATCAGTCTGTAAGGGTTTAACGCGCTCTACTTTGGTCAAGTAAAATTCATTTATCTGATTATAAAAATCTAGCCGCTTGGGATCCACATAATTAATTAAGTTTGCTGGTGCTAAATTTGTTGGCTCAGATGATAAAATAGCTGTTGGTTGTACTGCTTGAGTTATTATTTGAGGGGTTGTATTTGACATAGGCTGGCTGGGTGGCACAACTGCTGCTGCTGCTGCGGCCTCTTGCTCCTGTTGTATTTTTTGATTTTCTAACTGCTCCTTAAGTAGTCTTTGTTTTTCCTCTTCTGCTGCTGCCGCAGCAACTGCGGCTGCGTTAGCCTCAGTTTTTCTACGCTCCTCGCGCACTTCTTTTGCCTTGTGTAACTCCCTTTGATGAGATTGTTTAAATTCATCTAATTCCTTTAGTATTTCACATTCAAGAGATTCCAAAGACTTGCACAACTTCTCAGCTTTCATCAGTTCGCCGGTTCCGAATTCACCAGTCTTAATTTTTGCTATTAACTGCTCAAATAGTTGTATCAGATCTCGCAGTTGCCGATTGTGCTCACTACATGCTTGTTGTGTCTCTTTGTCAAGCGAAATGAGCAACTTTGCAATTGCTTCATATTTCGCTCGGAATTTAGATTGGTATTTTGCAACGCCTTGAAACGTTATTTGTTGCAATTGAAGTTGCGTATTTTTATGTAGTTGATCAAGTTGCAGTTGTTGCTGCTGTAATTCAGATTTTGCTCGTTCTTCAGCCTTTCTGGCAATTGATTCATCCATGCACCGCTTCTCCGCTAGCCATTTCTTGCATAGCGCTTGACTGTTTCTTTGCTGTTCCAAAATTTGCTGATTGACCAATGACTGCCGTTGTTGAAGTTTGTTTAACTGATCACGTGTATTTCGTTTGCATTCTTGCTGCAGTTTGCATGTTAACATTTGACTCTGAAGAGCATTGATATCCGGGAAATTTGATTGTAGTGGTAGCCATTCCGAGGGTTCTTTTTTTGATGACTTTGATGGAATTACTGATACATTCCACTCGTCCTGAATAGTTGGCTCTTCTTTTGGCTGCCACTTGGGTTTATCAGAACCAAGCGTCCGATCGGTTATCAGATACGAAATTTCAGCGGCATGTTGCAATGCTTCCAACTTATTGGCTATTACATCGGTTATGACGTCGTTTACGCTAATGCTCTGTAAGCAAATAATTTTTAAACATTCCTTAATAAGCATAAAACCCTTACCATTTTTGTATGTGTTTTGTAATTTGTGTTAATTTATAACTTAATAAATTTGAAAAAAATGCAAATACTAAAAAACTAAATAACGCAATTGCAACACGTTGCTGCCAACTTAAAAAAAAATATGGGAAAAATCACCTAAAAATGTTTAAAGATACTATTTACACTATCGAATTTAACCTCTTATTGTGGTAGCTCTTTAAAAAGATGTCAAGAGTGCATTTAACAGGACTGTTAATAGAAAAATAAATGATACCTTATTCGTCGCACTCTACATTCATCTCATTCACCATAAGCATCTATCTACTGATAGAGCCAACAACATATCCGATGAATATGACACGCCGTTAAAATCTTATGTTCAGCCATTTGATAGGGTTTTAGTTTTAACAGTGACTAAATTAGTTGTCTAAATACGGAGCTAGCCCTAGATAAGTAACGTTCGTGTACGGGACGCATTTATTTTGAATTTTTATGAGACTCTCACTAAAGGCATTATACGAAATGTGTTACGGCTGTCAGCTAAATATTAGTTTATGTAATAGAACAATGTCAAACGATTGAAAATTAACCAATTAAAAGAGTAAAAGTCAAGATACCATATTTAATTTTTTTGTTAAATAACATGATGTAAATATGTAAATGTCAGAAATTAAAAACACTAACTGGTTTATTTATTTTTTTTTATAAATCAAGAGTCCAACCGATATGAGCTACGCGTCATGTTAAACGAAGAAACCATGAAGCGATCATCTCGATGTCTGAGAACAATGCCGTTGTTCGGAATAGACATTGGTTGCACTCTCACTAAGCTCGTTTATTTCGAACCGAAGAACTGCGGCACTGGACACGACACTATTATTTTGAACAAAATCCGAAAATATCTGACACAAAACCATATTTATGGTAAAAGTGGTCACCGAGACTCACACTTGCAAATGAATGACATCGAAATACGCAGACGCCAGGGCAGATTACACTTCATACGATTTCACACGTCACAAATGCGCAGGTTTCTGTCGCTCGCCAAGGAGAAGGGCATAATCGAGCATATACCATTCGTGTGTGCAACTGGTGGTGGTGCTTTTAAATTTGAACGTCGATTCCGCGAACAGGCAGGAGTAAAAATAATAAAGTACGATGAGCTTGATATGTTGATCAAGGGTATTCTATTTGCCGAAATACAAAATCATTCCGAATGTTTTTATTATGATAATTCTTATGATATTAAAAACAGTAAAAAACGTCGATTTGATTTCTCTGAACCATTTCCGTTTATGTTGGTGAACGTTGGTTCGGGTGTTTCAATTTTGACTGTGCATGGACCAGACCATTATAAACGTATCTCAGGATCGAGGTTGGACCCTGCTTATCTTATTTTTATATTAACTTCTAGTAAATAACTTTTGTATTCAATAGCTTGGGTGGTGGCACATTTTTGGGATTATGTTGTCTGCTGACAGGCTGCACATCGTATGAAGAAGCCATTCTGCTCGCATCAAAGGGGAATCACCAAAATGTTGATAAACTGGTGCAGGACATTTATGGGGGCGATTATAACAGATACGGATTATCAGGCAATCTTGTTGCCTCGAGGTGTGTATTATAACTATCTCGAAAATACATACATATGCCAGTATCACAAACATTTCCTCTTAGTTTTGGAAAAATGCATTTACCACGGAAACGTGCTTTAGTCAGTCGAGAAGATTTGGCCAGCGCTACTTTATTCACCATTACAAATAACATCGGCTCAATTACCCAGATGCATGCCCTCGTCGAAAATATTCAAAGGGTACTTTGAAAATTGTTTTGCAGAGTATAATTCATTTTAAGGTCGATAGCTGTCTTTCTGATTACATAATAGAACAAAGTGCTGATTGAGTAGATTATCACAACCCATATAGGCATACTTTTTATTTATTATTCAAAAGAATATAATGGTCTATATTAATGAAATAATTCTGTTTTTTAGATAGTGTTTGTCGGAAATTTTTTGCGCGTGAACCCAATCTCCATGAAGCTCTTTGCACACGCAATGCAGTATTGGTCTGATGGTACAAAGAAAGCCATTTTTTTGGAGCATGAAGGTTATTTCGGTGCTTTGGGTTGCATGCTTCAGTTTAATGATGCGTTGACATGTGACGAAGACACAAATGATGCATCTGAGGTGTTGAGTATGCGTGCACATACATACTCTGGGCCAAATAAGCGGCTTCCTAACAATGAAAATCCAAATTGAGATCACCATGTTTAGACATTCAAAATTATTAAATATCATTTCCAAGCCATTTGTATGTGTGTACGTACAAACATACATGCAGATGTTTTGTTATTGTCAACGGAAACAGGAAGTAAAAACAATAAAGAGAATTCAGTTATATCTTGATAGAGCTTACAAGTCTTGTTGTTAAATCTCTAACTGATAGAATGTCGGTTGAAAAGTATCGATGCAACTTTTTTAATATTCGATTCACAAGACATACATACATGTATGTATGTTTAGTCAAAAGTATCAATGTGCGATTTAGAAAATATAAATTTTTTCAGTATGGGTAAATCGGGATGTTGACACAATGTACAAGTACTTTTCCTTTTTTTTTATGTCCTCATCCCTCGTTGTAAGACAAATAATTTTAGAACCAATATTAAAGTGGCAGAACACGCCTACTTTTCACAGGAACATACGCGCAGCTAGTATTTTCCAAAGTACGTCTCGTTTCATTTGGACGCCAGTGCGTCATTTGAATGGTCTTTTACTGTCACAGTGTCAAACAACAAACGATGCATTGACTCGGCCGAATTTAACAATTCTAAGATTAAGTACACCAATGTAACCCTGCGCTCATATTACACATACGGCAATTTGGTGTTCAGCAAGGTTAAGTATAAAAGTGTCTTATGTGTTAAGGGAACGTTGCGTAGATAAATGCTTGTTTGTTTGTGGCAGGCAGCCCAATTTGTTCTTCCGAGCGGCTGAATTGTGAACAACGATTTGCAGATATTTTCAAAAGACTGCACGTATAAATTAACAACAAAAGAAGGAAAGAATAAAACAGTAAAGAAAGTAGTCGAGATTATTAAGGAAGATGTTTGAAATCGAACTTATTCAAGAAGTTCAAAAGCACAGTTGTGTATACGATAAGACCGATCCAGACTTTCGAAGTAAATTTTCGCGGGAGCAAGCTTGGAACACAATTGCTGTTGCAGTAGGCATGCCGGGTGAGTAAAAACTGAGCGTAGGAAACATTCATATTGTGATTAATCATATGGACCGTAGTTGAGCAGTGCCAGAGCCGCTGGCGTTCGTTGCGTGACCGATTTGTTAGAGATCTGAATAAAAGACCAAATTTGAAAACTGCCTCTACAGATGCTATCAAGAATGAACGGTGGCAATTCTTTGAAGCAATGCATTTTCTTACAGATTTCATTACCACCTCAGGTAAGATCCAATTGCCTTATCCTTTTGTCAGCTCTCTTACACTAAGTATTTCAGTGGATCAAAAAACATTTGAGGAGAATTTAATACGGGAAGTACAAGCGCGACCTTGTATTTATGACAACCAAGATCCAAATTTTCGAGCTAAGCTGGCTAAATGTGAAGCTTGGGAGGAAATATCAGCTTCAACCGGCGCATCCGGTAAGGCAAGTTGCTTACTTGAGCATTATTTATGATTAAATGGCATCAATGTAATATTTTTTAGTTGATCAATGTCAATTGCGCTGGAAGACGTTGCGTGACCGCTTTGTTGTTGAAGTCAATAAAAATAAAACTTCTTATTGGGCTTATTTTCAACATTTGCTCTTTTTGAAAGACCATCTCGGTCATAAAAAGTAACTTATGACATTAGAGTTGTTAAGAATTGTTTTTTAAACATATTAAATTTATCCACAGAAACTCCCTGTCTAAGTTAGTCGAACAAACATTAGATGAGGTCGATTTAGAGCAAGATTCTACGCCAGATACTATCTACGTAAATCATAACCAAGACTATCCTACGATTGAATTTGAAGCACCCATCGAATGCGAAGCACCAACTACCTCAAAGGCAACTAAAAGAAAAGCAGTCGATGAGGCGCGATACGAATTCTACAAAATAATGGCAAAAATTGACAATGTCATTGAAAAGAACTTTTTAAAAAAGAGTGACAGCGGTAGTTCGACGCAGGATGACTCTTTCCATCAATATCTTGAATCCATTTTAAGAAAGGTCGATGAAAATGATCGTGACAGAATACAAGTCGACATTATTGCATTTGCTGCGAAACGTGTACAGGAAGTAAAAGAAGAAAATTTAAATAATTTAATTATAAAAATTTAATGTTTACGCTTAAAATACTATGCTAGTTCAAATTATTATAAGGTTAATTTAAAGTTTCTTAGGATCTGCAATATAATCTTTAAAGATGTCGCGAAGTACAAATGATTTCTTTGACGCATTGTTTGAGGCCATTTTATGTACGCTTTGCAGCGGATTAGGTTCTTGTCGCCAAAGACCTGGTACCAATATACCACCCTCACTATCATAAGCGTCTGTATAACCTAAAGGACAATAACTGGGCTCATGTGCTTTAAGAAAGTTATGCAGTGCTACCGTTGCTTTGATGACGTTCTCTGCATTTGGTAATGACATATTGATTGCACTACCTAGAACCTTCCAGCGCGACACCAATACACCAAAAGTGTTTTCGATTGTCTGCAAAGCGCGCGATATACGTCCATTATACTCTGCTCTACCACCTTGTAATAGTTTACCAGGGTATGGTTTCATTATATTGTTTCGTAAGGGAAACGAAATATCAGCAACGAAAAAATAGGGAAATGTGACGTTTGTATTTTCAAGAACATCATCATTTGGAAGATCCATGCTGTTCTCCCGCAAACGTTTCCCCAAATCCGATTCCCATAACGCCCCTGGATCAACTAGATCAACAGCCGTGAATGTATAATTTGCATCACAAACACCAAGGAGTGTTAGTGAGGTTTTACCTATAATTATGTCACAAGAATTATGATTGTGTCAAGACTGTCATTCGTAAAACTTACCGGAACGACTTGAAGGTGGACAATTAACCACCATAAGTTTTCCGTCCATTGCACCTACGCAGTGTGGCAGATTCCATTTCCTTGAAAATTCCTTAGCAATATCTCGCCATTCAGACTCATTAGGAGCAGTCATATACGTTGGCACCAGCGAGAACCACAAAAGTTCACATGTATCTTGTATTATTTGCCGTACTGTAGAAGCACCGAGTTTAAAAATATCCGCCAAGTATCGTGTACTTTCACCATGTGCTAGATATCTGTAGGCCAAAATAAACATAGAACCTTAATACTATTCCTCGGCTTATCCTATTAATGACATACATACGTCAAAGTCAAAAAGAGTCGACACTTTCCGGATATGCTGGGGCGGTTTGAGTTTTTCGTCAATCCTTTTTGCATACTATTATATAGAATATCGAAAACAGATGGAGTCATTCGTACATTTACTTTAAAGTGTTCGTGATCTTCCGTATAAATGTGTTCGAAGCTGGTTGCAAACAGACCATCCTCATCGCGCGTCCTGATAGCAGGATTTACCCAAAAACGACGCGAACAAGCATCCTCCATTAAGTCAAGGCAATTTTTCGCCTCCCATAACATACAAACAATTAAGAGTAATTGTAAAACTTCCTGTATATCATCCATGCTAAAATTGTTTTCTCCCAAGTTTTACTTTTTTTGTTGTTAATCCATCATCATGTAGTTTAATGATAAAAGATAAGATAAAGAAAAATAAACAAATACACAGTGTTGCCTAATCAGCTATTTGCGCATATAAGCAACAGTGCTGCCAGACTGGCCATTTGACTAGATAGTCAATAAAAAAGTCTAGGAGCCGAAAGCCGAAATTTTGCCTACATTTTAGAATCTTTCAAACCATTTTTTGTTTTAAGTCGGTAGTCTGCATGAACTCTGCACTGTTTCACTGTTGTTAGCTGCTTTTTTGCTTCTGAAAAGTTGGCAGCATTGATTAACAACGACCCAATTTCGAAAGCCCTGATAATAGCCAAGTAACCATTTCTAACATTTGGAAGTCGAAATTTGCATCACGCATTATCACTATTCATAATTAGGAATATGAATAAAAACAATAAATAATGGTGATTAACCTCGATATTAAACGGTGATATTTCTATATTAGAACTGCTACAGGTCTACACCGGCCATTAGACTAATTACTCAAGCAAGCAATATTAAAACAAAATGACGAATATGTAATGTAAACAAGAACGTGTGGCAGAAATCCCCAGGTGTGGTAAAGTTTTATTATAATTTTCTTTATTTTTGGGAGGGACGTGTGTTGAAACGATTGGCAATGTTGAAATATATATATTAAATTGCAGTGCACATGCCACTTCTTAAACGGTTTTTCGAATTCGTCTCTATTCCAGGCTCAATATTATTTATTGTATCTATGCACATGTGCGTTGCTTCTAAAAACACCAGTTGTCCTCGTTGTTCATTGAGACCTTAAGTGCAACTTCTAATATAAAATGGAGGAAGAAATCATGAACACCGTTGAATCGCTTTTCGGAAAAGATGTGACAATTGTAGACTGCCAAACGTCATCGTCGGTGCAACAGGAAGAAGTCTTATTAATAAATGGTATTCCAGTAAAGTTAGATGGCATTCCGAATGACGACGCCAATGCGATCAAGGCTGCATTACTTGATGGACAAATGCCTGCCGTGAAACATCTCAATCAACTGCTTTTCCGTGCTGGTTTAACACAACAACCCATTGAGGTGGAAACATCTCTCACTGTCAAGTCATCACTCACAACAACTGAGGAAGTTTTGGTGTCCCGAAATGGGCACGTTCTGGATGAGCAAACAATTGAAACTAAAGAACATTTTAACCATCAATCACAGCAAAAAGAAATCTGGCAGCCAATCAAGACAACCAAAACTTCAAACGCCATACAAGATAAGCTTTGTAACAACCTTAAAGCCATTAAGTTGAAGGACAGCTCCAGTTCAACATTGGGTTCCACTACCGAAACGGATCGTGAGACATGCGATGAGAACAGCTTTAGCACAATACACGGCTTAAATCATACTTGGTCAAATGCGACAACTAGCGCATCGGCAATGTCGTCCAGTTCTGCCATTACTGGCTCAGATCGTGCGCTAGGCTCAAATTCAAATGTCTCAACAGCAACTACACTGGGCGATTACAGTGCCAAATGTTGCAATCTAAGCAGCTGTGATTCCGGCCACGATGGCATTTATCATAGCGCTTCGCTTACAGTTAATTGTGACATGACAAGTTCAGCGGATGAATCCGAAAAGTTGTCCACGCATACAATGGTGAATAGAAGCTTAATAGTGTCATTATTCCATTTATTTCATAAACAGTTTGTTCCAGAATGCATCTTTATTCAACACGCCAGTAACCGATTTGAAACAATCGCAAGCAACAGGTCCTTTGAGTTCACTCGTCGATCTCTTGATGCCAGCTAAAGAGTTGAATGAGAACCTTTGTTTTGCCTTAATTGTTTGCGTGAGATTATTTCAAGAGCCACATCAATTTTTAAACAAATTATCTCAGAAAATTGAGGAAAGTTTGTCACCAATTAGTGCGCGATCCATTGTGCACCTCCTAAATCAGTGGCTTGAGATTTGTCCAAATGACTTTCGCAATAATAACTTTATACAAGAACTGAAGTACACAACTGACAAATGTCTACAATATAACCAGCAATTGTGCAGTGATATTTCAAAATTACTTGCCGATATACCCGAAAAGCTTAAGCAACACGATTTGCATAGCAAGGAAAGCAAACAGTTTTTATTAGCAAACTTAACCGAATGCAAATCAACCTCTTCCAATCCCCCATTAAGCCGTCAAAGCAGTATTAAATCGTTAAAGCGATTTACGGGTGGTGCAAGCAAAGCTAATAACATTTCGCATACTGCCGGCAGTGCCAAAGAGTTGGCTTACCAGCTCACATCAGTTGAGCACTATTATTTAGCGCTTATATGCCCGGAGGAGTTTATTGATATGTTCAGTATCGAAGAATTTCAAAGTAGTATTCTGGAGAATACTAAATCTCAAACTTTGTATAATAACGTAAGCAAATCGAATATATGGTGCTATGCACAATGGTTCAACCGGCTCAGCTATCTTGTGGCGACGGAGATTGTTAAGGTGAGCATGCTAATTATTCACTTATTTGCATTAGTTAAATACTTAGATCTGATTACAGCTCAATAAAAAGTCGCAAACTCGAACACAATTGATTGACTTTTTCATCGAGACAGCGATGGAGTGTTTCAATATAGGGAACTTTAATAGTTTAATGGCAATTTTGACGGGTCTGAATTTGAGTGCTCTAACGCGTTTGAAAAAAACGGTAACACAAAAAGATTAAGCTCAAGGCATATGTTAATTTTCATTTTAAAATACCTTACAGTGGTCAAAAGTGCAGTTGACAAAGTTCTCAGGACTGGAGCATCAAATGGATCCCACGTCTAATTTCAGCAGCTATCGATCGACAATGAAAGCGGCAATCTGGCGATCAGAGCGCGAAAGCGCTAATGAACAAGAACGTGCCATCATACCCTTCTTCACGCTGTTCCTCAAGGACTTGTATATTTTAAACGAAAGCGCACCTACTCAGTATGAAGCAACATGAGATTTTATTGTCTGAATATTTTAACGATGCATTGGAACTTTTCTTATCTAGGCTTTCCCAATCGCAGCTTAACTTTGACAAATGCATACAATTAGGCAATCATATACAAAGTTTTATCAAGTGTCGACGCGCCAGTTGTCCATACGAACGGAATGATAAAGTGGTTAGCTATTTGCAAAATGCTCAAGTTTTTAGCGAAGCCGAACTATTACTCGCTTCATTTTTGTGCGAGTCACCGGAAAACAGCGAGGAAAAGGAATACTACAAGTCACTAAAAGCCGATATAAAATTGCCAAAAGCCGAACTAAGTTAAGAGCTTTTGTCATACCCAAACTAGACAAACCATGCATCGGTTCAACGATGAAGTTTGTACACAACATTTGCATTTCCATAACCAATGAATAATGAATGAATAATAACTTCATATATACGAGTATATATAATAATTCAAAATTAATATTTGTTACACAGTACTCAAACGTTAAACTTTTGTTGCAAAAACGAACACTGTGTTAGGCATTTAATTAGAAACACCAAAAATATAAGTTCAACTACTAAAATACGTTATTCTTCACTTGTACACAATAATATTGATAATATATACTTGAAAACAAAATAAATAAATTTTGTTATGAAGCAAATTAAATTCAACGACTTAAGTAATGCTAAATTTTTGATAACCTGGACATGCTTAGATTGATTTGGAATATTACATCCAACTAAATTAAAAAAAAAAATGGTAGTATCGACTAACGAAGTGTTGTGAATTTTTGAAACCCGACCGTACTGAATTTTCCACATAATTCCAATGGATAATGCTTGCCTTCGACCGGTGCATGAATACGTATTTGTCGCATGTGTGTGTCACGTCCATTCTGATGATTCGAGATAACCGCAATTTGCAGCATAAAAGTGCGAATGGATTTGATGTTACCGTCTTTTATTGGGATTTGCACCCAGCCGGTTGGTTCCGCCAAGTCAATAACCTGCAACTCTTGCAAGTCATTGAAGTTTGTACCCGAACGTATTGAGATACGTGAAGGCGTGTAGCTTTCGTCTAGTTTATAGTCGGTATATATGTAAATTTGACTTATATTGGTTCGTTTGTGGAACTGTATGTTCACCAGGTGAGGCAATTGTCCATCCGACTGCCAATATGTATCTATGATATTATCTCGTAGACGTTCGACGCCAAAACCTGGCTTGCACGAGGAGAGACTCCATACAGCTTGACCACCGACTTCTCGAACGTAACCTAGGCGCTCATCTGCAACTGGATCATCGTCGACTGTGGCTTTGGTTGCCGGTTGAGAATCTTCTTCCATTGCCTTAAAGCATGTGTCTTTTTAACATACAACTATCTTTCGGTGGTAACTGACTTTTACTCTCAAGCCTTGGTAAATTAAATTGATAAATGTTTTGTATTAATAAAAATTACTTTTTGCATTTAAATATTTTCAAAAAATCAAATTCTTTCAGTATTATCAACTTGGTAAATATTTATATGTTAACGAGGCTGCCACCTTTTGATTTTTACTACCAATTTTTCGTGCAATTGCCAATCTACGTTATTAAGATCATCTTTAATTTTTAATGAGTCTTTTTTACAAATTAATTTTTTCGTTTTGTATTTACTTGTAACTATTGATTAAATATTTATAAATATTGAAAGTATTAATAAAAGCCGGCAAGTTAATATTTGAAAAGTTACCAATTTGTAAAAAAAAATTACCAAAATGGTATCTGTTTTGATACACGCTACAATTAAATACGTCTGGCAGCACTGTTCATTCTTAATTCATGTGCACATTTTAAAATGGTACGCAAATTGAAATTTCACGAACAAAAGCTATTAAAAAAAGTTGATTTTATCACTTGGAAAGTCGACAATGGTGGTAAAGAAAACAAAATACTGCGTCGTTTTCATATTCGCAAAAGGGAGGACTACACAAAGTAAATATATTGAATAAAAATAACTGTCTTTTGGGCACACATTCAACACATTTCATCTTTTCAGGTACAACAAGTTGTCGCGTGAAATCCGTGAATTAACTGAAAAAATAGCGAAATTAGATGCCTCTGATCCATTGAAGGCAGCGGCCACTAGTATGCTGCTAACGAAGCTACATGCAATGGGCGTCGCCAATGATACTGTCGGTCTAGAGACAGCGAGCGAAATATCCGCTAGCCATTTCTGTAGAAGACGGCTACCCGTAATCATGGTTAAAAGTAAGTCGAAATTCATAATTTCCAATCGTAAATTGTGCTTAAATCGTTTTATTTTTTTAGTTAAAATGTCGGAAAATATAAAAAACGCAACGGATCTCATTGAGCAAGGTCATGTTCGTGTTGGTCCTGAAATGATAAAGGATCCCGCATTTTTAGTCTCCCGTAACCTGGAAGACTTTGTGACTTGGGTCGACACCTCAAAGATTAAGGAGCATGTGTTGAAATATAACGATATGCGCGATGACTTCCAAATGTAAATCATTTATAATTATAGTAATTAGTCTAATAAAATTCGTATTAAAATATTATTCTTTCACATCCGTTTTGTTTTCAATATTTGATACTCTTATATCCTGCACGATAAAATAAAAATGTTTTGACAACTTTTTTGCAACTTCATAACACTCAAGGAAAATGCGACAGAAGATTGGAAGGTCCTTTCTTGTACAATCTGACTACATTAACGGTTGTAATAAAAGTCTTTGTATAATTTGTTAAATAATAATATTTAATAACTTTATTACATTTAATATAATAATGTTTAGACCTTATTAATATTTTTATTACGTTTTTATTAATATTGGGCTGTCCGCCTGCCTCTGGCAAAACAGTACAAACCAATGGATTTATGTAAATTTGTTTGTTTCTGTTTGTTATTTATAATAATAATCATTATCATCGTCATAATCATCATACATTTTTAGTATTTTTATTTTTTCTTAATTGTTTAGGCTCACACAAAAATTATCTCAAGTAAAAAAAATCAATTTACGCATTATATATAAAAAGCATATGAAACATATTTTTATAATTCTAAAAGTTCTGTTAAGATTTGTTGAGAATTTGATAAGACAAACTCAGTAAATTATAATAAATTAAATTAGAAATAGGGCGCAGGAAGAGAGAGAATAACAAAGGGCTTGTTAGTCGGGACGCTTCTATCTTGACTCAGGTGCGACTTATTGCTCAAAGAGTCATCGTCGTCGTTTTAAATGATTAACAACTAAATTAGACATAACAAAATATTCATTTCTGTGAGTTATTGATGGCAGTATTTTAATAAATGGTTATGCATCAACTTAGCTTGACAATCGCATAATATCATTCCTTTTTTTTCAAAGACATTTTAACAATTTATGTCGACTTGAAGTGAAAGTTCAAAATACTAAAAAAGGAAAGTATAAAAAATGTTTTTCATTAATTTTGCACTTACAGATTTGTTCAACGTTTAATGTCTTTGCTAAGGTATTTGGCTCATTGCACGCTTTCTCATAATTGTATTTTGCAATAAACAAGCAAAAGTAAAACTATTCATTTCAAGCATTAAAACAAATGTGATAAATCTTACTTTAATACGCTTGTTTATTGCAAATAAATATTTCTTTTAACGAATGGTTTTTGTATTTTTTACAACTTCAGTGACTTTAAAATTTCAAGAATTTTTTTTAAGGCAATTAAAGTCGTGTGCATATGCGACTCAGAACTCACACATTAATTGTTATTAAAGACAAACAACTATTTTTTGGATTACTAAATTTTAAAACATAAAAAGCTTTCTAACAAACTTCAAATTTGGCATGCAAGTTAAAATTCAAACTATTTTTTGTATTTAAGTCGTTGGTTGGTTGTTGATTTGGCGATTTATAATTCGCTTTGTTTTCTATTTAATAAAGTCAATCTTATTAAAATGAAAAATTTTTCTTTTTTTATGCAGAATGCGAGTTTTCTTTTGGCGTATGTGTATGTGTGTGTAAGGTGTGGGCACAATAAACAATATCTAAATATTTTTTATTGTATGAAAACTGTTCTGTGTTTGTTTAAAATTCAATTAGACAATTAAAAGATTATTAATATTTGTTACCAATTTATAATTCATTATATCAAATCATGAGTGTATTGTAAAATATTTTAAAAATATTAAAAAAATAATTTATCTCATTAAATTTCACTTTTCACTTGTTACTTTTAGTAGTTGTTTTCTATGTTATATATCATATAAATATTGTTTTTCAATGAATTTCATATTCACGCAAGAGGAGCTCGATTTTTGTTTTTGTTTCACATTGCTATGTATTTACACATATAATTAATGCAAATATGTATGTAATTGTTAAAACCCAAAAAAGAAAAGAAACTAAAATAAATATTTGTTTTTTTAAATTTGCTGAAGAAGTTTGTTTGAAAATCGCTTGAATCAATATTATTTCTTCATTTTTGTTTTAAATTCCATGGAGTTTTAATTCTGCTTAGTAATGTTTTTTTTTTTTTTTAATTTAAATGTACATGAATAAATAATATTCAATAACAAAAAATTGTAAATTACGCTACAATTTCGAATTTGTAATAGTTACATTAGATTATATACCATAAACGCTCTCAGTTTTAGATTGCAAACTTATTAGCTTTCGATTTTTTTTTTTTTTGTATTTTTTCTTTTTAGTATTTTAATATATTAACTATACTTGTGTGTCTTTGCTGTGACTGATGTTTGGTATGTTAAAGGCAATACACTTTCACACTCATTATACTTGTTCAGTTAAATATAAATCGTTTTAACTATTGTATGTTACACGCGCCTATATAGCTGATCAATCGATCACCGCCACCATCGTTTCACACTATTGTGCAGTTTTGGAAAGTAACGACAAAATCTTTTTTTTTTTGGTTTTTCCTTTTGTTTGTTTGTTCTATTTTGTTGTTCTTGAAATCCATAAATCGTGTGTAGTATGTTTTCTATTTGCATTTAGATTACGAGTGCCATGTCCTTTTTGCTTGGCAAATGAACCTTTTTACCCTGCCATAATGAATTATGTATTGTAAAGGCGTCTATGGTGACCGTCAAGTGTTTCGTGTGCACTTGCGAGAAACATTTGCCACCCGAATTGTATCTGTTGAAGAAACAACGTGTTTTAAGTTCAAAAACAATTAGTTTGAAACGCAATTGCACAACACTTACTTGAAGAATTTATCGAACATGACTTCATCCACTTGACTAGGTCCTGTTCCATATAATTTGCTCACTTGATCCGTCTCCGGCATGTAGCTATAGAGTGCGCGGAATTGACAGCCCGCATCACGGAAGAGTACTAAAAAGTGTTTGGCCTCTGAACGGGCAATCTTTTCGAGAACTTTTTGTTTTGCTTCGCGATTGACAGCGCCCGGAAATACGCAATACTCGACAGCATTTAAAATAATGCCACGATTTGATTTGGCCGCTGGTTGTTTATAGAGTTTTGGACCTTTTGGCGATCAAAGAAATACAGAACAACAAATCAAGTTAAGAGCGCATACAATTTTATCGTTAGAACAACACCGTCGACTTAGCTAAGAATTAATAATGGCATAAAATTTCTGGTATAACATTCTAATTAATGCCAAGACAAAATCAAGCAAAAGTAATATTATTGGCAAATTAAAAAATTATTCAAATTAAACAAGCTTGCAAAATACATTACTCGAAACTTAACTAAAAAATATTTGAAAATCAAAAAAAAATCATAAAAAATTTATCAAATAAACAGTTATAAATCAAATATTATACTTCAACATTTGTTATAATAAAAGCCAAAAAAAAAGATAATTAATTAATAAATAAATAAATAATTAAAAGTTTAGTTCAGCTTTGCGCATGGTTTGTTCATCGAAAGTCCAGGATTTGACGCGATATTCAAAATAACACTCCCCCGTAATCTGCAACCCTGACCTATTTATGCTTCTCATGTCTTAACTCAAACAAAAATATTATATCTTTTAAAATAAAACGGGATGAATATAACATAGACAATAAAAAATGTATCCCAATTTTTATGTTTAACAAACAAAAATGAGTTATGAATAAATCATAAAACAACAAAATGAGCGTGAACAAAAATAATAAACAAATAAAAAATGATGTGATTTATGAGTTTTGAGAGATTCAGAGAGTGAGTCAAACAAATACAAACCCGAATATTCCATCATTGAATTCAGAGTTGATGAAATATCGCTAGATCCATCATCAAATCCGCGACGTTTCGATATCAAACCTGGCGGCAAAGAGCCCGGTCCGGAAGGAGATGGCAAATGCCTACCTGATGCCCCCATACCGGGAGATGGCGCACGGCGCGGTGGCGTTGCACGTCCCAATCCAGAATCTGTGTCTAACCGCAAATGATGAGCGTGCGTGGCAAAAGGAGAAAAAGAGCACATACACATTGGTTCACACATGCAGTAACGTAACGAACATCACATTATATGCCAGAGATCGGTTTCAGATTGCCGTCGTGCGTCAACGCCCAAAATTGTCAGACAGCCATGCCGTTATTTTTTCAAATTAGTATTTTCAAGCCGTTAGTTTTGATAGATGCGATTTTTGTTATTGATTGGTTGATTGATACACAATCATGGTTCATTCATTGATGCGTTGCACCAAAGTATATTTATTTTATTATTTTTTGTATTAAGGATGTTGTTAAAAATGTTTTGTGGAAAGAAATAAAAGAAGAGAATATGTGTGCAACAATTTAGTTAAAAATAATTATATTAAGAATCTAAAATTATATATCTATGTATTTATTTATGCATAAAGAGTTGAATAGGCAAAAGATTTTCCAGACCAACAAAAAAACACATAAAATGTGTGTGCCCTTAACTGTTTATAAAAAAAAAAAGCAAAAATCACCATATCCATTTTCACATTGTATATCATATATTTGATTACAAATCCCTGCTTTGATTCCACCTATTTTGGTTATACTATTGGTCTCACAACAACTGAGTGTCATTATCATATTTACTTATAAAAATTCAAATCACTTTGAATGTATTTAATTTTTACAACAAATGCGAGACCAACTGCATACCACAATTATATAAAAGTCTAAAAATCTATAAAGCGAGCCCAAAACCAAATGAACCATTGCCAGAATAAATCTTATCATTTGTTTAAGAAAACAAAAATATAAACATATATAAGAAATAAAAATGAATAAGTCAAATCACTTCAAAAAGCACAAGTTTTCGAAGCAAGTAAAGCGAAAAAAAATTAAATGTTACAATTATATGTATGTCGACTTACAATAAACTTATATGAAAACGAACATTACACCAAATAAGGACAAAATATAAACTAATTGATTTTTTAGAATGTATAAACACAGCAACCAACGAAACGAAGAAGTTTTTAAAAGTTATGTATAATATTAAATGCATGAATATTGACTACAATAAAGTTTTCAGTGTTTTTGCACGGAAACACAACGGCAAATAGAAACAAATCTTTTGCATTTTTTTTCAATAATAATAATAATATATAATCATATCAGAAATAATAAAAAATATAGAGAAAATAAAAAGACAAAAAACCAAAATTATAAATACGAAAAATGCCATTGGCCTTCTTACCGCACAAATTCATAAGCGAATTCGACTTTCGGCCGCGGAAATTAAGAGAGCTTCCTTTAGCAACCGATATACGCGACAAAGTGCGACCTCGTTCGACAGTTGGCTCTGTAAGGAAGGTTCACACACACATACACACACGATGGTGGGAACGTTTTTGAATTTTTCTTTGATATTCTTATTGGTTTTAAATTAGAATTCAGTTAAATCATAAAAAATATACAAATGTGGATGTAGGATTTGATGTTGAGAAATTCTCGGCAAATGAAAGACGAAAAAAAAACCCAAATATGTCTGCTCAACCAACCCGGATTAGGATCAGTCTACCCATCAAATAAGAAATAAAATTGTTAACAGAAAATCCAACGAAGCCCAAAATATTCAAACCCAATTTT
This sequence comes from Phortica magna, assembly GCA_037044515.1. Classification (NCBI taxonomy): domain Eukaryota; kingdom Metazoa; phylum Arthropoda; class Insecta; order Diptera; family Drosophilidae; genus Phortica; species Phortica magna. The sequence continues at coordinate 206,221 of JBAMBP010001601.1, forward strand.
GAGTTAGTACAAATGCTTTGAATTGTAGTAACCATGACAGTTATTAGAGTTATTTGCAGGTTTTTTGTTACCAAAAGATTGGTACCTTATTTCTAAAGCCTTGGAATGAGGAAGATTAAAGTTTTTTTAGTGATCAAATTGAGGTTCAAAGTGAAGTGAGTCAAATAAGCATTGCACAAGTCAAGAAAAAATAAACTTAATTTTTTGTTAAATAAAACAAAAAACACATTATTTGTGGGATAATTTAGTTTGTTAATAATATGTAGTAAACGTGTGGCTTTTCCTATAAATGTTATCGCTAATGTTACCCAACACCAACCTCTGGAAGTTTTGTAGGATCCCCTTCGTCCAATCGGTGTTGAACTTGTACTAGGATAATCATCTGGCGATTCTGTCGGATAAATTATTTTTAGAGTACACCAAACATAAACTTGTTAAGAATTACTTTCACAGCATGCTTTTTGTTATTATAAAGGCATAGAAATGAAAACCCAAACAAAAAATTAAAGGTAAATTTTGAAATTAAATATAATTTAAATCAATTATTAAAAAACAAATAAAAAAGGCAGACTGACTTTCATGCAAATGTAGAAAAAAAAAATTATGATGAAAAATGAATTATAACTTAAAAAATATTGATATGTAAATAATTATATGTTTGATTTTCTACTGTCGCCGAAATGAGACCTTTGAAAAATATTAATAAAAACTTTAATAGAATAAAAAATTGTGTTTCAAGATTTTTTAGAATGAAAACAATAAGCTTCAGGAATAAACGGCGAGAAAGAGATTTCGTAAATTTGCTGATTGATCAAGCTAATGTAAATACTTTGTATCAAGTTGTTTTTTTTTTGCGGCGGCAGTTTAAAATAAAACAATGAAATAATATAATGATTGAATAAACAAAATATAAAATCATAACTAAAATAATTACCTTTAACGGTTAACGAATCTTGTGAGCCCCGGTAATAATCTCGTTTCATTGAGTTCGAGCTTAATTGACCGTAGCCTTTAAGCGCGGGGCGTGTCAAACGAAATCAAGAATGAAATTAACAAATTCGGGATAACAACAAACAAGTGTTAGAAACATAAGCGGAAAAAAAGTAACAAAATAAACAACAATTGAAATAAAAAATTATAAACGACATAACATAAGTCTAATGTTAAAAAAAATCAATTAAAATTACCTGTTAAGTTTGAGCTAGAGCCTTTTTTGCCGCGACTAGATGATATGCTCGAAGCCTCACTTATATCAACGCTGGCATCGTCAACATGTATAGTTTTAGGGCGCGGCCGCGTGATTCTTTGTTGGCGTAGACGGGGCGTCGCACTTGTGGACTGCGGCTGAAGTTTTAGGAACTCGCGATCGAGTGTTTTACCCTTAGATGACGAAAATTTATTATTCATTCAAATTCATTGTTCAGCTTGTGGCACTTACTTCCCGCTCCGCCTCTTCAATTGCCTTTTTCAGTCGATGTTGTTCCAATATGGCGGCACGTCGAGCTATCTGCTCTTCTTTTTTACGCGAACGTTCTTCTTCTTTTTCCCGTTCTTTTTCACGCTTTTGCGAAGCTTCTATCTCTTTACGCGCCTTCGCCTCCTCCTGTTGTTGCCGGCGTTGCAGTGATAATAACATAATCTTCTCTTTACGCCGTTCCATTTCATCAACAGAATCCTGTCAAAAAGAAATTAATAATTATCTTAGTTATGCAACAAATATAAGTTAACATACTCTGTCTAAATTGGCGACGTCTGCTCCAATTACAAGCGCCTTGTTCTTCGCATCCGTGTTGTTACTTTCGTTTTGCTGTTGACGTGCGGCTGCCGTAAAGTTCATTTGATGTGTGGGCGATAGCGGCTGTGCCGGCTGAAGCTGATTAGTTACATCCTCTAAGTGTCGTCGGTCCAGTTGGCTATTAGCTTCGTGGCCGACACCAACCTGTTGCAGTTGACGCAGTTGAATTGGCGGCTCGTCTGTATATTTGTTGTATGTTGCATTGCTGCTGCTTTCGAAGTTGTTTGATTTGACACTATTTGAGTTGTTTATATGCTGTTTGTGTTGCTCTAAGAATGTTGCATTGGATGTTGCGTTTATATTGTTGTTGTTATTGATATTGTGTAGTTGACTTAGTGATTCACGTTTAACGACAACTTGGTTGTCCACATTATCAGTACTCTTCTCTTTTTTGGGCGAACGCTTCGCGCGCAGTGGCGGTTTCGGTCGTTTGGGCTGATCGTCGTCAAATGAAATGTAGAAACCCTTCTCAGTACGCTCATCAACCCGCGGATCCTAAAAAAAGATCATAAGATAATGTTATAAATACATTCAACAAGTTGACAAAATAATCATGCTATACCTGAAAGCTATTTGCTTGCAAAGACGGACGTGATGGAGATGGTATTCTGTATGTAAGATTTCCGCTAGTTATGTTTAATTTATTCGATATCATTTCGTTGCTATCGTAGTCCTCTGAACTGCTACCACGTCCGCCAAGCGGTAAATGCTGATGTTGTTGTTGCTGTTGTTGCATGACAAAATCGGAGATGCGTGTTGATTGCATAGACTCAATAATGTTACGTTCAATCTCGTCAACATCTTCCTCATCGCCAATGAAACAGATACTTTGCGGTGCCATCATGTCTTCCTGTTGCGGCTGACCCGGTGCCGAGGAAGCCTTTGAAATCGCATTTGGCGAACGGTTGTCACGTAAATTCGTCATCGACTGTTGCCGCTGAACGCCACTACCTATGCCAAGAGTGCTGCCACCATTGCCGCCGCCCGACATTCGCTGCGAATGTTGTGGTGATGATTGTACTTGGAACAAATGTTGTAGTTCACCACCGCCACCATTTTGATGTAGTACAAAGCCTTGGGGCACGCCCGCTGAGGATGGAGGTCGATTACTCCACGTTTGTGCTTTCTTTTGTGATTGCCAGGCATTAACGTCGACCATCGGTTGCGGCTGATGATGTTGATGCTGTTGCATTTGTTGTTGTTGTTCGAATGCGGCTGCCGCCGCTGAATGAGCCCAAGTACGTCTTTGTGGATGTGGCTGCGGTGATGTTTCGTGCAAATAGAAATGATTTGTCGGTTGACCATATTCATCGTAGGTACTCTGTCGATTCAGATACTGGTGCTGCTGCTGTTGTTGTTGTTGCGTAGGCATTGGTCCACCATACTGAGGTCCACCACCGTATGTGTGATTGTTGTACGGCAAACCATTGTCACTGTAGATACTTTGCGGTTGCATATAATGCGGTGAAGCTTGCATCATTTGCGGCGGTTGTGGCTGTTGCTGCGGCGACATATACTGACCATGTTCGTTCACATACTGCATGGGCAACTGTTGCATTTGCTGATAGGGATCACGACTAGGTGGACGGGAACTATACGAGCTGACAGGTGCGGCATTGTACGCTTGTGGCAGATGTGGCGATGAGCCGAAATTTTGTTGCATTGGACGCTGATGATAATGATCGGCCAGATGCTGCTGAGAGCCATACGACTGTTGCTGTTGTAATTAAAGTCAGAAAAACATTAACCAAACTGTATGACAACAATATCGAAAACAAACAAAAAACATAAATTAGTAAGAAATTGTGCTTGCTGTAAGTCAAATGGGAAATTTTCATGTGCAAAAAACAATGGCAATATGGGAAATTCAAATACCGAATGGTTTTAGTGCGTTGAGTATGAATTTTTTTTTGATTGTGGACTCGATTAACACAAAGACATGACATTTACCTGGTTCAACATGTTTGCGATTTGTTGGGCTTGAATCAGTTGTTGTGCCTGCAAGTGCTGCGCTTGCATCTGGTTCTGTTGAGTCGCAAGTCTGTGGATATCCTGTTGGATATCCTGCAGATTCATGTTCATTATAGCGATACTTTGCTGTATTCGACAGCGAGTTTAGGAGTTTTGTTTTATGTTTAATACGCAGTCGGGAAGAATGTTAATGTATTAAATGTGTGTGATTTTTTATGTGTTTGTGTGTGTGTGTGTATGGGTTTTCATGTTTAAAAGCGGCAACAAAAACAATAAAAAATACAATAAATAAACAATAAAAACCCAGCGACAAAAAAGGAAGAAAAGATATTAAAAGATTATTGGGATGTTAGATGACAACAATTTTTGACTTTCATACACATAGATGGCAATAAATAATGCAAGACACAAATTCCAATACCTGATACTTGTCTAAATCGACAGGATCCATTTCTGGCGTTCGCTTAGATTCGTTGCTCATCGTTTCCCATTTCATATCCGAACACGATTCAAGATCCTCCTGTGAAAATCAATTGATTAAAATAAATATCAAAAGTTTACATGCATTCATCAACGGCGTTATACCTTCTCTTGATGTCGCATTAATGCCATTTCAATTTTACGTTTGTCTTGCTCGATGCGCCGCCGTTTTTCCTCCAGTTTCATGCGTATTGTTGAAAGCTTTGAAGCATTCTCCAGTGAACGCAAATCTTCATCATATGGATCTGGATTACCCTGCCAGGTAGCTGGACTCGCAGGCATACTGCAAGTTGATGTCTTGCGCACTGGCGTTGTCTCTGGATCATATGCCGTCGATTTGCTGTCGTTGTAATTCTCTGCATTGTAGTCTTTGTCGATGGAATGTTGTTTCTTTGGCAGCGGCAAGGGACTGCCAGTATTCGAGAGGTTGTTGGTTGACATTGCCACATTGTCAATACTGTAAACAAGTGCAAAAATTTTATATTGTTTCTCACATTTTGCATATTTAAGTAAAGAAACTCACCTAGCCTGTCGACGCATTGAATACTTTTCTGTTTCTCGATCTTGTTTCTCCGAACCAGAGTCCGTATCATAGCCTAACTGAAGCGTACCACGTGCATCGGCAATTGAGGAACGTACAGCAACCACAGGTTCTTTAATACACATACAAAAACATATTAATAATAATAAATATCTCAATTAAAAAGAAAAGGCTAAAAGTATTTTTACTATATTCGAATACATACCAATGCTCGTATTTGAGAGCTTACGTTCACGTTCCCGGTCACGCTCGCGTTCAAAACGACCGATCGTATTCAATTGATCTTGTGAGCCACCAAAATTCTCAATTGTCAATTGTGAATCCTCACTGGAAGAGTTTCGCCTTGAACGGCGTCCTGAAATGGCACATGAGTCAATTGTCTAATTAAATATTCTACATTCAATTTTTAGTACTTTCTGTCTTTTTTTTTATCTATTTACAATGTTAAAAACAATGTGTACGATACAACAATAAATTAACAACAACAAAATCAACGTTTACAGTTTCATATACGGTTATAATATTGTACATTGGGTATACTTTACCTGCAAAGCTTGGTCGTCGATTCTGCTCCCAGTTACTTGGTCGGCCAGCGGCAACATAATCGCCTGTTATGTTTCAATTGTTTAAGAAATTGATTAATGCATTCAAATTTTGATACAAACACAAAAAAGGCTACGACTTTAGCATAAACTTATCAACTAATAACAACAAATACAAGCCAATGTTTTTTACGACTATATAGCATAGATATGTACTTTTAAAGAACTCACTACCAAAATGCAAAAAATTATAAAGTCTAATATGACTTTGTATTGGATTGGATTTGGATGCTTCAAGTGAGCATTTTCTTTTCTAATATTAGAAAAACAAAAAAGACAAACAACATAAATTATGGCATAGAATGTTCTTATAAACGAGCGAATGTACATGTATAAATTATGCTATGAGTGAAAATAATTGGGGATTGCTAATTCATTACAACTCATTTAAAAAAAAAATAATAATAATTAGATAAGCAAAAGAATACAACTTTAAATTGCTAATAATAAAAAAAAAATAATAAAAAAATACTTAAGAAAGACAAAAATGAATAAAATCATAAGTGGCAAACCTCTTTCATCAGCTTTCGACTCCACATTCGCCTTTTCTTTAGCTTGGCGCAAGCGAGCTGGAACCAATGGTTCCTGTTGCTGCTGCAGTTGTTGTTGCTGCTGTTGTTGCTGCTGCTGGTGGTGGTGGTGGTGCTGCTGTGAGTGCATTGATGAGAGTGTTGTAATGCCACGCGATTTGTGCACAACGAACGCTACACATACATAATGTTAACGGTGCAAAAGAATGCGCGTAATAAATAGTACAGCGGAGCGAAGCGTATGGGCGCCGACCGTCCGGCGGTCGCGTGTGTGCGAGCAGCAGCAGAGCGTGTGGGCAGGCGATGTGAGCGCGATTTAGTGAGTGATGGTAAGCAGGTGTTTGATATATAAGTGGATTTGGTTTGGAATAAACATTAAGAAAAGAATTGCCAAAGACAAAAATAAATAAATAATTAAATAATGAGGTAAATAAAATACATTATTTGTTATATATCAATTTTTTTTCGTTTTTTTTTTTAACATTAATCGACACAACAACATATAAAAAAGAAGCATTAAAAACAGAATATTAATTAAGCACATTGAAATAAAAAAATGACAAAGCAAATTACCTTCAGTATTATTACTTTCATAATTATTTGCCTCAATCGGTTGAAATTCAGTAGGCGGTGTGGACCTACGATTGATTCCGCTCAACGAATTTACAAAAGTAACTAAAAAAATAGTATAAAAAAATAAACATAAGGAAATTAAAATAAATGTAATTTATTGTAAAAGTTGTTGTGTGGATTATGAAGTGATTTTTTTGATATCCAATAAGAGAAATTTAATAAAAAATTGAATTTTGTGCATGTGAAAATCTTTATGAAATGGCAATGCGAGCAATTTTTATTCCAAATTAACTCTGAAAATAACTCCATGATGTGAATTCAACTTTAAACCATAACAGCAACCAAATGATTTATACAGGTTTCTAGTTCAAAACAAGTAGATAAATTTTTTCTCTACACTTTAGAGATATATAAAAATAAAACTAATTGGATTTTGAGACAAAAACGACAAGAGGAAAAAATTTGCTCAGCTGTTTGGAGCAATGACAAAAGCCCAACAGTATTATTTGTAACCTTAAAACAAAGTTCTTAGCTTGAAAGTTTAACCAATTCAAGGGATCTTCATTAATTATTTTAAATTTTAAAGAAATTGTATTTTATAACAAATTTGAATTAATTTTAAAAAGACTTTTTAATATTTAATTAATTTTAAAACGACTTTTTAATATTTAATAATTTGTCGTCATGTATTAGCATTAGGACAACTTTCTAACTTTGCAACTTTCCCTTCTTTGTTGATCCCTGGCAAATGTGGGCATATTAAATTCGGACAGACAGTTTGTAATACATAAAATATTAACTCTAATCTATTATACTTTACAAGTTGTCCGTCTGCCACATTTAGTGTTAAAAGTTTATAGTATGTATTTTCAAAAAACATTGAGAGAGGTTAAGGAACAATGAGTTCATGTATCACATAAAATATCTTTGGTGTGCATGTGAAAATTATGTTTATGCTTGTCATGGGTGAGAAAACAAATGATGAGGTTGTTTCAGTCTAATATAACAAAACTACATGCCTTGTAGTAAATACTAATGAAAAAGGATGAACAGAGAACAGAAATAAATGTTGATTAAAAACAAACAACATTGAGCATAAATGCAAACGAAGTTATCATTAGTAGCATTTTAGCCAAAAGCGGCAAGGCGTTGTTTAATAGGAACACGAAACAAAATTGAACATTTCAAACAAACAAACGAACGAACAAACAATTAATTAATCAATCAGTCAATTGATTAACAAACAAAGGTACAAAAACATATGTTCATTATATAAAAAGAAATATAAAAAAAACTTTGCAAACAGATATATTCAAGCCAAAGAAAAAAATGAAGTAGAACCTTGAAACGGCGGACGATTTGTTGGCGAACCCGAAATAATATCTAAATCGCTTCGTAAATCTGGAATTGGCGTTACTGGTTGCACTGTGAGGCCGCGTCGATGGCAAATTCCATGCTCATTGGCGCCGAGGTTGCGTTTTGCGATGACTTCTATATCCGACCGATTAAACGCCCGATATGTGTTAACAAATGTGTCAGTATTGTGTTTTAACATTTTATCAATTTATATATATATGTATATATTTTTTAATTTTGAAGTTTCAAGTGATTGTATGTTGTTAAATAATTTTTATTTTTATTTTCAGGTGTATTTAAATATTTCAATTTTGGTGTGTTCGATAGCAAGTAAGCATTTGCAAGGAAAAGAAAAAAAATTATTTTTATTTACTTATTTATTATGTCATATTTTACACTATTGAAGGACAACCTAAGACAATTTCAAAATGTGAATGTGTTTAAAAAATACTAATTTGGTGGATGGTTTATATTTATTGAAGAGTGAAATCATTAAAAAAAATAAATTTAAGAATCGCGGGTGGAATTTATTTTGAAGAATGAGCGAAATTTTGTATATGAAATACTAATAGAAATTTGTAAAATTAAGGATTTCAACTAAATTTCTTTAGTTTAAAGCAAAACGTGTACAAATTTAAAATCAAAAACAAAAACGAAAGTAATAAAGTTTTAAGTTTTATAAAATTAAAATATTTATACTTAAAAACTAAAAGTACTTTTTGTATTCTTAAGTTCACTTCTTTGCTTTAATAGATTTAAATTGCATCCTTCCTAATTTGTATTTTTAATCTTTTGGTCTCCTCCCATTGCTGAAGAAAGTAGCTTTGTGTTAGAAGCTGCATTTACATAGATTTCGTACAAATTTTAGTTAACTGTACGATTATTTACTTCACGGCAAAATAATACAACAGAACAACAACTTGAGTGTGCTGTTGTTCCTTACATGTTCTTAAACATCTTTCGAGTTACACAAGTTGCAATAACTTAAAACAAAAAGCAAATCAAATTAAGACAACTAATTGAAAGAAAACTAAAATACTCAAATGTAACACAAGAAAACATAATTAAATGAGTTCAAATGCACCCCAATTATATTAGAAAATTATATTTATAACAAGACATTTTACGATCCAATATCATAGGGTAAAAGTGAATGTGCAAAATGAATGTTATACAAGAATATGAGCTCACCTTGTGAATCCATGCCCGGATAGCAAACACATTTAGCAGGATGTATCTCAAAGAGATTGAAAAGATCAGTCAGCAGCACTACCAAATTTAGTTTCATTGAACTAAAAAAAGAAAGTCAATTAAAGAATGAAGCATTGATGGAACAACAGAACTATGCTGCTTACCCACGCATATATGTTATGTCCTCTGGCGTCATGTGAAACACACTGTATGGCAAATGCTTTTGCGAGAAGTTACTAACTAACAGAATATTATGTATTGAGTCCTCGACCGCAGGCAAGTAGTTGATACGCACACTTGTCCACGGCACCACCTTCGGGCAATAATACGATATAAGCAGCGCCAAGCAAATGCCATCGCAAAGATCTTGAAAATCTCTTACAGGCGGTAAGTCCGGGGTCTGCAATCGAACGCCCTAACAAGAAGAAATTTAACAATAATAACAAATTATTTCAGTAAAAGACGGTGAGTACTTACATTATCATCAGCGACACCTAATTCCACCTCCTTGACTATACGCTTTTTAAGCGAGGCACAAGCGTGCGACAACCACGCGAGCAACGACTGTTCATATGACTGACCAGGCGGCGTCTGGTAATTGCTGCCAGATATTCTGTATATAGAAATGACGTCAATAAACAATATATTATTGTGTGCATAAATAAACTTTCGACTTACCTTCGAATAGCCGATGCAATTCGATCACCCGATGAAATTTCTTTTGCATACAATACCATCAGTGATTCTATCACAGACATATGGGCGTTCTATAATGGTTTAATTATGAAACTTGAGTCTAACTCAATTATATTCTTATAATAACACTTACGATACGGATTGGATTTGTTTGTATCAGAACCGTTTCTGTTATGGGCATGTCCGATGGCTCGGCAACGGGCATGCCCTTTCTTGCAAGCGTCTGTAATATTGACCAGTGATTTAAGCTTTGGTAATTTGGATCGGAATACAAATTAGATAATGTTTGACAGTAGAGCGTAGCATTGCCCATCTCAACGATGATTTGCGGTTTGAGACGCTCCTGGTTTTCATGATCCCGATAAAATGGTTCTTTCAGATTATCGGGCACACGATTGTTGAATGCCTTCGATAGAAGCCATTTAACGGAAGCACGTTGTCGAGCCTAAAAGTAAGGAGGGTTAAGTGAAATTAGCATAGATTCAAATGAACAAATTACACTTGTAGATCTTAAAATAAAATTGTAAAATCAAGCAGTTAAAAATAGTATAATATACTTTGCAAAGAGACTTTCAATTAGTGTTGAATGTTGAAATATTAAAAGCATTTATGGAGCATAGAGTGTAGAGTATTTCAACATGGCACCGACCGAATTTGGCATTTAAACTTGCATTCTATTTGAGCATTGAACAGTAAATAAATATGGTGAAGGGCAAAAATGTATTTCAGTATGAAATTTCATTTTTTCTTTACAGTTGTTTTTTGTTTGTTTTAAGAGAAATTGGTTTCACACAGTGAGGTGAACAAAAACTAGAGAAATAAAACGGAGCAAATCGCTTTTGAAAGTTTTAACTTCAAGGCCGAGAATCGAACGAACAAAAAAACGTGGAAAAATCTGTTAATAACTAAATATCGAAAAATAGTTATACATTTGTGAGTAATTAATGTTTTATGCCCGCTGTGAATGTGTGTGTGTGTGTGTGCGCGAATCGGGCTGAATTAAGCCATGCGTGCAATCTTCTTCAATACGCGAAGCATGAGTTCGATAAACTCCACTATTGCGGTAGCGGCAACGTTGGGCGGGAGATTCATTATTGCAATGTCTGCATTATGTGCAAGCGCACTTCATGCTGACGTATGGCCGTCGACGTCGCTCTCGCCGCAGCCGCCATTACCGCCGTGAGCGACACTCACTGGTCATCGTAGAGAAAAGAAGGGGCGGCATTGCATATGCAAGGTCTAGTTGCATCTTTATGTCATTAGGAGAGAAGAAGAAGATCGGAGAGCTGTGTCGTTTCGTTGTTGTTGTAGCTGGTTTTTTCATTTTGATGGTTCTCAAGTGCAGCATGTTCCGCCAGTAAAGTCATTGTAACTGAATTTGTAATTCCTTTTGTATTCTACAAGCCATGACGTCTGCTTTGAGCAAAAAAACATTTCACTTCTTGTTTGTTGGTCATTGTTTTTTTTTTTAATGATTCAAGTTAATTGAATCTAAATCGAAAAGAAGCAAGTTGAACCAAAAAACGCTACAAATAGAGTCTAAGCACTTATCGCCAATTGAAATCACAGAAAAAAGATATCTGTGTACTCAAGCATTTCATCATCTTTTACGATATTTGTTTTCTTTTGTCATTGTGGTCTGTTTGCTGAGTTATCAAATGAGTTATATTTGATTTTGATGTTTATACAAAAAATCAAGAAGATAATCGGTTTTCTTCGCTCAACGTTATCTTCTTGATGTCATTAAGTATTAGATTAGGTTTCTTTACGGATTAAAAAATCATTTGAAAATCAATTTTTATACCAATTACAATTAAAAGTCTTTATAGATATAGTTATACTTGAACAACTTTACACTATCAGTAAATCGTTTGAAATTCATTTAGACTCACTTAAAGGTCCTTAACTAAAGCATGTACAATTGAATTTATACCAGAATTTTGCAAAAATTATACAAAACAATTGCGATTGATTACATTATTTTAGTTGGTGGTTTAATAGACTCAAAACACTTTCGGTTCTGCTTAAACAGGTCTCTAAATACAATTGTAGCTTGTGTGTGGGTTACAACAAGGCATTTTAACTAAAACCTGTTCTTCATTTAAAAACCATTTTTCAACCAAACTGTGCCTCAATTATGTTGACTCCAACAAAATATGCACAAACAGTGGTTTAAAAATAAGAAATTTAGTAAATCGATAAGGCAAACATTTTGGATGTGTGTGTGTGTGTGTGTGTGCGAAATTCAACGTCACACGCCCACAAGTCAACACTGTCATACCAAATATTTTGACTGCTTCGCTGATATCAGCAAATTCCCGCTGTGCTTGTCGTCGTCGACGTCGAAATTATTGCGACGACCCAAGTGCTCAGCGTTATTATTTTATTATCTCAAATAGCGGTACAACTAACACGCTCACCACTTGCGCTCACACACACACTTTTATACATAAGTCGATGAAGAAAAAAAATTAAAATATATGTTTTTATTTCTCATATAGTAAATTTAGCTAACTTTTGATATTTGCATGGTTTTAAAATTTCAAAGCGTTGTTCAACACATGTGGAAAGCTAATTGCTTTTAAGTAATAAAATAGTTTGGTTAATTTTTAGGGAGTTGCCTTTTAGGCCGCATTTTTGTTTTTTTTTTATATGCAAGGTTAGCAAGCACTTCGGCAACTTCGTTTCTATTTTTCAACGATTAGGTCATACAACAACAATAACAATGACGGCAACTACGACAGATACAAAAGAATAACAAAGTTAAATATTAAGCCAACAATGCGTTGTCATTTGATTGAATAATTTTGTTTATTTGAAAAATTATTTGTTTCATTGCATTTTATGAATGAACTTGTTTTGCCACCGATTGAAAACAGTTGACAGTTGATAGTTGCTGTTCTTTACATTGGTTAAAACCAGTCAAACGTTAAGTAGGTGTCGGTCTTCCAATGGCTAACAATCAGGTGGGAGGGGCAGTGACGACGGAAGTGCCTGTTGTTGTCGTCGTTTGTCGGCAGTGTCTGTGTCGTTGTCTGTTTGTTACCACAGCTCGCGCGCATTTTGGCAAAGAGTGTAGGTGGCTCAACCTAGCTCGTCGTTCGATTACGACGACGAGTATGGTTGACAGCGACTGAGGCAGCAGCAGCAGCAGCAACGACGAAGTTTGTGACCGCTGCGTTAACGCAACAGCAGAGCGCTTGATGAGCGCATAGCGTGGATCGAAAAAAAAAACATTTTTTTTCAAGAAACACTTGGGAGTCGTCAACGTCGTCGACGTTTTGCAAAGCAATGGAATTTTAATGAGCGTGTTGTTTTTTTTAGTTGCGTTTTATGTGATGAACGAATTTATTAGAAATTAAGTATGTGCCTCGCTATTGTCGTCATCAATGATGCACACAATACATGCAAACATAAATATTTATAAGTGTTAGCATAAAAGTGCAGTGTAAGATCTCTGCAACTCAAACAGTTATGCGAGAGAAAGAGAGATGGGAAGCGTAAAAGTGTTTTAGTTACCTGTCGTATTTCCTGCGTTTCGGCATCCATGCTAATAATGATGTTGTCAAACGACGATGACGTTGTACAGCGACGACGATGATTATGAAGAAAGCGGACGACGCTCACATAAGCAGCGACTTGGACTGATGTTGTTGCTTTATGGTTTTGCTAACTGGCACGGGCTATCCGACGCCCAGTCCGTCGCTTTCTTTTCTATCACCACTGTTTCGTTACTTTCGTTGAGGACAATGCCTTTTAATTGATTTCTTGGTTGTTTTATCGTTTGCACTTTTCACAGATTGTTTTTTTTTGTATTTTTTTTTTTAACTTAAATAACCGTTGTCCTAAATGAACAAGTGAAACAAAATAAACATTAATATTCCTAATTAGCTCATGGGAAGGAGATGTCCACATTTATTAATGTTGGCGTGTAATTTTAGCATCATTGGAGGAAAAACACAAGGAAAACATGAGAAGAAAAACGCACAGGTCGCAAAAATGAGCACAAAAATTATAAGAAAAACTCGAAAAAATGTGAATCATTCAATGGGCGACTAGAAGTGGGCGGCAGAAGCGGAGGCCCAAAAGTCTCTCGCTTGCTGCTTGCTTACTGACTCTCACTGCACACTACACACACAAACACATATATATAATCATGTATATATAGCGCACTGCAAAAAAACACATCATCAGCTGTTGCGACTTTGCCTCATTTCATTTATAAAAATATATATTTTCACTAGACACTTCGCGGTTTACACTTAATAACGATAAAATTATGAATATTATCTATTCAGTTTTGCATTTTCCAAAATATATTTAGGCATTTGAGTGTATAAAACGATTTTTTTTCCTCGTTTGACGAAAGCTGCTTGCCAGCGTTCCCGTTTTCAACAAACTGAGTTCAATTCAACATCTCATCTCTGTTCCACATATACTCCTCGAATACAATTGTTATCGTGTTGTCTCTGTTACGCTTAAAGACGAGGGCGGCGGACGAGAGATGACGAAAATTAGAGCCGCCGAGAAAAACGACTTTATTTCACTTTTTTGTATGCATTACCACAATTACGTTTTGCAAAGACTTTACAAAGATTTGATTATCGCGATTGCATTTAATAAATATTTATACTTCTTGCATTTAATTTAACCAACAACAAATAATTTAAACAAATGAGTGACAACTGAGGAATAGTGTTGCCTATTTTCAGCTATTTTCCTGCCGTTTATGGTTATTTTTAAGAGTTTTTGTAGCATTCCCCTCTTCAGATCTTTGTAGTGTTGACCAGTGTAGCCAAATTGGCCAGTTTGTGGCTATTATAGGTAATTTTTCACACTCCACAGCCAATAAAAACATCTCGCAACTGACTGCCAAAAAGTTGGCTATTTTTAATAATATTTTTGCCTAGTTTTTGATTTATAACTGACGGACGTTTATTTTAATGATTTATCGATAGTGCCGTTATTTTTGGGTGAGTTTATGACGTTTATTTATATGTTACAAACAATCACATAACTAATACAACAAATAAAAGGCGCCCAAATCCGAATTGGAAATTATTTACAACAAACAAGTAACAACAATTAATGGTTCCAAGACTGGTTGCTCAGCGGTAGAAAGCCTCTTTTGGCCAAAAAATGAGCTTCAGCATTTTTTCAATGATTTTAAAACCAAATTGAAAACCCATTGTCTCTAAAACTTAATCGCATTATTTCGATATTCCTCAATACGTGATATAAATTAGTTTTTTTTTGTTTCAATCGTTTTACAAAACGTCAGTGGTCTATAAAATATGGGTTGCTTACAATTTATCTTATATAAAAGTAGTAGGAGATCAATAAAAACAACATTTTAGATCATTAATTAACTCATTACTAATTATAAAAAAGTTACAAAAGTTATATGACTTTTTATTGAGCGGTTATGGTCATGTGTCTACATGCAATCGTCTAAGCTTTTTATCTAGCTGACTTGTATTAAAAATATGTCGCATGTCTCATGAAAAGCAAGCGCACATGCGACATTTCAACAACGAATCATTTTTTATAACAGATTTATAACAGAAAACAATGATATGGACGATATTAATTTTCACAGTAGTCGATACAAAGATGTATTCTGCTCTCATGTAAATCTAATTTAATTATTTCCTATTAGTTGATATTTTATTAACGTTTTAAAGTAAATAACTCAGGTTATTTTACCCTTATTATATCTTGAACAAGTAGAAATACATTAATTTTGTTTTTGTTTTTTTTAAATATGCAAAATCATTTTAAATTTATTTTACAAAGTAACCTTTGCGTTTGAAGACAAATCATTTAATTTTGTGAAATATTTTGAATTCATAAGCGTGAAATATATCTTCAGTTTAAACTTTATAAATAAATATCAGTAAAGCTTTAAACAAAATGCATCGAAAGAACACACGGAAGATTAATTATTCAACCGATGCTGAGGTTCGCGATGCTTTGTTAGAATTCGTAATTTTTATATTTTTCCTCATTTTGACGACTCTCGGTAAGAACGAGAAGTTTAGGAAGAGATTAGAAGTGCAATTGTATGAAATTAAAATATCTTTCAGTCGTGCTTAGTGTGCGCGATCCGTACATGTTCTATTTGAACAAAACGGTTGATAGTCTTTTTGTGGCGCGAGATATCAGCATTGGCCCCGGAGTAACGATTAACTTTAAACATCTGGTGACCGTCAACGACTTTTGGGATTATATGTTCTTTGGTTATTTGGGTGTTTTGCATGGCGGTCCGGTACCGGACTTTGAACCACCTGAAAAGCCACCTGACAAGCCACCTGAAGAGTCATCTCAGTCATCTGAAGGGAAAACTGAAGAGCCAATTGAAGAGCCAACTGAAGCGACCAATATCGAATCTGAGGTTGCAACGGAAACCCCACCCGATACTAAAAAGCATCGAAAAAGGGCTAATAAATATCTTGATGGAGATGATGTCGATTTTGGTGGCAATGTTCATAATTTTGGTAATAACTACAACAACAATACCAAAAGTCAATCTGTTCATAAGCGAGTGAAGCGTAAAGGAATTGGTAGTGGAGGTAGTGGTGGCGCCGGTGGTGGTGCTGGTGCTGGATCAAGTACATTGAATTTGATTGGCCGTATATTTATCCTTGAAAACATTCTACTTGGTCCGCCGAGAGTGCGTCAGATACGTGTTAAGAAGGATAGTTGCTATGTCAATGACGCCTTCATTCGCTACTTTAATACCTGTTTTGCAGAGTATTCGTCCGGTAATGAGGAAAAGTCGGAGAAGTGGCTATCGTGAGTTCCGTGAACCAACTTTGTGTAAATCTTATATACTAATTTGAACTTTGAATAAATCTCTGTTAAGAACAAGTTTCAAAACGTTATCCGAAGTTGAAGCAACTTCAATCTGGGCAAGTATTGCCACCTATCAAGGTGCCGGCTATGTGCAATTATTGACCTACGACCGTGAACAGAACACTAATAAATTGGCCGGACTCCAGAATGAACACTGGATCGATAGAGGCACTCGTCTTGTTGTCGTCGAATGGAATATGTACAATGAGAATTTGGATATATTTCAGAGTAACAAGTATTTATCGTTCTAATTGATCGTAACTTTTCTCTCTTCGTACAAGAACATCAATCTTAATGCAAACACAAAGAAGCGATATGTTTAATTATTATATACATATGTATTATATAAACAATTTCACTTGCAGACTTATAGTTGAAGTGCCACCCACGGGTGGCGTTTTGACCTCGTCCCAAATGTATTCTGTGAGAGAGGCTTCGTTCTTTACGAATCCAGATTTAGTTGTGACAGGAGTGATAATTTTATTTTACATAATGGTAATCTATTACACGCTTAAGGAACTAAATGATATCCGTAAAATGGGTTGTCGTCGTTTTTTCAAATCGCTTTTAAATATACTTGACACAGTCATTTTAATTGTAAGTATGGAATATCATTTGCTATGGTTTGCTGTAGTTGTGAAAATCGTTCGTCTTTATTTTTTCAGTTCGCGTATTTGGCCATTGGCTATAATGTTTGGCATATGTTTTATATAAAGAGCGTTTCAAAGAAAGTTGAGAGAGAGAACGAGTTTCAAAGTTTGGACTCACTTGTAAAATACAATACAGTTTACGTCGACATGATGGCCTTGCTCTGTTTTTTTGTCTGGATAAAAATATTCAAGTTCATCAGTTTCAATAAGACACTTGTGCAGTTTACGACCACTTTGAAAAGGGTGAGTTAGTCAACCAAGCCAACTGATATTATACAATGTAACGTTGAACATTTGTCCTACAGTGTTCAAAGGATTTGGCTGGTTTTAGTCTTATGTTTCTTATTGTATTTTTGGCCTATGCGCAATTGGGCTTATTGCTATTCGGTACTAAGCATCCCGACTTCAGGAACTTTTTGACATCAGTTTTGACTATGATTCGTATGATTTTGGGCGACTTTCAATATGACTTAATCGAAGAGGCTAATCGCGTACTTGGCCCCATCTATTTCCTAACATATATATTGTTAGTATTCTTCATACTTTTGGTAAGTATCTCATCACAATGTTTATTTTAAAAACGCTCTCAGAAAAGGCATACATCGTTGTTTAGAATATGTTTCTTGCCATCATAATGGAGACTTACAGCTCTGTGAAAGCAGAAATTACACACGGACGAAGTAATCTTGGTTCATATTTGCTAAGAAAAATCAAATATTTCTTTTACTTTATACGCTATTGTGGCCGTATTCCGGCGACAACTTTAAGACGTATACATGCAACGGGCGAAGAGGACCCAGAGCAGCCTAGCGCTTCAGGCAAACCAGTAGACAAAACCGATGCTCCAGGACAATCGTAAGTACACTATAATTTTAGTGTAGTTGTGTGTTTTTTTCTATTGGTGTTTTCGCTTTTTTTATAAATAAGAACAAGTTATCAGCCAGGTGTACACACCGTATCCGATAAGGAGCTTAATCGGTAAGTGTTGCTGAATGGTTTTACGTGTGTGTATAAGACCTCTAATTACTTGAATTTTAGGCTATCAAATCGAGTTGGCCTACTTGAGGACATGCTCGAACAACTTGTTACCAATATGGACAGAATATTGAAGCGCGTCGAACATAAGAAAAAGAAAGAATAACAGATATTGGGTGCAAAATTTAGTTACCTTTATTTCTTGTTGGGATTCAAGAAATATTTGAAATGTCTGCTTATTCGAACACAGAGCTAAAATTTATCCGCTTTTTAGTGCCGTAACAAACGCCAAGCAATCAACCAGTTAACAAAGCTTGGCATTCTACGATAAAACTCAATGGCGATTGTAAAGAAACATTTTAATTTATTGAATGAATTTTATTTAAATACAACTTGCTTTAAAATATACAAAATATATAGGACAGCGGGGGAGGTATTTTACAAAAGGTTTCGGTTGGTTGGTTAATTAAGTTAATTAGCAAAATTTTCATTCGTTCAATAAGTTTCTTATGAGTTATTTTATAATTTTAATTTTTTTTTTATTTTACAAAATACAATCAATCCTACGCTTTAATTAGATAATAAACAATTTAAAATATTTATTTTTTATTTGTTTTTCCTTTATATTTTATAAATACCAACTATAAGTTTTATGTTCTAGGCAACAAATATTAAACTATTTTTGTTCGCTCATCTCACATCTCACCAGATAAGTGATTATTTAATTATCATATATAATTTAATTATTATTATTTTATATATTTGTTTTGGTTTTTCAAAAAGTTTGATTTTGTTGTCTTTGTTGTTCGGGCTCGATTCGTTTGGAGATTAATTTGCGATTACTGTGATATGATTAGAGTGCTTGATATGATATAAAGTTCTATATATTTTTTTTTTGAAAAATTCTACATGTTCTATTTTTTGTTTTATCTCTTCTTTGCAAACTTTATCACTCTGATACAGTTTTTATATCTTTTTGCACAGTTTTCTAAATTTGATTTCGTTGCTAATGCATTAATATTAAGCATTATTTCGACATGTTTTTTTTTCCATAATGATATGCAATAATTGTTGTTTTTCTTTTCTTTTCGTTTTGTTTTATTTAATTTCTTTTAGTAAATTTTGCCAAAAATGTTATCTTCTTTGTGTGTAGATACTATTTATGTAATTTTTTTTTTTATTAATATCGTTAATTCGTATACAAGCATTTTCATAAATTCCACATTTGAATAACTCTAGAATTTCATTGTCGATGTGTAAGTGTGAGTGTGTGTTTTTTTTTTATTATTAATTGGTATAACTTTGCTATTCACAGTATTTTTCTTGTTTTATTACAATTATATAAATTTTTCTTGTTAATCCCAAAATATGTGAGAAATGGTTTTTACTTATTAAATGTAATGTTGATTAATCTTTAAGCGAATTTTTCAAATCACCAAGTTTTGAAATGCTTGACAAATGCCTAACAATGATATGATTTACTGAACTAACTTTCTGATTTAAACATCGGAAAGCATAGATTATTTTTGTTTTCTTTGTTTTATTTTCAATCGAAGGATCCTTACGTCACTTCACACTTATACTCGTATTGCACTTCAGATTTTTGCCGTGTTGTTTTTGGTTTTAAGTCCAGACTTTCCGCTTTGAATCTTTTGATTATACGGCAACATCGTTTTTTGAATTGCTGACGCTTGCGTTTTTAGCCTCCATTGGTTTCGTTCACTTAATAGTAATATTATTTAGTCGATGTCACTAGTTGACTTGTGCTGTAGCCTTGAGTGTTGCATGTTGGCAATGCGAATGGATTAAAACTGAGGCTGCTCACTCCTGAAAATTGAATAAGATACATTTTTATATTAGCAAAATGATATCACAAACATTCGATTGTGGCCTAACAAACAAGCATTTATTATTATATTTAATAAATTAATTAATTATAATTAGTAGTAACGTTAGTAGCCCAAAGGCTTATTCATTCAATTTATGCAATGTAAATTGTATATTGGGGTCGCCAAACTGTCTGTTTGTTGAGGAAAAGTTTATCTTTTTTCTCTTTAGTTTTAATTTAGAGCTCTACAACTCAAACCACAATGAAGTTAACATTTGCTACAATGAGCAAAGTGTTTATTCTTGGCCATTGCCAATTTTTTGTATTTAATTGGCAATGCTCGTTTAGTAATTATTGAACTTGAAATTAACGATAAAAACTTAAGCTCTGGTAAACATGATTAAAAATGAACATTAAATAAAATATAAATACCGTAATCGTAATCGTTATGTGTGATGTGAAGTGTTTTATGGTACTCGAGGCGGCGACACTTGACAATAACTGTCACGTTCACTGGTATGGATCTCGTTATCGTTGTTGCACTGAGCATCCTCCACACCATTATCATCATTAACAACATTATGATTATTTTTAACGCAATGCAACGCGAGTGTTGTGTCACTATCGTCATCGCAAATATCGATGAGGCCGCTGCACATCTCCGACAAACGTTAAGTGCTCGACGGCTCGACTGAGTGGATGAGTGAGTGAGCGAGCGAGCGAGTGAGTGAAAGTGTTCTACATAAATTTTATTTCCAGTGCAGATGCGTGGCATAACATTTTTGATTCGTTTGTATGTGGTCGATGTGTATGTGTGTGAGTGTTTTGTCTTTTTGTTTTGTTATATTTTTAACTGATCTGCCAGACCAGTGTTGTTGCTGGGCTGCGACTGAGGCTGGGTTTTTGGGCTGGTGAGGCCCGTTGACGGCGCTGTTGACGTCGCTTATACCGCTGCAGTCGCCGAGACCGCCGGATTGTGCCACGGCTGATGTGGATGCGCATAGTGTGGATGGGCGTGATGGTGCTGCACGAGAGCCTGATGCCACGTCGAGGACACTGTTGAAATTAATGGCGAAAAGGCACTTGCTGAGCATTTTTTGTTTATGTAACAGTTTTTTATTGTCGATTATTTTTGTGTTTTTCATAGTTTTGTGTTTGTTAAACAATAAATTAATTAAACGCAAAATAAAAAAAAAATAAAAAATAGCATACAAAAAAACACAAAAATAATAAACTTAATAACTTAAATTAGCGGAAAACCGTTATAATAATTATTGAAACTTGAAAATGTCAGTAAAAATGAAAAAAGAACTTACTTGAAGTCGAGTTGAAAACGCTGCCTGGCGAAGAGGAGAGCGTGCCCATGTTCGGTGTGGGCGCATAGCCATTCGCTGTTACGGCAGCGGCCGCAGTCACGGCAGTGGCGCCGTATGAGCCGCCAGAGCTGTGCGGTGTGGAGGCGCTGCTGCAGTAGCCGCCGCGAGGACTAACGCTGCTCGACTGTGCGCGCTGATAGTCATCCTCTGTCCATTGGCCAGTGCCGGCATCCTGTACACTGACAGCCAGCTGGCCGGCGTACGAGTTGAAGCCGGTCGAACCGCCTGGTGATCTGTTAGTTGGATAAGATTCGGCGCTTTTATAACACATATAAGTCGTCAAATGTGAGTTTGGTCGCGTTGAGGCTTACCTTGGCATTGAGTATAGTGCTTCAACTAAATCTGCAGCGCGCTTTAGTATGATCTCCTTTTGTAACTTCTCGGGATCGCCAGGATGACGTGGGATCAGCTTCTGTAAGCGCTGGAAGCCGTAATCGATTGTGGGCTCGTTCAGTGCTGCTTAAACATGAGCATAAACGTCAAGTCAGTTGCCAATTTATAAATATTGATCGAAATATTCTTGTTTTACTTACAGACATAGACAAAGCGTCCGGGCGAGCCCTTGCAGAATTGTTTGCTCTTGTAGGAGAGCGTAACCTCAACAACGCCGGGTATGTGCCGTGGTGGCGTCTGCACGCGTATGGCATGCGATGTGATTAGTTCGCTCCACACGAGCATCGTGCCGAAAACGACTTGTAGGCCATCAAAGAAATTGTCACCGACAATGATCACTGTGGCGCCACCTGTGGTCCAACCTTCGCTGGGCGATATCGCCTTAATACAAGGCGTGGCAACTGGCAACGGTGGATAGAGTCCTACAAATATGTATGTAAACAAAGAATACGGTCAAACACTGTTGGACTAATGTTATATCAGCCAATTTGGCTTGCATTGTAACGCTTCATGTTAGTAGTGACTAAGCTCTATAAAAGCGACAAAGGGGGTAAGTAGCCAATTTTTAAATCGATATAAAATTAATGACAAAATAGAACAAAAAAAAATATTCTACGCAAGATACACGAAAATGATAAAAAGCAAGTAATGGAATTTCGTTACAGACCATCATAGGTACTGTCAGGCGCAAGGGGGTGACCGTTTATGGACAGGGAGGAATTTCCTGTACCTTCCGTAGTATCCAAGCGTTTAGCGCGACGTCCATGCTTCGAGTTATTATGCACGAACATGTTGTCCGATATCGCCAGCAAGGGACCATCGACAGTTACTTGGGTGGAGATTACAACCTGCATAGTGTATAACATTTTTTAATTAAAAAATTTAAATTAAAATTTCTATATCATGTTTATCGCATTCTGTATTAATATTTTAAGCTTATTGCTTACCTGAAATCTCCGCATGTCTCTGGGATTGCCGGCATTTTTCAAACAGTTTTGGTTGCACTTCAAGAAAAACTTTAAGAAGAAACTGCAATAAAAAACGAAACGTCAATAAAGAAGATATTAAAAATTTGAGCACTTATAAACAGAAAAAAAGCTGAATTTATGAAAGTATATATTGCTGTATATTGGCAATAAAAAAGATAAATATTTGGCGACAAGCATGGCTCTTCGGAGCGACATCGATATCACGCCAACAAGTGACAATGTAACGCATAACGGTGCGGTAAAAAGGGGGGCATGGTTGTTTGCAAAATGAAGTGTACATCAGCAAATTGTTAAAGAATTTAATTTTATGTATGTACGTGGCAGACGACAACTTCTTCAGGGAAAGTATGTACGAACATTTAGCCATTTTGAAGGCGTTTAGGGCGCCGCAATCTGATTAGCACAGAAATTAAGCCTTTATGCACATTACGAATATATAATATAATGTCATTTATGCGCACTTTCAGCCAACCTGCCAATTATGATTCGTTGACGCTCCTTTCCGGACAGATGTTTGACCCGAGGCGCAACTTGTACTGCTGAGCAGTGCGTGCGATTGCCGCCTCAGGCCGAACGACCAACACAACTAACACCAACTGTTTACGATAAGCGTTGCACGCCTTTGGCATACACGGCAAAAAAAGAGCGAAAAAAAATAGAAACGCGCACCATGTGACAGCGATATCCTGCAGGCAGACAGGATACGAAATTGACACCATTTAAATGTTAAAGCTACTGATATGTATGTGTGTATGTCGTATGCCCCTTGCTGTTTTTATTTGTTCAAATGATGAAGAGGCTGTGTCATTGTGCGTGTATATATTTTTATTCCACCGTTAATTTGAACATCAGCGGGGTGTCCTTTCCCGGCAGTTTCCTCACTTTTCTCAGTTTTATAGTTTGTGATCTTTTTCCTTTTTATTTTGTTTTGTATTTCAATTGAAGAAATTAGCTTAGCACAAGAGTATTCGACTCAAGCTGCTTTGCATAATGTTTGTGTACTCTTAAGTAGTAAAAGTTACAGCGGAAGGGCGCTTAGTTTGGGGGAATTTATGCATTCCAGTAGATTGTTTCTTTATGTGGGTAATCATGTATGCCGCACTTGAGTATCGTAAATTTTATGTTGCACTCCTACTTCCTTTGAGATTTTCATGAAGTATTTAATGTACGCTAAGGTGTTGAGAGGCAGTAATTTCTAATTGCTTAAACGAGGTGAGCAAGACTAGCAGGTGTACCAACAGTCGTTTTTTTATTTGATACAACTGTGCAGTCTTGTTGAATCTGGAGATTACATGTTTATGTTACATAGGGCCGCAAGCAACATAGGATGGTCTAGCATTTGCATTTGACTACAGCAAGCCTATCGTATGTACTGTGTGGTCATAAGTGATTTAAGCGGTATTCATACTAAAATAAACTCTCATAAGTTGGCAGCCGCTTTATAAAGTTAACATTTTTGTTTTCCAAAGTGTTAAAAGTTTTATAAAAGCATACAAAAAAAAAACAAAAAATTATACAAAGACAAATTTGTATTTGGCGAATGAAATACTGATATGGCATAATTTTTTAAAAACTCTTAATTTGCTTTCTTATCAAAATCTTTAACAGTTTTTTTTTTGTTTATATCAAACAATACTGAGCACAAAAAATAACAGAATAAAAAAATATTTAAATAAAAATCGAAATAAAACAGATGCATCGTCAATCAAACTTATTATCAGCACAACAAAAAAAAAACAAAAACAAAAATAATAATTATTGTTTTCGACATTTTGCAGATGAAAAGCTAATTTCGACATAAGCGAAATATCGAAGTGAATTAGCGCGCCAAGTGTAAGATGGAAATGAAAGCAGATGTGCTGGACGCGACTTCGACTTCGACTTCGACACTCACTCACTCTTTTTTTGTTGTTGTGTTTTTTTTTTTTTATGTCAAAGAGTATCGATAATTTGTGCGTAGAGTACTACGAGCAACAACAACAACGACCATGTGTACTTACATCCCTGGGGCATAGATGCGCAACGAGCGTCAAGCACCGTGTATCTGTCAATTCGTATATCATATTACACACAGATATATACATAGATACAGATGTAGACTCATACTCGTGTTTGGCACTCAATGCATGCTTGGCGAGGTCAGCGCCTGTCTGTCTTGCGTTGAAATTTGAATACGTATCGAGTGCTTATCGAATTTACAATTCTTCTGCTCTTGTTTTTTGTATTTTTATTTGTTTTGTTTTTTTTTTTTTTTACACGAGAAGGTTAACTCATTTGTGCGTCATTAAAACAAACTAATGTTTCACTCAACGTTTGTCAACTATACATGAAGACATCATGATCACCACAACAACAACAACAATAACAACAGCTTGCTCCTCAGCGAGTTTGTCATGTGCAGCTAATTGATTTTCTCGGAAGTGAAAGATTTTAGTGGCGTACAAATGAAAGTCACACGTTTGAATTACAATGTTTCCAAATAGACTGACAGGACGCATAAATTCTCAGTCAGGACACTTGCCGTAAGCAAGCCGCATGCTGTTCAAAGCAAAAGCAACCAAGATATATACGTGTGTATTCAAGGGAGAAGCATATAAATCAATGGTGTGACGCAATATTAAAGACAAAATGGCGACTTTTAGTTGTCGATTAAATTTAATTTTCAACAATTTCGTTTGTATACGTGCAATGCGCTTAGAAAAGTTCGTTGAAACGATTAAACATGCCAAACGCGTTCTTCATATAAATCAGTATTTGCCGAACTTGACAACTTTGACTTCGATTTTTTTTTTTTTGTTGGTGGGCGAATAAAATTCTTTGGTTTTAATGAAAAGTTACGCATCAACAAATTTTCCAACAAACACGCACGCACGAAAGTCACGCAGTATACGCGGCCAATCTGTGCTAACGGCCGTTGGAGTATGAGCCGTGCGAGCCAATGGAGTGCATAATTGAACATTCAAAATGGGCAACCCTATTTTGTGCTTAACAGTAACATAACAGTTTGTTAAAAAAAAAACTGAAGATGTTCGTAAGCAAATTGGGCAATAATGATTCACTATTAATTTAGAAATTCAAGGTATTTTCAAAACTGTTTATCAACTAAAAGACTCATGTATCACAACTTTTACGCAATTATTGGAACATGAATTAACTGTAAATTTGTGAAATCTTTTCTTATCTCTTTGCTGCGAGCGTATTTATAAACTTGATGAATTTATGCATATAAACATAAATCGCTTTTGTCGCTTCGCCATTTCAGTGCTGAAGATATAATCAGTGCGGCGCGAACAGCTCATGGCCCGAGGCGGCAAGCAAGCAAGCCAGCAACAACAAAACAGTTGGCAGCGCAGGTGACACGAACGAGCGCTTTTCAATTTACCGCGCCCCTGCTACAACAAAAGGCATTCTGTTAATTCGCGCTAACGATAATATTCAAAATTTTAAACTTTATTGTCGCATAAAAGTGAATGCTTTGAGTGTTGTTGCTTTGTTTGTTTGCACGGCGTAACTTTTCTAAACGAAAAGTAAAAATATATATATATATTTTTATTTTCGCGCCATTTCAGTGCCTCATTGAAGACAATACAATACAAAAAAAAGGTCTAAGCAAGACTAAAAGAAGCCAAAAAAAACAACATGGCGTTAGCACAAAGCTAAAGTCAAAGAAAATCTGGCAGGGCGCAGTGAAAAGCAAAGCATAGACAAGCAAAAAAAATGAGAAAAGTGCGTCACCACCATTTTGTTTTGTTTCCTCTACTAATATTTTGTTGTTGCTGTGTTTTTTTTTGTTATTTCTTTCTTTATTTATTGATGCTCCTCTCCGCAGTCTCGCTTTTCACGTTACGCATCGGAGAGCGTGTCGACTCCATGGATTTTCCGTGGTATTTTTGGTTTTTGTTTGGCATAAGTCGACATCTTTTAACGCTTTCTTCTAAGCACAACTTCTGCCAACCGCTGCCTCACCTCACCACATGCAGCCCCACACCAGACACACGTACAACAAATACAACGCGTACACGAAGTCTGTTGTCTCCGGCAAATGTTGAGAGTTCATTGCTTTAGGTCGTCTTCGAAATGTTCTTGATTTCGTTGTATACTTTTAGGGTGATTTTTCTTTGCAAGCATTTCTTGTTGCTGCTACTACGGCCATCCACAAGGCTTGCGTGCGGTAAAAATACGCCGGAAGAGCTTAAGCCAACATTTATTTTGACTTGTTGAAAACACTTTCACTTTCAATGCCAATGTGGCAGATGAAGAAGAAGAAGCAGCGGCAGCAGCAGAACACTCATTTGCTGCTCATTCACTCAAAAAACGAGAGCGAAAGTTTCTTTGAGTGCAGATTCTTGAGTTCTTTTTTTTTTTTTTGTATATTTTGTACTCAATGCTCATTATTAGGATGCTGAGCTTTGGCGTTTGGAGTAAGTTCATCATCATCCCCTGCAGATGATTTCCTAAGCGCAAAAATGAATGAATGAATGAATCTTTTGTTGACTCGACTCGCATCGACTTGTTTTATTTTGGGGGTTGCTTTGGGACTCGATGTCATGCCGTTGGGACCAGGGAATACCTTTTAACTGTTGTTACAGTCAAAACAACAACAACAACAGCAGCTAAAATAACTCTTCAAAGGCAAAGCTTTTTTTGTTGCTTGCTGCCGCCATTCCTTCATTTCTCGTTTGTTCGTTCTTGCCGACGTCTTTAAACTGATTATTTCTGTGCGCGCCGGACGGACGGACGGACATCATGGATGATATGCATGTGTGTACGTATCTGCCTAAGCACATGCGCTTATGTATGTGTGTGTGTGTGTGTTTTTTTATTTTGGCCAAAACGCAACCATTGCTTTTATTTATTCATGCATGCATGTTTGCTTGTGTGCGTGAGTGTGAGTGTGCGTGCGTGTACATTGGCTAAACATATAAAAGATATAAACTTCAAATATCAGACATCAATAGTAGGCATTTATCTGTATCTATAACCATGTATCTACATGAATTTGCGCGCATGAAAAATGCCCATGACGACTTTGGCACAAACATTTGTGGTTTATTTTTAGTTTAATGTCAAATTAGACCTTTAAGTTTACCACTTTCAGTCGTCTCAAAAATATCGACCTCACAGATACATATGTATGCATTTGTGTAGATACAAATTATGCTAACTATTTTTTATAGTTGTCTGTGTCTGCTTGTACCACTGCCTCTATGTGTGTGTGTGTGTGTGTGCGCTTAGGTTGTCAGTTAACGCTTTTAATATTATTAATTATGCAAAGTGTGTAAATGGCTGAGTAAATGACTTGAAGATGTATCTGTGTGTGTGTGTTGAAAATTGACTGAAAATGTACATCAACAACAACAACAAAAACTGTGTGCATATTTAAGCCAACTGCCAAAAGATATAATGCCCAACTTGAAAATAGTTTGCTATAAATTTTGTATACGTTGCGGTTTATGTTACATTAGATATTTTTCACATACGCGCCTTAAATCGATTATTTAGTTAATTATGCTGGCTAATCTATGCGTAGCGTATAAAGAATTTTACTCAAAATTCTTAATTATTTAATTATTATTTCAAAAATACCTAAATGTATCTAAGCCATTTAATTGCATTGAAAGCACTTCGCGTGTGTCTTTGCGCACGTGTGTTGAAAATATAAAAGAATGCTTGAAGACAACAAATAAATTCATTAAGCGTTACATTTATGGCAAAACACACACATATCTTTTCTTTGGCTCATTTACAGCTAAGCAAAGAGAAGTATCTGCCGACAGCATCATTATAATTAATGTCATGATCAGCCGTTGTGACGACGACGACCATGTCGATCCGACGCACGCTATTTGCGTATATACACAAAGGTGAATTCAATTCCTTATAGCTTCATGGAGGTATTCTTTGAAAAACACACAGCGGTTCCACAGATACGCGTAAAGTAACTACAAAATGCGTATGTATCTGTATTAAAAATGTTATATTGTAGTATGTTGGTTTGCTTGTTTGTTTTTGTGCAAATACTCATTTAATGATTATATTATTATAGAGCAATGTGAGGCGATACATTTATGTGCAACTTGTTGTGTACATGTGTGTGTGTGTGTGTAATCAGACCATAATTGGTGTCATAATTAAATTTAATTGATTGCAGTTGTTGTTGTTGTTGTTGTTGGCAATGTTCTTCTGCACTTTTAAGTGAACGTTTGCAAATTAGGAAGCAGCACAATTACAACACTGATAGATACAATACCACAACAACAACATAAGTTCAATTACCTCATGCCATCTCATCTATTCCGAACTGTTATTGTATTGTAGTATAACATGCTATCTCAACTCACTCGTTTACTTCGCCTTAAATTCATTTGATACGCGTTCTGTTCATGCCGGCGAGATCAGAGCTTTTCATTTATGATCTTGTTAAAATTGTTTAACGTTTTCGTTGCGTACGTGATCGCACAGAACGATAGTTGGGCACACTTGGCAGGCATTCAATTGCACTAACGCAACAGTAGTTGGCAAAGCCGTCATCGTCATCGTCATCGGCATCAGCATCATCAGCATGATCAGCATGATCAACATTGAAGTCGTCAATATCTTCCACGTGCTTCGACACTATTCGCGCAATATTTACGATTATTAATTCATTTTTCGCCTATTTATGCGACGCTTGTCTGTCTCTCTCTCCGTCTGTCTGTCTGTCTGTTGGACAACAACTTGCGGCAACGTTGGTCTCTTGAACGACCGACCGACCGTCAGACAGACAGCGAAACGTCGCTTTGGTTGCATGAATTCCTTGTTAACTTTTTGAGCGCTTGTTCAAAATTGGTTAATCCGCTACCACAAGCGCGCCAACAATGCTACCAACGCCGCCGTGCTCCTGCCCCCCGTCGTCAACGTCTTTGTATTCATTTGTGTTTTGTACACTTTTGGCGCATTTCTTGACTTTAACTCAACTTGCTCAGCGTACTCATATACTGCAACTCACATGTCGATTCCTTGTTGGTCAACACCAACGTCATTCGCTTCAACTTTGGCGGCTTCTTCTTCTTCTGCGTCGTCGTCTGCGTCGTCTGCGTCGATTTCGACGCAGTCATGTTGTCGTATTTGTCAAGTTGACTGTTACTTTTGTCGGCGCGTCCAACGTGCATATCAATCACCCGCGCGAGTTCGCTTTCAGTGATGTATCGTCGATCGTTTGCGCATTAAAAATGAAATGCCGTCGGTTTTCGTGCAATATACTCAATATTGTATCTGTAGCAGCATGACTTAGCCGCAGGACAACAGCAACAACAACAACAACAAGCCTGACTTACAAAGATTTACACAAATCTTTCGACAGTTATGAAGATTTATGCGATTATCATTTGGATTATCGAAGAAGTGTAAATACAAAAAGTACAGTGGTTGCGCAAAAAAAATGTATGCTTAGTTATTAAAATACATTGCATCATAGTTAAATATCATCAACTGATTAAAAGTTATTAAGCACGTTGCAATGCTTAAGCCACTAAATAGATTTGAGCATAATTGTTATTGTTGTCTGCGCTATTGTCTATTAGCTCATTGTTATTCTACTAGATCGTGCCGCAGCCGTACCAGACATGCGTTGATCTGATCGGCAGCTAACTAAACTGATTGGATAATCTATGTGCATGCACGTTGAGCGCTTACAAGCCGTGCACGCGGCATTGCCTAAAGCGCAAACTAAGTTGGAGGTCCATGCCACTCAGACAAGCACTCGGCTGCGTTCGAAACTTGTCACCAAACGCGCAACAATTGGAACTGATTTTAAATTCCGCTGGCTGGCGGGAATTGTATGGTGAAATGTATAACCCTCCGCCGTCTGAGCGGCAGAGTCAAAACGGTGCCGAATCAAACTGAAAGTCTTAGCGGAGTCTGGAACATATGACAAGCAAGCAACAAACTTAAGTAAGCCTCTGTTGCCACTCATGTTGATGTTGATGTTGATGTTGTTGATGATGACGATGATGATGATAATGAAGTTAAAGTCGAAGGAGAACGTGTGCCACACAAGTGGGTTAGAGTAGGTGTAGGGCTTGGTACTGTCACTGGAGCTGTGAGAGACGCGCCAAAAGGGTAAACTGGTAAAGTGAGTGGCCCCGAATGGTAGTTGCATGTTTTATTGATGAATTTCTGTTATGCATGCAATGAAACACGACGCGCGGGTTAAACCGAAGTAGGCAACGGACGGCTGGACAGACACTGGTTGGCTTTGTGCAGATGCCGAAATTCTGCACACAATGACACAAAGCACAACTGACGAAAGACAAACGACAAACGACGTTCGTCTGATGACTGTCGACTGTCGAATTTGCAATTACGGCGCGACGCGACGCAACGCAACGTTGAGAGCGTTGAGAAGTTGATTTCGATGCGTAGCACTTTTTATTTATGATTTGTTAGTTGAACAACCGAAAGGACACTTTTATCGCATTTATATGTATATATATATATATTATATAAAGCGCGTTTGGCTTCTCGCTGTTGCGCGCTGTTGTTGTTGTTGAGCATTTGCAATACACGCTCACGGAATGCGTTACTTCGTGTGTGTTCCATAATTAAATGAATTGTAAAACGCGCTCTTGTTGTTGCCACGGACACGGTGGTCTTCCTCTCGCCTACTTCCCTGCCTCTCGCTATACTATTATCTTATGCTGCGCCTTGCACCATATGATTAGTAGCGATGTGTCGCCTTGTTTGTGCTCTGTATTGTGTGGTGTGTGGTTTAATGTTATGTTTCTTTGTTTGCTTTTGTTTTGTTTTTTGGTTATTCTTCTTTTTTTTTTTTGTTTTTTTTTGACAGTAGCAACACTTTTCTCTCCAATACTTCCGTATTTTATTTGGTTTTGTGGCATTATTTAATTGTCGGAACATCTGGAGCAAATGTTCAAAAACGACGACAGTCGCTGCGTCACTTATTGGCACCCAGTACACTTAATTTGTTATTGAATCATTTGAGAAATTATTGTTGGCTGCGATCGCGTGTCAATGAGCAAAGCATTTGTGTTCATTTGCTTTTTTAATTTAAGTTAAGTGTTTTTTTTTCGTGTTACTGCAACGCACGGAAAGTCAACAACATGCTAAAGTTAAAACAAATGCTAAATGGTTTACAAAAAGGCTGCAAGACAGACACGCAAGAGGAAAAAAAAATAAGGCGACACTTTACTCAATACGTAAATTTCAATGTTTTCGGCAATTGTCTGTGTTGTTTTTGTAACTGTTGGCAAAAAACTTTTCTTCTTCTGCTTTGTTTTTGAATTGGTCAAATAAAGTAAATAAAAAATTGCGTCTATCGGAAAAAACGTATTGACGTGCACTTTTCGCTTTCCAATGTGGGCGATTTGCGAACGCATTTTGTTGCATGTTTAGTTGCTTTGTCTGTGGCATTGGGAGAAATAAAAGTGGAAAAGGGAGAAAAACAGAAGAAAAAACAAACAAAACTGACGTTTGGTGTTGTCGCTTATGCAAAAGGTCACAACACTTGATGTAAGTGTGGGAAGTTACAGTGACGTCTATAATATTCACACTAACAATAAAAAGGCGCTCAGCATGGCTAGAGTAAAATAAGACATATCTAAATAGTTATAATAAAACTAAAATAAATAATTTATATTTATATTACATACTTAGCGTGTTTAAAATTTCAAAATGCATTTGAACAAAAAAATTGTAGTAGATTTATTTAGACGCTACTGTAGTATTTATTTGTATATCGCATGCTTTGGTAATCGCTTAAATGATGACAAAACTTTTTCGCTGTGTTGGCGGCAACTGTTTTTTAATTTTCTAAATGCATTCACCGGAAACAAGAGCGAATGTGAGGGAGTGTCCGAGCGTGCGAGGTAGTTGAATCGAGTAAAATGGCAATGCGCGCAAATAATAATAAAACATTCAAAGCAACTACAACAACTGTGACAAAGTACACAAAAACAAAAAAAAATACGTGGGTCATGATGTAAATTTCAATTTGAAATTGCAACAATTGTGGTCAATACTGACTCACCTCGCTTCATTACAAAAACAAAGAAAATAGAGCACAGCACTAAAAAATATATTTGATGTAGTAAGGACAAAAAGAGAGAGAACACATACACAAACAGCCGCTAGACAGCGATAATAATAGTGTGCTTGAAACACATCGCTGATAATAATCGATAACTTTAACTTTTCATCGTTGTTAGAAACGATTTTGTGCACTATCGTAACATGTATGTTTGTTTAGTTTGTATTTTTCCGCTTTAAAGCTTTTAATAAGCTATGATGTGCGATTTAAATGCCTTGCGGTGATAGACAAAAAATAGATGTAGAAAATCAGCACCTCTAAGCTCCGTTTCAATTCAATTCAATTGAATTCAATTCGTTTGCATTCAATTCGCTTTTGCACATCATAAATCAATAGAACGAAAAAAAAAATTGAATTGAATTCGAATTTTGCATTTCAAAGACTGTCTAATTTGCATATTTGAACCTGACTATTTCAAATTGAATTATTAATGCAAATTTGTTAGCTTTTTAAGTGGCAAAAATTATTGCATGCAATTTTTGTTTTGTTTCATGTCATGAAACATAAATTCAGCTCAAATTTTAATATTAACATAAATTACAAAATTAAATATTTAAAGCGATTTTTAATATTTTGGCAAATTTTCAATTTGAATTTTGTAAAAATATTTTCTAATTTTTATTATTATTTAAGCATATAATTTGTGATCAGACTCAAAGTATTTATTGCAAAATTTCTATTTTACGTGATACAAAACAAAAATGCATTTAAAAAATGGTTTTATTGTTTTTCAAAAATAATCATATGTAATCGATATTTTTTTCTTCTTTTTTAATCTGTAATAATCAATCTCGTCTACTCAATGCAACATAAATAATTATAACAACAAGACAAATAATAAAAATTTGTTTGTTGAGGCTTTTTCTTTACTCATATCCAATTAGCATGGCTGACGGCCGCCTCCTTCTCGAACAATAACAACAACAAACTGGCAACAGGCCAACGACGCAAAGCGAAGACGAAAGCAGTGTGTAGGAGAGAGAGAGGGAGAGTAAAAGAGAGACAGCCTAGGGGAAAATGTGCATACAATTAGCATAATTCGCTTGACACGTGACAAGCCGCGTGAGCATTTGCGTTGGTGGCGTTGAGGGTGAGGGTGCGGGTGGCGACGACTATGTTTGCGGCGGAGTGAACCTTCAGCACCTTCAGTGATGGCGGCGGTTGTGCATAGTCGCGACTTGTCAAATTTGTATCCAGTGGGAACATTTCAAATTTTTGTATAGATGCAAAGTGCTTTGCGAATTTGTTGCGGTATCAATTTACAATTTACTTATATTCATACAGTTATATATACATACATATAAAAAAAGTACATATACATATATAAATGATGATGTTGGGCATATCGCTGCATTTATAAAAGAGCGAGTCGTTTGGTCGATCGGGCGGTCGGTTTGTTGGTTGTATTGCTACTTGACAATATTGTGTTGGCTGTTGGTGTATGAACTGTCGCACATCATGTTTTATACTGCAGTTGATAATAATGCCAATAAATCAACGTTACGTATACGCAGTGTATTGCAGCAGACAAGCAAGCTAGCAAGCGAGTCGTCTGCTCATAACTGCTTCTATCTGTCTGCAATGGCTTACAAGTCTGTGTGTATGTGAGTTTGTGAGTGTATTATGTTGATGATGAAAAGCAGCTTAAAATGTCATCTTTTGTGCAATGAAGTAACCCCATTGGTTTAGGGTAGCACGGGTGATGGGGATAGCTTTACATGACTATAATAATGAAAATACGCATTTTTACTTACCGATCAATAATGACAGGGTCCGATGGCGTTTCGTTGCGGTTACCACAGCTCTTCTTATCACAGCAACGGCTAAAAGAGCAAAAAACATAGAAGAATACAAATTGTGAAAAAAGTCAGCATAAGAAAAACAATAAAATGGCTTTAAAGAAGATGTTTTCTTCTTTATGTCTTTAAGGAAAATCGCGCAAGTATAACAATCAACAATTTTACGCAAACGAAAGAAATCCTTTTGCCGTACAAAAACAAAACAAAGCCAGAAAAAATACACGCAGGCCATGTTTATGCGTCGTGCAGGGTTGTTGGCGTGCCTTTTGGCCCGCTGCTCTTGCCTATGGAACGACCGCGAAAAGTAGCTACGCAGTATTATATATATAATTTTTTTTTTGGCAAGAAGTCTTCTTCTTCTACTTCGTGCTACTCTTTCAATACTGTTTTGTTTCTGTGTTTTTTTTTTTGCCAGCGCATTTCATGCAGTTTATCACCCAAAAACGAAAGCCAAAAAAAAAGGCAAGAAGTTCAATGGCATTGCGTGTAGGCCGGGGGCGCGTTGAAGGCGGCATGAATGAATTGCGTATGAAATGAACTAACTGCTGCGCATCGGCCCGTTTGAATTGTGTAGGTTGTTGATGAGAGCGACGAAGATGGCAGCGGCGGGAAAAACGCAGCCCAAAATGGGCGAAATGCCAAACGATAAAGAAGACGCCATCGCCAGTGTCGAAATCATCGCCCATCGCCCATCGTCATTGTGTTTGTTTGCTTTGTATTACAGTTATACAGGTTCTATTTTTTTTTTTTTTTTTGTTTTGCTTATACATTTTATTTGCCTTTGCAAAGCATCCCCTGTGCCAGCAACGTAGCCCCCTTCAAACCCGCTCACAGCTCATTCTTTGAGGAATGCGTCTGTGTACGGATAATTCTCATATAAAAACTGGGTGCCAATCCGAAATAATAAAAGATGGCCACCGTTGGCAGTTAATGGGGAGAAATACTCGCCGTCACCGCTCTTTTTCTTCTTCGTACACAACATCATCATCGGCCGACTGGCACGGCAACCTTCAACTGTCAACTGCGGCACGGCATGGACCGAACAAACGAACAAACGAGCAAAACAACAATCAACGAGTAAGCAAACGTATAAACGAATAAATGTACGAACAAACGAACGAACAAACGAACGAAGGGTGAACGCTAAGCAAGCCAAAGCAAATGTAGGTAAGGAGTTGGGCGGTGTGCTGGTGGGGGTGAGCCAAACTGAGCTGGCCGCCATTTATGCGACTCAACTCGCATTCGTTAAAGCGTAAAAAATAAACCCCCAACAGCAAAAACAATGAAGAAAATGAGAGACAAAGCTCAAAAATCAACAAAATTAAAGTACGCCGAAAGCCGTGCACAAGAATTCTGTTTGTGAAGAGCTAAAAAAAAAAAATAAAGAAATAAAAATAACTAAAAACCGCGACGAAAAACACTTTCTAACAAGTGCGCAGCAAAGAACTTTTGAGCATAAAGAATATATTTTAAACGAAAAGGTAAAAATCGCTAACGTCAAATAACGCTAAAATTATAACAACAAAACTTTCTGGCCATGAATTTCAGCGTAAATTTGCGCGTTTATTTGCTTTTCCGACAAATTCAACAAATACAAATACAAGCGCAAAATCGAAAGCGCAGAAATCAGCAGCAAATCGCAGCGCTGCCAAATTATCTCTGGGGAGCTCTGCTTTGCACCGCTGGGAAAGCTTTTCTTTTTGTTTTGCTTTTGTTTTTCGTTGGCAAAAGGTGTAGATTTCTGTTTGATTTACGTTAGTATGAATTGCTTATGAAGTGCTTTTGATGGATCATATGCAAATTATCGTTGATTGTTCGTTGATTATTGACTCACAGCAAAGATTCAACAATTGTCATTGATGTGAAGACGCATTCAAGCATTTCATAGTGTTGGTAAATCGTTTTTGTTTATGTTATTTGTAGTCTGTCTTTTAGTGATGGACGATTGATTGATTGATTAATTGTCTTACCTGCACATCACTTCATGCGTTAGCAGCACTCTGCACATTTCGGGATTTTTGTCTTGACCCTCGTAAATGATGGCCTGTAAAATAAAGAGAATTTGTTTGTTGAAATTTGTTTATAAATTAGACACACTTAACTACACACACACACACACGCACACATAATCAAGTAAGCCATAAGAAATGCCAAGTGCAGTGGCCAAAACTATTATTAAACAATATTTAGCGTTATCACTGAACGTGCCATCGGCATTTGAATGTGTGCGAGTATGTAAATTTGTTGTGCGCTAGAAATGAGGCCAAAACTATCATAAACACAGTAAACAAAATATAAATACTAATTACCGCTTTCGAAAACAATTCAAAGCCACTGAAGCTCACGTGCCGCACAAGAACAACAACATATGCGACAAGGCAAATATTTGTGCAGCACAAAGGCGAAGTAAATGTTTTGTGGTTCGTAGCTAAAAGCGTCAATGCTTATTTGCTTAGCATAAACATAAGCGAAAAAATATGAACTTTAGGTGTATAATTTGTAAGCAGAAGTTTGAGGTCAAAGAAGTCCTTGTGCGCATTATTTAGTTTACTCTACTATTTATACAAGATGACAAGCAGATAAACAGGCCAAAAAACTGGTAAAAAAAGAGGGAGTGAGCGAGAAGGACAAAAGAAAAAATCGACAAGTGTTCGAAAGTTTGTGTTCATTCTGTTGGAAAGAATAACATTTTAGTGATACTTGAACGTGTTGCAAAAGGACAAAAGGAAAAACAAAAAAACAAACAGACAAACACTCCATCAATGGTGAATCTGTCCAGATGCGCGTTTTGGTGTCACAACAAGTGCCCGAAAAAACCGCAAGTGCCTCGTTGCCTCTGCAACAATCTGCTGCAATTTTCCTGCACATCAACTTTGATAACTGCGGCGGCAATGAGATATTCAAAGCAGAGACAACAGACAACCGACTGAACCACTCGAAATGTGTCGTGCCTTTCGAATGCGCTAAACAAGGAAGTAAACAAACAAACAAATAGACAGACAGACAAACAAACGGTACGTTGTACTGATTTCCCTTTTCTATTACGCTGAAGGGGAAGAATCGAACACTGTAGGGCAGGGGCGAGAGCGAGTGCAAACTAACGAGGCTCATAAAAAGGCGCATAGTTCTCTAATTTAAAAATGATTAAATAAAAATATGTACAACAGCAAAAGTTTTTGTTGCTGTAATCCTATACTCATCTTTCGAATTAGCCTCTGCCAAGCGGGAGTCGGAAAAGTAAAAAAAAAACAAAAACACGGCATATGCACTCAGCCTAGACAGGCCGAATAACAACAACAACAAACAGTGGACTGAGACTGAGGGGTAACTCATTGCTGCCGTAGTAAACCATCCATCACCGCAGACACAAAAGTTATAAATTCATTTTAATGCTGAAGCGAAGCTGAAGTAGAGAGATACAAAATGGTAATAACAATAATAATAATTTTGTATCATCCACCAAGACGTAAAAAAACAAAAGCCAAAATAAGTGAAGGTACACGGCATACAAGCACTTGCAACCCGTCAAGGACGACTGGTTGCCTGACATGACGTCGTGACGTCACCGACATATGTGCTGCAAATTTCCAGTGTCTTTTCTAAACAAAAAAGAATAAGCCAAACAGATAATCAGAAATTAATTTCTCTGCTACCAGCAATGCGAGCCAACCAACCAACAACAACAACAACAATAGTGTGAGGCACCTCACGCCGCCACCCCGCAGCACCAACGACGCACATTCGGCACGGTGTGCTTAGGTAGCTGTATCATCATCAGCATCAATGTAAGCAGCACACATGTAAAAATATGATCATCCCTTATTATCCTGTTTGTCAGGTTAATAATTTCCGATATTTTTACCGAAGAACGTGCAACTATTGCGAGCGATATTAACAGCTTCGAAAGATTTGAAGCCCAACATGGACAACGCGGCAACTGATGTCATGTCAGTTGTTGTTGCTGTTTGCTGTTGTTGTTGTGTTGTATGGATTCGTATTTGTGTCCGGGTTAAGTCCGTGCTGAGCCCGTTCTTATGTCCGGATATATTATGTCGTACAACAAATGTCTTTCAAACAGGAATTACGATTTCTATGCGCGCTAACAAAACACAACAACAACAAGCGTGAGCAAAGGGGCATTTCGCTAAGGCGGTGTGTGTAACTATGAATGTGTGTTTGGGACAGTTATGTTGTTGTTGTTGGACAAGTGCAGCCTAATTAAGAATGAATGAGTGGCGGGAGCGAA
Source organism: Phortica magna (assembly GCA_037044515.1). Taxonomy (NCBI): domain Eukaryota; kingdom Metazoa; phylum Arthropoda; class Insecta; order Diptera; family Drosophilidae; genus Phortica; species Phortica magna. The sequence goes on from JBAMBP010001601.1 coordinate 245,154, forward strand.
AGTGTCACTCATCAAAGCATGTACAAGTGTTGGAATATTGACTTTTAATGGCTTTTCTATGTTTTTTTAATGTTTATTTTTAAGATTTATTTTTTATTATTCACTAGCTGAACTTAACTTTAAGTGCGTGTAGGAATGAAGGTATAAAAATTCTCTATTTTAATTTTGCGAAATCGTTAATTGTATCGATTTAATGTATGCAAATAAAATCGAAGAAACAATTGTTAATGTGTTGTGATTTTAAAGTGATTTCGCTGCATTAAATTCAAAAACGACAACTTGCATTGAAATCGTGGCAAATTAAGCACAATAACCGATCAGAGCAGAGCAAAAGAGGCGTTAAAACCCTTCATTGCCATGCGTGCTATAAAATCAGTGGACGAAAACCGCAAAATGCACTCTCCGTGAAAGCATTTTTAATCGCATTGGCTGCATTGGTCGCATTATGTAAACAACATACTCATACACAAACACACACACACACACACACAATATGTGCAGCAAGTGATGCCAATATGGAGATTTCAGCAATGTGTCAGCAATAAGGGTCGGCGTGGAGCAGGCAGACAGACTGGCAGGCAGATTGGCATGGCAATCTGTTGAATTTATTGGCTGAGCGCGAAACGAGTTAATAAAAGCGCAAATAGCGAGAAAATCAAAAGCGAATAAAAACGCATTAAATGAGTGAACGAACAAACAGGCGAATGAGTGAAAGAATAAAAAGAAAAAAAAATGTAATGCTTTATTAATCGAAATATGCACATCAGCAGCCATCGCTCGATTTTTCGAGTGTTGACACACAAATTAATATTATCGCTTAATTAACACCGAAAGCGATTCTGTTTTTTGGAGGAATACAGTACAGTCGGTGTGGGCCGTCAATGGAATGCGCTCCAAAAGCGTGTCTGCGTGTATGTTGTTTGTGTGCATTCATGTGTGGCCGCCATGTTGTTGGCCAGTGCCTTGTTATTGTTGTACAATAACACGCGTTATGAAAACATTGCTGAATGCGATACTAAAATCGCACTCACTCGTTGACTCGAACTCTTACTCTTTTTAAAGGTCTTTTTTCACTTGGCATTTCGTTCAACTGGTTTTTTTTTCTCGTCGCCAACATCAGTTAAGGCCGTACGGCAGAGCGGTGGCAGGGAAGCAATGAGTGCGGCAGCTTATCTACGTAAATTAATCGCTGAATGGCCGCGCCGGTTTAGAGTTTCGTCGCGTTTTTGAATAATGCGTAAAATCGCGATAACGATTTTGGCAGTGCTGCTCTATGCGGCCTGCCAGCCAGCCTGCTTTGTTTATCGCTTCTAAGTACGTTTAGCCGAACATTGTTCGTTTTGTTTCATGCTCGCTGGTCGCTCTACGACAATACGTACAAATAACGAAGTATAAAATGTTTTCGTATAGTGAGGGGGGTAAGAGATTTTTTCCTAAAATGAAATATGAGTCGACATCAACAAACGAACGAACGGACGTGCGTACGGGCCAACGAACAGGCGCAAATGCTGATGTGACGTATGCAACGCCAATTGTGAACGACTCGAATTGCAACAGCAATCTTCCTACATCGTCCCTCAGCCGAACGCTGCGATGGCGTGTGACTGTCGAAACAGTTGCACATATCTACAAAGTGCCTTTTTTTCTTTTTGTGGTTATCTGATCGGATGTAATTATGATTATGACGATGATTTGCTATTTTTCAGTATTTATGCATGTATGTGTGTGTGCAAACTAAAGGGCTAAGCGGGCATTTGTCGATTGAGGTAACCGAAGGGGTGTACAATTGGTCGCGTGTTAGCCAAAGACACGTGGCAAATTGCTTAACTTGTACAAACGCCTTTCGGCCAACTTATCAGTATGGCAGTGCAATTCAGCACAGTAAAGATGAAAAACGCTTGTAGTAAAAAGATGCTTTAATCGTCGCTTTCGTCAAAAGTGAAATTTTTGAAATTAATTTTTGTATTTCCTAATTTAAAGTATACAATTGCACTTTGTAGGTAAATTCTCTTTGGCTATGTTTATCTGCCCCCCATGAGCAACCCTTGTTTTGCTCGCCCATTACCTTTACTGCGTTTAAGTTCATACAGCGCGCGCGCACTTCACGCACGCGTATGCAAAATGTATCTGTATTTGTGTTGTAATCGCATTCTGACAGTTTCAACTCTAAAAACCCAACTAATCCGATCAAATGATTGTTCTTTTTTTTTTTGGTTTCCTTTATTTTTTTTATCTATGTGTGTGTTGTTCATTTGAGTTGCGCATTTCGTATGTCAAGTGACGTGAGAAGTGCACACAACTTATTTTGTACGAGTGAATCTTGTCAAAAGGGCTTAGCACATAAAACGTGTTGAATAACTCAACTATTCGAAGGAGTTTAAGGCATTTGAAGCATGATATGAGCTCGACAATGCTTCGCACAATAAATAAATCATGTCAGTTGATAAAGCAAGGCAGCAACGATTTGTCTTTTTAGTGTAAAATCTGCAACTTTAGTCAACAAAATGTTATATTCTTCTTTTTTCAATACAATAGTTGAAAGTTCGTCGATTGACGTTTGGCTTGTTGCATTTGAAGCAAAGTGTCAATCAACAAACAAATTAAAAGCGCAAAAAACAAGCGCAGAGTTCACATTGACTGTCAACTGTTGAGCTAGAGAGAGAAAGAGATAGATAGATAGACAGACAAGGAGGAGCAGCAATCAATCATGCTTGCGTATGAAACAATTAGTGAATGCCACAATCGACAAAAGGAAGAAGAAGAACAAGCAAATGCCGACATTGACGTTGGCTTTGGCAAAGTGCCGTTAAATGCTCTGCACTCGTCTAATAAAAAACTAACGAGTTCGAGCACTAAAACTCGAGTTGAAACGTTTAAACTACGATTTATCACACGTTCAACGACAACAACAACAACAACAAACGAAAAAAAAACTATAATAAAAACAAAAAATAAGTTGGAAGGACATTTCAACCTGCAGCCGTTGCTAAGGCCAACAGGAAGTATATCACGGAAGAGCGCGCATAAAAAAACAACAAAAAAAATGTGCAGAAAAAAAAAGAAAAGAGCAACACTGACAATGTTGACGATATGCAAAGCTTATGTATATGTATGTGTGTGTGTGTGTGTGTGTGTGTGTGAGGGCCGAGCCTTGCTTTCGACAAACATTTTTGTGCTTTAAGTTTTTGTCGTGCATCACTTTGAGCAAATATAATAACTTTTTTAAATAAAAATTGCAACAACTGAATTTTTAACGCATTTAAATATTTAACGCAATAAAAATCGCTGAACAAGATAAATTAACACATACAATGAAAAACAAAACAAAAAAAAAAGGAAACAAAATGTATGCACAACAGACAAAAACAATCCAACAACAACAAAAAAATATTAAAATTAAAAATACAAACAAAACAGTATTTTTTTTTTTGAGGGTTACACTTAATTTATTAAAGCGTCATTTATCAGTGCACAGTACTGCAATGCATAAATTTACACACATGAAAGGCACACGAAAAAAAAGAAACAGAAAATTACAATAAATATAAAAAGTCAGGAAGGACGCAACAGACGAGACGAAAAAATAGCGCAAAAGGGAGACACAAAGGTGTGCACAGTAATGCATAAAAGTCAACGCACAGATATGAAGCGCCTCAGCGTAAGCGGTTTTAAATAAACGTGTGCAATGTTTTTTTTCTTTATGACAAATAAAAATAACTGTAAAAGTGCTTACGCATTTAAGCGTTTTCCAAAGCAACTCGAAAATTTTACGACCATTGCAAATTATTTTTTTATAATGTTGATTTATAATTAAATCTAACATTTTATATGCCAACAATAAGAATTAACATATGTTGATTTCAATTGAGCTTTCAAAAATAAACCAAATATCTTCTTAACAAATTTAATGCTGTGTTTTACACAAAAACAAAATGTCTTTTGTTTCAATGATTTTGGCAAATATTTTCACGATTAAATTTTATGTTATGGCAGAAAAACAAGAGCTGTTACATAATGGTTTCTTGACAATGGCTAAAGTATCTTCGAACTCTTTTAGGCCTTTGTCACTTCTGTTCGATAATTTGTGGATAAATTTATTGCAACTCGGCTACGATTGTCTGCTTGTGTGTGTGTGTGTTTGTGCCGCCCAACAATAATGTCGATAAAAATTTGTCACTCGAGAAATTAATTGCCCTTGAAAAAGGCACACGGTCGCTCACGCATTAAACGTTTGCGTCTAAGATAGCAGAGACGAGCGGCGGAGTGCAGTGCAAGGGAGTGACATATGGTGCTCAATGGTCGACGCATTGCAATCTGAGTGCAAAAAGAAAACCAAACAGAGAAGAAGAAAAAAAAAATCGAATTAAACAAAAAGAAATGGGAAAAACATCACCCACAAGAGTAACAAAAGCATTAACCATGCCGGTGCGATTGGCTCTGGTTACACCCCTTTCGGAGGCGCTACACAGTCTGTCCAACTAAATCAACTCGTCTGAACTCAACTCGACTGTTTGACGACTCAATTTATTGCCATTTCGACATATCCTGCGTGCAGGACACACTTAATTAGCCATGACAATCAATTTCAAATGCAACTTCTGTTCGAATCAGCAAAATGTACAAGGGGCGGAGCAACGACGACGACTGTCACTGCCACTGCGACAACGAACACTTTCGCGGCACAAAGAATCACAAGCCAAGTGGCAGAGAAGATTAGTTTTCGATTGAGTTGTTCAACAAAAACAAACACAAAAAAAAGTCGAGAAAAAAGGACAACGTTGAAGATGTGTTTCAGCATAAAGTTACGTACCTGTTTCGTTACGGAGTCGATTAAACGCACAAAAATGTCCTGTTCCTGGCGTGCGCCTGCAAAGGAAGATGAGCGGAGGAAACATGTTAGTGATAGGGTTAGGTGAGGGGCGGTGCGGTGCGGTGCGGCATTGCCGTCACGCCGAATTTTAATGTGATTATTTTTTTTTGGTATATCTTGTTGCTTTTAGAACTCGGCAAGTCAATAGTGGGCGTGGCATGATTAAGATGTTACTTTAACATGAATGGTTGAATGTTTTTTTTTTTGAAAGTTTATAGACAATCATGATATTTACGCTTGGACAAGCAGACGGACACTTAAAGTACCACAAAATACACGACAATTCATCATTTGAGTTAGGAACATTGAATTGCAATGCTAAATGGCTTTATGTAATGCGCGCCTATATGCAACATAGGCGTTTTAAATATTGTTAAAAAAAAAATTCAACAAAATGCATGAAATGCTAAACTGCATTTGAGCTAGGAACATTGAATTACAATGCTAAACTGCTTTATGTAATGCATGTCTCTATGAAACATAGGCGTTTTAAATATTGTTAAATAAATACATATAAAAAAGACTACAAGAAATGTTGAAAATAAAATCGTAAATAGAGTTCCATCTATTGAAGGATTTTTATAACAAAATATATATAATTTACTTACCATTTGCATAGAGTAGTTGTAATCTGTATTGTATGCCATTATTTGTTTTTGTCGCATCCGATTCCGAGTCCTTTTCGATGAAACCAATGAAGGCCGTACGCTCGATTTCGATCGGTTGACCGGCGCGATCATAAAGCGCGATTACGAAATGAAAGAAATTCGATTTACGCAAATTACTCGGCGGCTGTTTCTCAAAGTGGGCGCGACCGATGCCCAAGCTGCAATTAAAAAAAAACAAGAACATGTTAAAATATACATATATGAACAAGACGGACAGATAGATAGTTAGATAGATTGCATTGACACAAAGGCAGCACTGAAATGACGTAAATGAGACATAAACAACCAAGCGGCCTAATTCCACGCACGCCCTCCTCTCAGCCAAAGTTAAGTAGTGAGCAAATGTACGCACTAATTAACACACGGCGTTGACAAGTGTCTGTCCCTGCACAGACAAATATTTTGACAACTCAATTACCAAGTGAATGACATTTGAGTACTGCTTAAAAAAACTTATCATAGCGGCAACAATGACAACTATCATTAAAACCGCATAAGCGACTTTACTGACAAAGTATCTAATCCTGATGAATGAAAGGAATTAAAGCAAGCAAGCAAGCAAGTAAATGTCGCCCAACAGACCGTTGAAGGACATACATTGTGCATTGTTTTGTGCTTTTATACTCAAAACAAAAAGGAAAGAGAGAAATACTAACAAAAGGACAACAACAACAACAATAACAACAGTTCGTGTTATGTCGGCCAAACAAACATGATAATTATAAGCCAACATTGTCAGACACTGAAAGTTGAACAGCAGTCAGGCGGACAAACGGTCACTCAGTCAGTTAGGCAAGGCTGTTTACCCTATGCCGGTTACTTCAACTTCAACTTCGTTGAGGAGGACTTTTGGCTCTGCGACTCATATGTTAAGTGTCAACACTCAGTCCAGAAAATGTTCATGGCATGTCCGCGCAATTATCGGACAATGCTAACAACTCACTCATGCTTCACCCCTTTCCCATGGAATACACTGATCTAGCACAAGCTCCACCCGCAGTCGACACTCATGCAGAAGGCATGTAGTTTCCATGCCACATATGCAGAGGGCACAATTTAATTTAGAAAATGCTGATTTTATCAGATTTTATTATTTATTCAGGAAATGCCAAGAAGCGCCTGGCACTCGTATACGTGTGTATAGCATGACCTGATCCTGGCTTGAGTTGAGTTGACTTGACTCAACTCGGCACGATTCGGGCTGGTCTGCGCTCTCGTGTGGCAAGCGCAATTATATACACATTTGCAAAAGGATAATACGCGTAATGATGATAGCACCGATGATAAATTGTTTGAAAATTATATACAACTACTTTGCCTTGGCTCATAAAAATTACTCAACCATTATTTTTTTAATATTTTTTGTGTTTCCTATTTTCGTATGAAATAACAACATGAAATCGCTATTAAAATAGTTCAATCACTTAAATGTCCTTTGATTAATTCATTTAATTGCACATATTTATTTGATTAAAAGTTTCAAGGTTTTTTTTTATAAAGTATAGGATTACTTAGATATGTCGGATCAGTTCGACGAGTTGAGTTGAGAGTGTCATGTCCGCCTGTTTCTACATTTTAAAGCTAAATGCATGCAAGATTTAACCGAATTTGTTTTATGAAAGTGTTCAAGAACATTCTGGCATGTTCCAGGCAATCAAATGTTTGGCATTGAGTTATTCATTGCTGTGAGCCTTGTGAAAATCAACTAGGCACTAGAAATATGACAGTGATGTGATGGACTTAACTCATTTCTTATTCCTTCTTTGTCTTTTCAGGGCAAAGAGAATATTACCTCTATTTCTTAAACTAATTCGGCTTAATTATTATACGTGTAATGTTGACTAATTATCACATCTTCTTAATACTGGCTAGCCTTTGCCAAAATAAAGTAGGACTTTCCGTGTGAGCAGTCAATTTGTATTTAAACATCGAAAAATTTAGAAACGTTTGGTTGAAAATAGGATTTTTTGTTTCTATAAACGCACAAATCTTGAACGAATAATGATCTAACTATATAATTAGTAGCAAATAATATTTTTCAAATTAAAACACATAACTTCCAAGCCTTGTCTTAAAGACGATTCAAGTTTTATGCTCAAATTACTTTAAGTGTCTCAGAATCGCTTAAATATTATTGACAATCAAACAAATGAGTCATAAAGTTTGTTGTATATGGTAAAAGAATATTATTTAATATTTCTGTCTGTTTATACAAAAAAGTTTTAGTAAAATTACTAAAATTTAAATTGTGCTGTTATAAATATGAAGTTGCTTTCGCATTGTTCTAATTCGGCAAGTGAACCTATCGCAAATGACACAAATAATAATATATAACCGTACATGAACAACTTTTCAATAAATCAAGATATTAGAAAATTTATTTCGCTTCAGATTGTTATAAATAAAATGCCATTTTAGTTGTATAGAAAATGTATCTACAATGTTTTCCTCAACGCAACGACACATGAAATAAAATACGAAAATATTCTTTTGTTTTCGATTTTCAGCAACGCTTGTAAAATGTAATGTATTTGAGCAAATACTTTTGCATTCATATTTCAAACTTAAGCAATTTATGGCAAAAATCGAACGACGCGACGTCGAGTCAAATATTAAATGTTTTGGTTTTGGACACGCTCACTACCACCGCCGTGCCAAGGGGGCAGAGTACTGGTCTTACTTGTACTCTGCAAAAGTGTTGTTAATGTGTAAAAGGCGAACAAGGCCAAACGAACGAACGAGTGAATGAATGAATGAATGAATTCGATATTCGATGAACAATTAAATGTTCGTATAATAAAATCAACAGCGACGAAATGATGCCACAAAACGTTTTTCGCAAATTGGCGGCAAGTGCAAACAGCAAACCGACACCAACAACAACAACAACAACACACCGATGCCATTGTTGTTGTTGTCGTTATTGCCGCTCCAATGTGTTCTTCTATCTGCGTTGCTCGCTATCAGCGGCTAAACCGCCATGTCTCCAATCTCTCTCCTCTGGCGCCAACGAAGCCAAGCACGATTGTGCCATCGAACTCTGTGTTGCTGCTGTTCTATAACTGTTGTTTTTTTCAGATTAATTTTTTTTCGTTTGTTTGTTTGTTTGAGTGTTCACTTGAACGTTGCAATAACAATAACCTTTCACCAGAATGTAACATGTCTGACATTTAAACAAGCTTCGCGTCTGCCCACAAACTGCACTTTTGCCTGCAATGAACAACACATACACACTTGTTTTGCTGTGTTGGTTGGTGTGTCTGTGTGTGTGTGTGAGTTGTTGTTGTTATCTTTGCCGAGCATTAAGGCTTTAGTTGAGCTGTATAAATATTCGAAAATATGCTTCATTTTAAGCTAAGCAAATATATATGAAGTAATTAAGGTGTTCAATTAATTGTGTAACGTGGTAAAAGTGTAAAAAATACAACAACAGAGCCTTGAATCAGAAAATACACCAACAAATACTATTAGCTGACAATAATTTCTTTGGTATAATTAAGTACCAGAATAATTTAATAATTTACGAACAAAGATTTGAAATTATTTTGCAGAAGGAATATTCATTTGATTGTTTTCAAATAATATTAAAATTATTAATGATAAAGTCAACGATGGTTTCTGTTAATAAAAAAAAATTGAAGACAAAAACAACCGCAGTGAAATTCCGCATTACGGATCGTCCTTATAAACGGACAGCTCCAATAGTCGGACAAGTTATTTCATGAATTTGTTTATGGAAATATCATTCCAATAATCGGACACTATTTTTCAAACCATTTTGATAAAGAAAACGCACCTATTTCAAAGAATTCTAAATAATAGTTGGGTTATGTTTAGTTGAACATGTTTGCCGTATGTGTCCGATAGAGGGCATTTCCATACATTGCGACGGTGTGTGTGTGTTCCGTTATGAGGAATTTCACTGTATTATCGTCAATAATGAGTCAATGATAAATGAACTCAATACGCTCACTCGCTCTGTTCAATTTCATGGGGCGTAAACAGTTTCATATATTGAAAAGTGTTATTTTATTAAATATATTTACAACACACATCATTTTCATCATAATTAACGCTTTGCCAAAGCGCTCGTTTCATTGGCTGAGTTCATAAATCAAAAGCCAATTAATTTCAAAAATTTTACCTTGTCTCACAACGCATATTTTTGTTGTTGTTATTATTGTTGCTGTTGTTGTTGTTGTTGTTAATGTTGCTCTGAGCGAGCTCATCATGCTGTTGATGGCTTTGATGCGTCGACGACATGTGCTGTGCGTGTTGATGACTGTGATGATTATGATTATGATGATGGTGATGATTATGATGATGGCCGTGATGATTTGCCGTCGCTGAATGCAGCAAACCTGCTGTCATTTTCACAAAAACTGTCGTTGTTGTTGTTTTTGCCGTTGCCGTTTCACTTTCGATATCACAAATACGCGTCGCCAAATTTTTTTGTCTCGACAAGAACATCTCACGCTAGAACATCTCAAAGACAACTAACAACACAACGGCGCCGCAGCTCAAAGCTTTGTCAAGACAAGCAGCAGACAACAACCCCGCGGCGTACAACAAAAATCTCAACGCTTGAGTTCTAACGAAAATTGAGCGAAAGTGAAAGTTAAACAGCAACAAAAACAACAGCAACAACAACACACAGAAGCTAAAAAGTCACTGGCAAAGATGCTGAAGGAGAAAACATCCCTTTGAGCAGAACATGCGTCGGCGAGCAGACAAACGAGCGCCAAAGTTACAATTCACTTTCAGCTAGAAAGAAGTTCTAATGTTGGCCGACGCATAAAAGCAAAAAGCACGCACTGTTTGCGGGGGGGTTGTTGTTGTTGTTGATGACAAAAGGGGGGCGAGTACAATGTAAGTAGCATGCTATCAGAAGTCACTGTTGTTGCTCTCATTAAACGAGTGTTTTACTCGACTCAGACTCAGTTGAAGATAAGATGATTTGAGTGTTTTATTTTTAGAGCATTTTACGCACAATGAGTGCGTGCGTGCGTGCGTGACTGAGTGCGTGCGTGCGCTTTGAGCGTTTCTTTTGTATCATTTGACTCATGAGCTTTTTTATTTGCCTTCTTTTTTTTCGACAAAATATCCCTTTTGGGGTTTTGTTTGGCTTAACGGTTTGTTTTTTTTATGCGCCATGGCGGTTTGTCTGTCCCTTTTTCGACGGCCATGCCATGAGTTGAGCTTTGAGTTGTTGTTGTTGATAAACCGACAAAGACGACTGGCGTATAACTTGCGCCAAGGGCATACAAATTTTGCCGGCTTTCGCGAATGTACATGAGTTTGCGGCAAAACAAAACAACGCGTGGCATTTTGGAGACTTTGGTTTGCTCAAACAAATAAAAGTAGTCAGAAAAAAAAACAAAAATAACAGAAAAATGTTGCGCAACAAATGTTTATAAATAGAAATGTTGCGAACAATTTCACAATTTGGCGGGCTTAGTTATCTCAGTTTGTGTTTAATGTTCTACTAATTGCGCATTTTTATTTGCATTCTTTTTGTTTTTTGATTTTTTTTTTTTTTAAATTTGTAAAAAATTGCAAATTGTTTCGATATTTTTTTGCCGCATTAAAAATTTCTACAACACATGTACTTATAATTTGCGATTTGCAATTTGAAAATATTTACAAGCCACAAATATATAATATTCGAATTCTTGGTATTACTTCATTTAAACATTAAAATTCTCGGAATGACTTCAATTAATTATTAATTTGTGCTCATTAAAATATCGGTAGCCAATATTAGTGTTTCTTTTTTTTTTTCTTGGCAATAATTTCCCAAACACATATGGTTTTACTTACTTGGTTTGATCGACCACCGGCTGCATCCAAGCACGTGCGCCCAGCGGTTCCTCTTTCAATGACGTCATGGGTCCACGCGGCTGATTCATGTCGGCAGCCGTGGGCGGCAGACCGAACATGAGACCGCCAGCGGAACGTGGACCCGTCGATGGATACAACTTGCGTCCCCATTCCAGCTCAAGCGTCGGCCAAGGCGAAGCCGAGCTGAAGCCCGGCACAGGCTCGTCGGAACGCAGCTTGAAGGCTTGTGGATTACGCTTAGGCGCTGTATTAGCGAGTGAGGATCGTGCTCAGTTGCGGGCGAAGCGCGCGTAGAAGTTTTCCAAAGGGCAGATTATTTATTTGGGCGATTGATTGATTGTTTGAATGATTGACACACTGACACAGTAAAAATCTTGGCTTGAGTGGGTTTAGTTGCTCGTTTTTATTTGATGTGTGACACTTAACACTTGATTGTTTGGTCTTAAGTTCTATTTCAAATATCAGTTTTCAGTTTTATTGCTGTTTATTTATTTATAAACTTTTCTTTTGTTTTAGTTTTATTGTTTTGTTTATTAGCAATTGAGAGCTTTGAATGAGCACACAAAATGTTTACCGAAATTGTCAAAACAAATGTGTTTATTAACGTATGAAGTATCGATTGTGTGAATGAAATTTTTCCAATGCACCGTAGAGAATTTGGGATTTTCGGAAAATTGGTCTCGCAACAAGTTAAGTTAAGCGGCGCGCGATCTTACCGACCGTCTGTCCCGAGTGACTGTTAAACCCCAACTGAACAGTGCGATGCTGCCAATAGAAGAAACGGCGACGACTGCTGCTGCTGCTGTTTCTGCTTCTGCTACACTGCTGCGACGACACTCGGCATGTAAGCAGCACAAGCGCAACGAAATGAAACGACGACGACGACAACGACAACGACACCGACAACGACAACAACAACGAGAAGCGACCAACAGGAAAAACAGGACCGAGTATGGTTGTGGCAGCGATAGTCGAGCCAACAACAACAGCAACAACAATAAATTTATATAATGGCATCTGGTAACTGCGAATGGAAATTCAACCTATCGCTTGGAGTGGTGGTTTTAGATCTCTTACACACACACACAAACACATGCACACTCACATAGCTACCGCAGGGAAACATACGTCCACTGAGAGCGTAAAAGACGAACAAGCCGAGCTGAGCTGAGATACAGAACAGTGGAACACTAACAACAACTGTCAGCAACGTATCAGAAACAACCACACGGTGCGCAAGGAGCAAACGAAGCGTGGGCAGAAAAGAGAACACATGCTGACTTGCAAGAGGGTGTCTAAGCATTTGTATGACAGAGACAAATGTAGCATGAGTACTAGTTATGCTCTTGCTCAATTGCTTACACACACACACACACAAACGCACACACGTACACAAGTGGGACTTAGGAACATTGTGAATTTGACACAAGAGCCACGGTGACAACGACGACGCATGATAGAGGCTTGTGTGTGGGTGTCAACGGGCATGAGGAGGGTGTTGGGCTATTAAGGTGTAATGTCAGTTGAGTAGAGTAGGCGTCAAGATAACATTGGCTAAGTTAGTTTTAGACGACAAAACACATACAAACAGATCGAGGGAATAGCACCGATAGGACTTTGACAGCAGCTGAAGAACAGTGGCAGAGAGTGCCAGTGAGTGAGTGAGTGAGAGAGAGAGAGTTCAGAGAAATCCCTCACTTCTTTTATTTATCCCTAAGCACCGCAGCTCGTAGCTCGTTTATCGTGCTTAGGCGCGTCGTCAGGCGTCTTCCCATTGCTGCCATTTCAAACTCGACGCAAGTGTCAACGCCTTTTCCCACCACAGAAACCGCAATCCGTGTCTGTTGGGAATCGCAACAAAATGTCACTGTACTTGATGCTGATTGGCTAATGCCGTTTGGCTGTTTGCTCTTCTCTCACATATATAGCGTAGCAAAGAGAGCGCTCACATGTCGATAATGCAGTGTGGCTAAGCAGAACATTTTGGCATGCATTGAAACAGTTTGAAATGTGCACAGTTTGTCCTCTTTGAAAGGAGCTAACGGAACGTTGAAACATGTGTTGTGTAATTTGTAAAGGAAGTTGAATGCTTTGAAAAAATATAAAAAATTCTTAACTTAATTATGCATTCAATTATTGCTTAGTAATTTTGAGGCAATGAAACTTTAGAAATATGAACTACTTTATTGTATTGGCTTAGAAAGGTTATCATTATATATATGATCTCTGGGATTAACTTATAGAACACGATGCTTTTTATTATTTTCATGTTATTTTCTATTAATAAGGCAAAGACAAATTAAGTTTTTACGCTCAATTGACTTCTGTTTTGAATTTCGCCAAAGAGAAATTCATTGAATTCCCAAACGAATCACTTGTTTTCTTAAAGTTGCCAAACAAATTTTGTATTAATCTTAGCTAAACAGAAAAACAAAATTAGTTAAACCCATGCGAAACCGCCCACAAAACTCTGTTCACCATCATCATCATCATCATCATCGACGATGACGGCGGCAAAACCCAAAAACAGACGTTGCACAAACGTTCCAAAAGGCGCGACGGACGCACGGCAGGAAGACAATTTGCATTTTCCGCATTTGTGGTTTGGCACTCAGAGCGCATTTCACAAAAGTCTCACACAGCGACGACAATGGCGGCAAAACACATGAGAACCACAAGACCTCAGCACACCGCACCGCACTGCATCGATGAGTGTGCAACCAACGTTCCAGTGTTCTACGAATTAATCTGTGGGTGTGATAATCCCATTAGTGAGATTGTAAAGCCACAGCAGAAACAACAACCAAAGCAACGATAAGTGAAGAAATGCCGTTAGTTGGCCAAAGGATTTAAGTTTCTGTTGAAAACAAGTTGCTATTACCAACAAAATCAAAAGTCAAATGAAAATTAACTTTGCATATTGACAGAAGCACACAAACGTACACACACACACACAGGCATTTAAACATGTTTGCATACGTTCATGTAATCCCGTTAGGCCGTAACCACAAACATCAACATCGTCAACAACAACAACAACAGCAGCAGCAGAACAGCAGAACAACAAGAATGAAAAGACAAAGAAAAACAATGGTCGAAGTACATCGGTGACAATTGTTTGTTATTGCTTCTGCTTCTGCTGCCGCTGTTGTTGTTGTTGTTGGTGTTGGTGTTAGAAAGAGTAACAAAACAGAAATTATGAAGCAATTGCTTATTGCGTTACGTAATCCAATTGAAAACAATTCAAGCTTCCGATTGCATTCAAACTGCCTTGACTGAATGGCAGCAAACATCATCTACACAGTCTCGGAACCAAACTCTGACAGCTGTCATGTAAGCTCATCGTTACCGCCTGCCAACCGCCCCCCGCCACTACCCAACACACTGTGCCTGCTGTCCATGGAGAATAACGCGTGATAAAAGGGGTTAATCGAACGACCCGTAAACTGCTGCGGCCGTGGCCGATGCCTTGGACCGAGACAGTGCCGATTATACACTCGGGAGCGCAGGCACGGATTTTGCGGTCGTCACAATGCTAATGACTCGACTCACAAACAACTCGCAGGCCGGCCATGCCCGTTTGCTTGCTCAGCCCTTTTTGGACAAAAAAAAAAGAAAAAACATTTTTAAATTTTCTTTGGTTTTCACGTTTTGGTTTTTCTTTGTGTGTTCTCAAACGGAATTTCTGTTCTGGTATTTTATTAATTAGCAGCGTCTGGGGACAACTATTAAGGTTGCTCTGCGCCGCAACGAAAACTTGTACTTGTATTGAACTTTAAGTATTTGAAATCTTCGCCTTATTGACTTATTCAATCCACTGGGGAGACGCCAAGCGAATGTCGAGCAACAGTTGAACTTCTTTGATTCTGGTTCAGAACAACATATCATCGTTCAAGAGCTAAAGGTGTTTGAGCATAAAGATAAATCAATGCATAACTCAAAAGTACTAAAAATATGTTAAGTTTAAATATAAATATGATTTTTTCGCAGTAAATTATTTCATTTTGATTTTTAAAAATAAATTGTTCAGAAATATTGTGGATGCTTCTCGTTCCTGATTAATCACAACATACAGCGAGATCACAATATACTTTTTGTCAAGGTAAAAATAACTATAGTAGATATTTAGATAGGCTGAGTAATCATGAGGAAGGTAAATTGTAAAATAGGTAGACTCATAGGAGTTAATTTATCTTATAGTCGTAAGAAAAATTGAAAAAAAAAAATAATATTAAATAAAAATTAAAAAAAAAAAAAATATGATTTTCCAATAATTCTCTACTAATTTTACAAAACAAGTCATTAAAAGATCATAAAAAAAAATCGCTTCAAAACTATTTTCATTCCCTATGCTAAAGGACATGCATATGTCTATACAGATACATATATGTATCTATGTTAATGTGAAAATCTGTTGATATCCTTAATATGCATAAATGTCACATTACTCAAAGCAAACAAAAAACGAGAAACGAGAAAGAACAAGAGTCCTAGAAAAGTTGCCATGTGTAAGACATTTAAGGAGTCATAAATAATGAAGCAAGAGCAAGAAATTTGAGGCGCGAACATTTTAATTAGTTGCCTCTTATTTATGTCCTGCGCCATGAGCGCAGAGCGCACAGCATGTCCTCACAGATGCAAATTAGACGCTTCAAGACTCACACACTAATGAAGATAAAGTGTTGATGAAGATAAAAAAAACACACATTGTAAACTTATTTGAATAATTTGAAAATATTTAAAATTTTATTTGAAATTTTCACACATTTTATTTGTAAGACTTTCGGCGCCTTCATTGTTGTTGTTGTCAAATATCGCACTATGCATTGTATCTCTCTTAGTAAATCAGTTAACTAAGTACTTATTTAAGGGTTGCTTTAAAAACTTTTCAACATACATTCGATTATGTATGAATTTCAAATAAATGAATTGACTACAAAAGAAACATTTGGCACACAATTGAGAGTTACCCCCTTTTACAGCGGTTTTAATGAAGTGTTTGCCACTCGAAGCAAGCTAAGCACACTCAAACACACGCAGCAGCAGCAGCATGGCTAAGCAAAGGAGAACACTTGTTGTTGCATGCTCAAGAAGCTGACAAGGCACGTGGCAACCTTTGGCTGAATGGTGGTCGGTCGGTTGATCGGTTGGTTGGATCCAATGCTTATACATAAACGTTTTAGAACATTTAAAAAAAAATACACAATTCAAATAAATTTAATTAAATTATCTCAAACACGTGTTTGACCAAATGCAACGATTTACCAACCGAAAACAAAAGAAACCTGTTTAAATATTTACACAAACGTTTTTAGCGCAAGGCACGTCCGTCTGCCTCTCTGCTTAGGTCAGTGCAATGCACATGCTGACGCTTGCCAGAGGGGCAGAGTGATGAGAGATGATGTTCTGGTTCAAAGGATGTTTTGCGGTTTGCGCATTTCGTTTGTGGTTTCTTTAGTGAAACTGCGAAGTAAATAATACAAATTTCAAACTACCTCAACTTGCTTTGCCACGAACAACAACAGCAATAATTCAGTCTGCGTCTGCAAATATCGCTGACAAGCGTTCATCATTTGTGTTGTCAATATTTCACACTTTTGTCGTTTCAGCATCATTTTTTTTCGTTTTTTGCTCGTTTGTTTTTGTTTGCAGATGCGAAGTTGCGCTGTGATTTTCTCACAGTTTGCGCTGCGCCGCTTATCAGTCAACCTCGGCCACGCCAAAAGTGCGCGTTTGCTGGCAGAAACTTGTTCCTGTCGCTGCAGCCAAAGTGAACTGCCATGGAGCTTTCTTCGTGCCACCGTTCGTTCATTCGACTCGTTGGCGACAAAAACTTCAACTCATTAATATTTATAAAGCTCATATTTATGCGCTTTTCGACGATTGCCCGCACTGATAAGCCAAACGTGTTTCGTGTGTGGTTCGCCTTAAAAAAATATAAGAAAAACTCCAACAAAGACAATAATATTTATAAGTTTTTCAACGCGCAAAATGCCATTTTCGTTATTTGTTTCGTTGCTTAAATAAAAAGTGCATTGCATTTGCAACCAACTAAAAAATCCGAAAAAGTCCAAACAAACGACAACAAGTCGCATCATCTGCTTCACTAAATTGGTCATATTTTGGCCGCAATCGAACTTTTCTATTATTTTATCTCGTTCGGAAATCTCCATTTTCATAAGCTCAAGCTTAGCTTCGCTACAATTGGCAGAAGTTTGAACAGTATTCTTTAAAGAAGTAAAGAAAAAACACTCATCATCCGTCATCTGCCAACGATTTATAAGTTTATTTTTCCGAAATTTAAAGGCTTTGAAAGCCTCAACGTTTTTTAAGCACATCTTTGGCCTCGTTGATTTTCGCTGCCAAATACGGTGAACCGCCTCGATCGGGATGATTGAGCAGCATGATCAGTTTGTGTGCCTCCTTAATCCTTTCGGGCTTCGCCTGACGACTTACACCCAGTATGAGCGCCGCCTCATGTACGTCCATTTTCGTTTTGAAGCCACCTTTGTAGTACCTTGAGCTGGGCAACATCAACGTTTCGACAATTGGCAGTTTTTTTATCGTTTTGTTGAAGCCTTTCACCAACATCGGCATATTTCTGACCATGATGCTGCCAGTGAAGCCGGCCACTGTGATGCCGAGACCAATGAGCGTTAATAAATTTGGCATTTTTGTGAAATTTTTTTTGTCAATGAACATGCTTGCTGAGTTCATTAAAAATGTACAATTATAGAAATCAGAAAATAAGAAAACAAATAAACTAACCGAAGATATGAGATCAAAGCTTTATAGAACAACTTCGATACTACGGAAACTTTAAAAACCAGACTTTCTAGTAATTCGGACAATTATTTTATTCTGTTTTCCGTTATAAAGCCAAGTAAGATACGAACACAAAAATGTTGGATAAGTCAGGACCGATTATATATTTATGAAAAATCTAATAATCCTGACGATTCGATAATTCGGATTCTGTTCGATTTCGAATTATAGGAGTTACACTATATTACTATATAGCATTGCATAAATCTGACAATTTATCCTACTATTCTACATTCTTTTCATCACTCTTGTTAACAACTGCGACGCCTGGCATTCTGTGCTCAGGAATCCGTAATTTAATACTTTATCTCATGTCCTGGTGTTTCAATGCACAGTTGTAAATTCCAATGAAAACAAATGTCGGAAACGCCCAAGTGATTACTAAATAATTTAAAGCCTAGCCACGGAACTGATAAACTTTATGACACACCATGCCCCAACCACCGTTATTCAACGGTATGCCGCTGTGTGTGTGTGTGTGTGTGTGCATCTCATTTGCCTGAGTCCAACATATCCCCAGGTTGAACACAAAGTAAGAAACACGGTGCCTCTAGAGGACCACAAAAATGCGTATATGACTCTTTACGTCAGCCTGCAGGGGAAAGCAGTGAAGAGAATGTCTATTTGCGACACATTTAGTAGATTAATTACCACATTTATAGTTAACAATGTTCGTGTTAATTTCGATGAATTAAATGATAACAACGCACGGTATGTGTCGCACGTCACCTCCGACGTCCGTCTGGCTGATGATATGCGCCTCGGCATGGTGTCTCCACTCAATGGCCAAACGAATGTATCGAAAAATGTTTGTTGACATTAATGCGTGTATTTACGCCCTGTTGCACAGTCAGTCCTTCAGTTAGTCATTCAGTCAACACGATCACTTACAGTTGCCGCGTGGATTATGTTAAGTGCAGTCGCTACGGCTTAATTCACTCACTCTTGTTTCATATAAGCGCACAATTTGCATAATTTCGAGTGTGGTGGCACCTATGCCAGACCCAGAGCCAGAAGCAACCGACCGACCGACCAAGCAAACTGGTTGTCAGTCGCGCCCATTTTCGTAGCGTACGCCTTGCTCATTTGGCAAACGCACTCCCCCCGTCGCACACACTGGTCCTTTGTGTCTAGGGTGGCATTGGCCATTCATATGCCACTGGTTTCTACACAGGCGACTCGTCTACAAAATATAATTTGACTTCATTATGCGAACAGTTGTTCCTTTAGTTTTGGTAATTTATTTCAATTTTTTTCTGTCTTCTGTCTTCTGTTCTTACGCTTTCGAAGTTCGCCCTGCCAAACACAGCTGATTACAATAACAACGTTGCCAGAATTTTGGTTCTTTGTCACCCCTTTTGACGTGTTGCACTCGCCCAAAAAAAAAAGGGGTTACTAAAGGTTGCAGCCTTATATGAATGTGTATGTTCGTTGCTCTTGAGTTTCGTGAAAATGTTAATTTATAGCAAAGAAAAAGTGGTCATATGTGTTCTTTGTAAGTGTAATTTGTTTTTATTGTATTTGTTTTTCTAAACTGTCGCATGGATGGCAGCAAAATATGACTACGCGTGGCAACAACTTAAGGTGTGAAGCCAAAAGGCGCTAACAATTGAATGTGTAAATGTAATTTACGATTATTTGAATACAACAATCAAAAAGAAAAAAGAAGAAAAAAAAAAACATTGCATAACTGAAGGAGTAAATTGATGACAACAGCAAACAAAATTAAACGCTCTTCTTATAAGTAGTATAACTTATTCTTCTGATATTAATATAAGTTCTGAATGCAGAACTGCCACAAGCGGACAATGTCAATGTCCAGTAAGTTCAGCTTGCCATGAATTATTTGTCTCGTAGACAACAAAAAACGATGGTGTTTATCGAAGCGGCTGAGATCTCAGGCTAAAGAACGTGCCAGAGCTTCTGCATCTGATACCTTGCTTATGTGGGAGCCTTAAAACCCTTTAACTCAAAACGCTTTAACAAAACCCGCATTTTAAAACCGACCTTATTGAGTTAAACCGTTTTGAAATACACGTAAAATGGGCATTTACATTTTATTTCTTATATGTGATATTCAAATCGTTTTGAGTTCAGCCGATTTGAGTTAAAGCGGCTTAAGCTTTCGCATAAACGAGTCATGAGTTGATTGTACATTTATTTAAAGACAAAGGAACAAGGTAACTATTAACAAGTTAGGGAATATCATGGCTGATTTAGAAGATGAGCAGCAATGTCGCTAAAAAAGTGAGCCTGCGTTATGCCAACAGTGGTAGATTAATTAGATTTTGTGGTATGCATATTTACTAACATTTGTATCTGCCAATTAAGATAATCCCCAAAATAATTAAATAAAGGAAAAATTAAAAAAGGAAAGATTGTCACAATAAACAAACAATATATGCATAGTCACATATGTGCATGGAAATGGAAAACCTCAGTGTGAGTATCATGAAAAGCATAAGCAAAAAAAAAAAAAGAACTTTTCATTTTCATAATTATTTTTTGTAAAATTTTTAAGACTCATCATTATTGTCGAGTGTTCAACTGCAGTGTTTAGTGTGCGCGCGGTAGGTTGAGAAAGGATACATAGCTATAGCTACATACACATTGTCCTTTTTTGGACATCTTCGCCGGAAAAACGAAGCAAAGACAGTGCCAACTTCAGCCTGGACAATGGCAGCGGCAGCAGTAGCAACAGCATCGGTAGATCTTGTATGACTTTGAGGCTCAAGCAATTTCCCAAGAGAGAAACCTTTTGGCTATTTAATGTGCCCATGCACAATCATACAAACAAATAAACATACACACACACACACACACACACCAACACATGCAATTCAACGGAGCGCAGTGAGTGTGTCGGCCATTATTCTGGCAGCAAGCAGTCTGACAAACATAACGGCACATAGCGTACAAAGCAACAAAGGTGGGCGTGGCAGTGTATCTACTGTCGGCTGCTAGTGTTGTTGTTTCTCAGAAGCCAGAATATACAAGCATAGCTCAGTGCACGTCAGTGAGTCAGTCAGTCTGCCATTGACTCACTCCTATGCCTTGGCCTTTGTGCTGATTTACCGTGGCGAATTAGTGTTTGTGCATCCTCTGGGCTTCACTCAACTCAACTCAACTCGACTCAACTACTGTTAGATACACGCTACCGTATGCTTTCAGTCGCCGTATGCAACGTTGCAGCTTCTGTAAGGATTCATTCAAACATGGTTATTGACACTTTGCATTTTCAAAACAGTTTCTTTCGGTTTTGTGGTTTACTATTTATACTTAAATATATTTTGTGTCCTTTTTGTTTCTTCGTTTTTCGTTCCTTGTTGTTGTGTTTCTTTTTTTTTCAATTATCCTTTTATTAAAGGACTAAGTTTATATGTATGCCTGAGTGTATCTCTTAAAAGACATAACCATGCATATAAATTTGATTATTATTAAGGCAAGCACATTAGTGCGAATATCTGATGAATGTATGCGTTACTTGTCAAGGGTCAAACCGAAAAACACACCTCACTTACTTACACATGAGTAGCATCTTGCTGTTATGTGTGTGTGTGTGGTGTTTTCGTGGAGTATGTTTAATTTGTATATACTCAGGTTTATGGCATCAAGTATTTAAATATTCAAAGCAGCTCACATATGCTTCATTTTCGCAGTTTATGTTTATGTGATTAAAGTTTATAGGTTGTTTTAAGGTGCGCAGGTTAACTCAATTATGAATATTTCATTTGATTAAATTTTGCATCTTAGAATCACTGAAAGTTGGATTGACCTAAACAAAGTGAAAGATCGAAATATATTTTGTGGCTGAAAATTACTTTATTTTATGCTTAATGCCTTAATCTAATAACATCTTAAAGGTTGACCCAAAATTCATGCAGAGATCTTCAATTAAAAAACGGAAGCAAATTCACAAATTCACGCAGTATACTCTCATGTTACGCAGTGCCACAGAGCACACACAAAGCAGTCTAGCATTCGAACTGTGCCTTCGTTTTAAATGTTAGACCACCGTATGTAATGTGTACCGAAATGTAACATAGGCGTTTATAATATTGTTTGCTTTAATCTCATTCAGAAAATACTGAAAATTTCAATAGAATTGATAATTGCGAAAAAGAAGAGCGAAATTAATGTTGCGATTATTTTCAACCCTTACGTAATAGACAAAAACATGTATGTAGAAAAATATAGAGCGATATAAAAAAAAATTATAAATTGATTTTTAATGTTTAGTGAAAGAAAATGTCTAAAAAACGTCACAAAAAAATGTTTCTGAAACAAAATGTCAGCGAGCGCGCTGAAGTGACATGATGGAAATGGAAAAGCGTTGCAAAAATCTGTATAAATTACAAAAAATTACAATCAGCAAAGGCAATTTGCTGATTTCTCTAGCGTATGACATGAAAGGGATGAAGCTATTTGCTTGTGTAGGTACATGTATACGTGTATGTAAGTGTATCTATGATTAGGGCAAAGTGTAGCGAGTGAAAAGTTGCGCAAACTGACAAAACAATTGAGAATACTCCGCGAGGATAATATGCGAGCAGAATAACTGATTTAATGTTGGGCATGTCAGAGTTGCTTGAAGCGAGCGTGGAATAACTAAAAAGCAAACGAAGAAATTTGCGAAAAGTTTTGCACAAGTACAAATAAAAAGCAAGCGGCAAAAAGTATCTACTTTAGTGGCCGACTAACTTGGCACGAAAGTTGACCGATCACACACTGCGATGAGATGAGGTAATTGAAATACGCGAAAGGCATGACAATTGTGTGTTGGTTGACCAGAATCTTTGTTATTTTTTGTTCGACACAACGCATCTCTTGTTTGTTACACCAAATAAGCTTAGCCGCTTATTTATGCATGTTTTTTTTTTGTTTATATCTGACAATAAGAAGACAAAAGCGCATCTACAAGTTCATTTTTCTTACTTCTTGCTTACTTCCTGGGAAAAGCAAACAATACTTCCGACAAACGACACACGCCGCACCATGATTACATCCGCCCAGGAAGCTGTACATGGACCTAATAAGCTTCCGGACATCCTTCCGCTTTCATACTCGTGTTTGTGCCGCTTGAGCGTGCCACTTCGAGCGGGCGCGGTTGTTATCATCATCCGCAATTTTCACGCCCACTTTGTTTGATGATGACAAATCTAGTTGCGTGTTTTTTCTTCCCCGATTGGTAACGTTTATCAGATTGCCTTCTGTAGCCTAATAATGTTTACTCTGGGATACTTTCAACTCTTGTCCACGCCGGTTAGGTCACGTGGCGTGCACTGTCTGCGCATATGTATAAGCAAGCAGGGTAGTGCGCAAAGTAGAGCAGAAGGTTGCCAAAGGAAGCCAGAATGACACGTGTTAATCGGCAAACGTTATGTTACAGCCAAGGCAGCCCCCTCTCCCTCTCTCTCCTCGTCTCACAGTAGCTTGCAATAATTGAAATGCGGCAACAACTGATAATTGGCAATTTCGATCGACGTTAGACGACTTCATTTAATTGCAAAGAATTTAGCGATGCACTCAAATAAGTAATACAACATGGCAAGAGTCATAAGACAAATGATATTTAAACATGATTTATGCACATCGAGTTGTCTGTCCTGTGCAAAGCCATGGCAAATTTTAAATACATTTCATTGACTTGCCAGCAAACTAAAAGTTCGATAATATAGTACAGAATATCTGATAGTAAAAGTATACACTTTGACAGCGATAAAAATGATAAACTTTACTTTGCTTTATGTGATTTCGTGTTTCGCTACGACTCACGTGACCTTCGCTGGCACGTGTTAATCGTTTGGCGATGGGCGTGGGCACAATTATTCAACCCCTAAAGCAAAAAACCAAATCGTTTACACACTTAAATCATTACAATCAACATTGAAGTTAAGGTCTTTTGTTGTACGAAAGCATAAATTGAGCGAAATAAGATTTGTCGCTAAGAAACTTTTTCTATTTAAGTTGCTTGCAACAGAACGAGATGTCTTCGTACGTCAAATTGTCAAAATTGTATTAAAATTTTGTCAGAAAGCAATTGTTCAAAATAGAGAGGTTGTCTTATGTGCTCAAAAATTAAGCTTTGGCAATAAATTTCTTTCCGCTCACCTTTCAATAGCACACAAATACAATTTGTATCTTTTTAACACAACGCTAAGACCTCAAACTCGAGACAAGCATAAATCATTTTGTGTCCGAAAAGTGGACTATGGTAGCTTTTCGGATTTTTTTGCGAGTTCAACGTGTTGAAATTACAAAATTCTAGAAAAATTGTTAAAAAACGACAACGACAAAATAAAATATTTCATTCACATACAAAAAATATAAATTTCCTTTGAGAATAAATGCATTTATACTTGGACAGCGCGAAAACTTTTGTGGTGAACAGAGAACCCAAATGGTACAACTACGACGAGATGACAATGAGCAGGGAAATGACGTTACGTTAGGCGCGCATTGGGGGGCGGGCCAGACAGAACTGGACACGACAAGGAAGGACAAAGAAGTTCTGGTGAGAGGTGATTAGGTTTGACAGCCGACCTGGGACAAACATGCCAGTGCTCAGATGGGCAACTTCTGCTCACTTCTATGCTGCAACAAAACGAATGTGTCGAAGTGCTGACCAAAGGTCTTGTGATTTATTATTTCGGTTTGTTGTTTTAGAGACGATGATGACTTGAATTGAAATGCCATAAAAAAATAAAATTCATTGTCTTTGCATTAAATAAAAATTTGTCATTTTTGAATCAACACAAATACAGATATCTCAACGTTTGATAACATATCTCTTGCATATTTCTATTATTTTTGTTTCCTTTATTGGAATGAGAACATTTTTAATTTGTTTGTATGCTTAAATTATTTACAAACTGAAAAATAAGCACGGCGTTCACGCATTTTTTGTTGTTTTTTTTTTCTACATTTTACAAATTAGCAAATAATACCTTTGGGAAATCACATGCGCTTTTGGCTTGACAAGTTTGTGACAGAGAAAAGATGAGATGAGATGAAATGCAAAGCCCAAGTCGAATTGTTAATGGTTTCTTAATTTGTCTAAGCACAAGTTGTATTCTTTAATCATTCAATGGTCGGCAAGCAATTGAATTTATGCATGTATAAGCCTTAGTAGCTAAAATTGAACTGACATGTGCTTGAAATGCAAAAAGAAATAAAAAATTAACAAAACAAATGTTAGTAAAAAAAAAAAGAAATACAAATTAAAATTCATTAATTCATATAATGTATTCAAAAACAAGTTAATTAAGTAAACTCAAAACGTTAACTGTTTTCATATAACATATGATCGTTTCTATGAAATAACATTTCGGTAAAAAGTTGGAAACAAGTATAATAAAAACATTGAAAAAAAAACATAAATAAATAAACAAAATAAAAAATTATAAAAAAAAAATAATAAAATAAATTTACTAACCATCAAAGAGAGACAAAAAAAAATAGAAAACAAAAACAAATAGTCTTTATTTTCTACGATTAAGTAACGTATTTTATTTGAAATATTTACTCATCGTTGTTTGATTTTTTGTTAGTAAATAATGCGAATATTATACATATCTTTGTTGCATTGATTTAATATTCCATATATATAATTTGCGTGAAAGTATTTTCAAGAGATATCTTCTCAAAACATTTTTATTCAAACCAAGTATTTTCTACTCTTGCAGAAGAGTAACTTTTAACTCAAGTAAAAGTGAAAAGTTTACTCAGTCAGCTTAATCTGTCTCATCTGTCTAAGCATCTCCATGCTTAATTTCTTCATGCTTAATTTCTTCTATGACTTTAGAAATTCATATCTTCAGACGGTTTATTTATAGAGTAAAACTTAAAATATTCCATTCGCTGTAAATAGAACCGAAGAACAAATGATAATTATAGATTTATTATTATTAACAACGGACTTAGGCTTAAATGAGTAAATTGGTTCAAGTCTGAAAACTTTTCATTAGTATGAAGATGACTCACTTCTATTTCAAATTACTTCTGCAAAAGTGCAAATACGAAAAGAACTTTCTTTATTTTTTACTTTTATAAACATTAATATCAAATATCAAGATCACTTAACGTTGTGCGTCACAATACAATTAAATAAGGGAAACCTATGAAAATGTAAGTTTTGCTATAGGTTGAATGCCCTTTTGAAGTAATATTCTTATCTGAAGTTCTTTGTATAAAATATACCATCAAAAAAGCATGAGAAACGAATGGCAAAGCGGCACAAAGCCAACCTGGACCAACATGTTCAGAACAGCTCGTTTACAAAAAAAAAAAAAAAAAAAATCAAGTTTGAGAAGAAAGTTCAGCAAAGAAACTTAAAGAAAGCAAAAAATTGGCAAAATGTCTAAGCGAAAATAAAAGAAACAACAATTTGTCTGCTTTTTGTTTTTATTATTTTTTTTGTGTTTATAATGAAGTAGTTACTTAATTGTATGTATCTAACGATTTGTATATTTGTATATGTTTTTTTATCTTTTTATCACTTCAAACTTTAACAAGTCAAGCGAGTTTGAGGCTTATACATGTGTATTTATTTACGATTGTTTTTACCGAAAAGCAAAGAAATTGAATAGTTAAGCACGAAATGTTGAACAACGTCAATGAGAAAAAACCCAAAAAAACAGAAGCGAAAAAAGGTTACAGAAATTTAAACTGAGATGAAACCTGTAAAATGCTGATATATGACGAGAGTAACAGTCAAAAATATTCATGTATCTGCGTTTGTCTTTGTTTGTGTGCTTAAATTGTAAATTTGAGTGCGCGTTTTTGTTATTATCAACGTTCTTGTCTCTTCTAAATTTCGCACGGGGCGAAGGTGCTTTTTTCCATTTTTTGACGTGACTTGTTCAAACCAGAATCGTTGTTTGGGGTTTTTTTTTTTTTTACTAATAACTAATTTTAAACTTGCTGTACTCGCTGCTGTAGCCAAACTTGTTCATAGAAAGATAAACATTGTGCTAATGAGACGTTTATCCGATAACATGCTCATAGCTTAAAGTAAGTATAAGTAGAATTTCTTACTCATATTCTTCTAACCGGAAGAAGCCTCAACATTTCATCTCTGATCATAATGGAATATTTTGTCTTCTTCAATATATTTGCTCTCCGTTTTTTTAAATTTTATACTCTCCCAGTGTTGTCGTCTTCGTTGCTTCTTTTTTGTTTTGTCTTCGCCAATTAACGTCAGCAAAATTCTCATATAAAAGCGCGTTTGTACACGCCGGCAGTTCAGTATATTTGAACGTTTGTATCGTATCGTCGTAGTTCGTTGCTTCAGTCTTTTGTTACGTGAGTGTGTGCAAATTAATATTTGAATACAAATATTCAAACAACAAAGCAAATCAACTATTCTTGTGCTTGTGTATTTACAGATTAACAGATTAAGAAAAAACCAAAAAAGTAATACATAATGAAATTTACTTTGTTCGCTGCGTGCTTCGTTGCCGCTTTGCTTGTGGCAACAGCTTCTTCCGGTAAGTTCTTAATGACTCATTACCGCAGTCAGCAAAGTGATTAAAATTTTTAGTTGTTGTTGTTGCTTATACAAGTGATTTACATATGTGTTGGAAATCTTGGCTTACGTCATCTTTGTGTGCTTATGTTGTTTTTATATTAAGCACATTAATTATTCAAAAGTGAAGTTTGCATCTCAATTGTTTAATTACACAAATGTTGAAAGATGTGTTAATCATTAACTTATTCTAGGCAAATCAATTTGTTGCCAATCAAGAATGCAGCTAACAAAACATAATGACTTCGTTTATTAACAGATTTTGGACACTTTATACCAAAGGCGTTCTATACATTGGACTCTGAGGGTCACAAATCCGATTTACACCCAGTCAACCCTCATGTAAGATCATTAACCGGAATATTGTTGGTACAGAATGATATTTAATTTTCTATAAAGGCCGCTCACTATTTGAGACGTCTGCGTCGCCAAGCCTTCTCGTCATCATCGTCGTCATCATCATCGTCATCATCATCTGGCGGTACTACCAGTGGACACACCTTCACATCCGTACAGAATGGACCACACTCCGTTTCGTAAGTAGTTATATATGACCGTTGGTAATATAAAGAGTAATAACAAAATATATTCACTTAAAGATTTGAGAGTCGTTTTGGCGATGATTCTCCTAGCTCAAGCTACGGTTCTGGCTACCAATCGCAGTCTTCAAACTACGTGCCCCAAAATTCGGGTTACGGCTCTACTGGCTACCAATCACAGTCTTCAAACTACGGTTCGGGCTACCAACCTCAGGGATCATCTTTGTCCTCATCATCATCATCATCTTCACACACTAATTCAGATGGTAGTAAAGTGACCTTTACATCATCTTCTTTGCAGCACCCAGCAGCAGTTTCGTAAGTAGATACTCTTAGTTCCTAGCAATCGAAAGCTTAAGCAAAAATTGCTTACTTAAAGATTTGAAAGTCGATTTGGTGATGATTCTCCCTCAACGAGTTCTGGTTCCCATACCCCCGCCGTTGTTGGCTCCTTCATTTCCAGCAGTTCAGTCACTGACGGCAGCGGTAACACACACACTGTGCACAATGTTGGCAAAGTCGATGAAACCGGTAAAGTTACCGTTAACAAATATGAAAACTGATGTTTTATAATAACTTTCAAATAAAACCTCAATTAATTATTAATTAAAAGGTGTGAATTGTATTGCATAAATTATTAAAAAAATTAAAAAAAGAAACAAATATGAGATTTGTTATATAATGATAAAGAAATACATTTCCGTTGTTAATTCAATGGTTATACATGGTGCAATTTGATTGAAAAAACCAACAAATAAGTCATTTGGCACTCAAGAAGTGAAGTAAAGAATGTATTAGAAGCATTGCGGTTTTCACGCCAATTCATTTCGATGAATGGCTGCAGCACTTTAGCAGATTGGATTCATTTCAGATGCTGGCTGGCTGACTGGCTGGCTCTTGACTGCTGCTGTACGCATTTAATTTTGCAAAAAGTGCGCCACATAAAGCTCGTTGAGCACGAACAATGACATACGGCATGAGCTAAGCGTGCGAAAAGAGCGCAAAACAAACGATGAAATATGAGCTGAGCGGGCGTGAGTTGTGCGCTGCAAAGGTGGCACACTGAATGCTTTTAGGAAATTAGTTCAACGAAGCGAAAAGCGTAGAGAAGGCGTGACAGTACAAAACCATGACATGATGACTTTGACGTTAGTTGAGTTGCCTTAAGATATGCAACACATTAACAAGGATTAAAACTATTTCATCTTTCATCAACATGCTTGAGAACGTCTTAATATGCAAATTGAAAGCTATGGCTATGGCATGTGTGTGTGTGTGTGTGTGTGTGGTGAGGCTGTGACACAAGATATGAATATGTTATTTGCTTGGGGAATTTCACAAATCTCAACAGGTTCCCGCACTTTGCAGCATGCCGATTTGACAATGAGCTATGAGCACTCGAGCAAAATAACTCGGGTCAAAAATAAGCTGCTACCATATGCATATTCAAAACCACCCAAACACACACACACACACAGGAACATGGGAACGAGTTCAAATTAGAACTCATTTCTTCATTTAACCGCACTAACCTCTCCCTGATCCACATGTATGTTCTCGGTGTGCCGCGACATAGACGGCAAATGTCAAAACTTTTTGGAAGTTGCAAACTCTGTGCCGTGCAAACGTTTCGTCGTCGACTGTCGTCTGTCGTCAGTCGTCAGTTGCCACTTTTCTTCGCACTCGGCTGAAAAAGTTTTTAATTATTATAATTAATTACTTTGATCTCTGCTGCCGCAAGTTGTTCGCTTCTTCGTCGTATTCTGCGCTATTAATTTACTTGATTACGTTGAGGTTTAACTCGTTTAAATGCGTTGTGAGTCTTTTATTACGATTTATTTCACGTAATACCGAAAATGTAATGAATTTACTTTAGACGACATCACAACATCAAAGTTTTTTGCGTGGGGTTGTTATATAGTAAATAAATATAAATTATTTTCAGTGTAACGCAACGCACTTTGAGAAAATATGTATAAACTTCAAACTGACATGATTCTTTAAATTTGCAGATTAGGTAAAACCATACTTTTAACTAAGCCTAAAAAAATCATCGTCAAAAAAAAAAACCTTGAAAGGTCCGGACGACAATCATATATAGAGTAAATGGAAAAAATATCAAACCGATCGGAAAAATCATTCTCACTTCGAGAAAAATACGTTTAAAGTTTTTAGTGCCTACTTTTATGCCTCCTTTGTAAGACATTAATCTCCAATATAATAGTTCGATTTGGCTGAAATTTTCAAATGCAAAACAAAAAAAATAAAAATCAATTTTTCCAAATTTCTTGCCCCTTAACATGATTGTCACTAATGATGATCTCTGGTTCTCGGTTGCTTAATGAACTGAAATGACAACGAGCTTCAAAGTATTTAACACAAAACTAAATATGTGCGAAGTCTTAAGCCGTTGTCAAAGACATACATACATACATACATACATGCTGATACAAGCTTGTATATGTTTTTGTTTAATTTTGAAACCAAAAAATGAGACACAATTGAAGTGATTGGCGTACCAATAATGGTCAAACGATAGGTAGCAATGCTGTGGGTCCGTGAGCAGAATTTTTAAGAATACAATGATGAGTGAAAGACACGTCAACAACAACAGCAACAATAACAACAATGCTGACGACAAAAAGTGGGCCAACAACTAAGAACGACAGCAGCGACAACAACAAGAGTCAGGAACTCGGATGCTGATTGACGGGGAGTCAAGCGGCGACAACTTGTACCGCGCTTGGAGCGCAACAAATTAAACGGCTTGTGTGGTCTCGACTGCGGTAGATCGTGCTGTGGACGCCACCTGGTCGCCGGCGCAACAAAAAAAAAAAGTCCAGATATGCCAAATCCGGTGCTGCGTCAATTGGCAGGCGGCCACGAGCTGAATCCAGTCAATTTGAAAATAAACTTGCCGGCACAAAAACGGCAAAATGTTTAGGTTTTTTTCGCCCCTCATGTTTGCTAAATACAGTGGACAAGAACATCAATCGACATCCACTCAGGGATAATTGACAGAATTTAATTGCAAGACGTGCTCGACGACTTGTATCATTGTCACTTTAAGACTGTGGGTGGTAAAACTCCTAGAAATGAAGCATAACTGCATGAAAAAGTACAAATTTTTATGTAAGCCTCGAAAGACAACGCAAAGTGAAGTAATCAACTAATAATAAGTCTTCCAAAATAAAAGTGTTACAAGCATTTCATCAACGATTCGAAGAAATTAGTAATTTGATATAGTTTCATGACAAAAAAGAGACATAAAAGAGATGCGCATTCTCATGAGGCATCTTAGACAACATAAAGTGTATTAATATTATGCTCATCTTAACGAAATGAGTTTATAGCGCCTGTCTGACTGTCTTTGTCGTCTCTCAACACAATCTGTTCAACTTCGCATAAGATTGGCACCGGTATGTCCAAAGAAGTTAACTTTATGTCTCAAAAACTTCAATCAGTTTTTGTTGGTACAACATTCTTATACTTAAATCTAATAAAAAGTATTCAAGAGTATTTAAATTTCGCCAAAGCCGAAAAAAAGCATATCGTCTTGTTCACTCTATGGCAACAAGGACCGTCAAGATGCACTCGGCATCCTGCAATTGAAATCAACTTATCAATGTGCAAACAAATTGTGTGGATTTTGCTGGAAGCTCAAGTTCTCGCGCTCAAATGCTTCAGCTTTGATTTATTACCACAGGATGCTGAAACTCCGAAAAGAAGTAACGGAAGCCGTAAAAAAACACTGTAAAAACTTGGTGCAAAACAAACAAAATGTTGAATAAAAAAAAATGTACAACGAAATAAAACAAAAGCAAGAAGTACAGAAAAGAGTCACGGAAAAAGTATCTGACGACACTGGTGGAGTTGTGCAGCGACTAAAAAATTTGCCGTTTCAGCGTTGCCTTCAAATGTATGACTATGAAAAAAGTTGGGGAGAAAAAAAAAAGTCAAACAAACACTCGGAAGTGGACGCGACTGCCATGTTGCCGTTGCTGCAGTGAATATGGTAAACGTTGTGACGATGAGAGACATGGATGGCGATGGTGATGGCGCCGGACTGGTGGACTACCGGACATGCATGAAAGGAAGCCATTCAGTGTTGACTTAAATCGTTTAGGTAAAGTTAAACAACTTGTTCCGTTAATTGTTAAACAATGCAACAGGACAATTCAGCAAACGATGACGATGACAACAACAACAACAAAAATGATGACAACGACGACGACGACAATGATGAAGAATGACGTTCAAATAATTGATGACAATGACAAACTTGTATTTAAATGAATTGAAGCGAAGTGCATTTTTCAACTACCAAGCAAGTATAAAAAATTTGCAAACGTCAGTTCTCATATTGTTCACTTTAGTGAAAACGAAAAATAAAACCAGCTATTGAAACTTGAACTTCAAAAAATTTAAGAAGGTATCTTAGTCGATGCATTTCAATTGCAACTACTAGCTTTCTGACTATATAGGAAAGCAGGACCTTTTTTGTGTATCCTCATAACAAATCAGAGATAGAAACACGTGCACAAGTGGACAGTTGCCGTATTTACTTTGGACCATGCTTAGGAGCACATGTTGCGAACCCTTCTTTTTGGAGACTTATTTGTAATGTTGCTGCAACATTTTGGAATGCTATAGCCGGCAAAGGAACATACTTCAGAAGGTAACTGTATTACTATAATATAATTGTTATTAATCAGAGACTTTAGTTTGTAATTTCCAAATTTTCTGCTAGCCAAGAAGAGGTTTTTATACGTTGCAAACCGGTTGAGTTTAGAAAAAAGTTATAATTAAGAACATCTATTATAAGTTAATATCTCCACTATTCTTTCGTTTTTGAACGAGAAATATAATTATTTAATTTTTGTAAACACATATTTTTTGTTAGACAGTGTAAGGTATAAACCAGCCAAATAACAGTAAAACACCTTACGAAATATATTGTAGGATGTCGATAATGCAGCGTGTTGGTAATGCCACGCGCTACGCTTCTTACATTCTCTTTCAGTTTTACTCTTAACCTCAGCCAAGTTGTTGTGCTCTTTTGTTGCAAGAGCATTTCACTCGCACTCATGCTAAGCATAGCATGGCGCTCGACAAAGAGTATATTATACAATAAATACGAGCGAGAAAGCATTATTCTTTATAATATTTTTTTGCATTTGTTTCGTTTTTCTTTTAATATCTACTTATCGCCATTGGCTTCTTTTCGTACACCTTATTATATAAGGAAAATAACGGCACAGCCCATTTTTAATTTTCCTCTTATGTACAATATAAGCAAAGTACCTAAATCCATATATATATAATCGCCTTTAGATTGCATTAAATGTGTCGGAATGCTTTGAACATGTCTTAGATAACTTTGCTTTGCTGTAGCATATAACAAAAAGAACTTAAGTTCAGTGCAGCATAAATTCATTAAATATATTTAAAATACATATACCGAAACGAAAAAGTATCAAATACAAAACAAAATACGATTTTAATATTTTAAATAAAAAATTCTCATCACCCCAGTGCTTTGCAAAGTCCATGACTTAAAAGGACACTATAAATTACATATACACCCTGACGAAGGAGTACAAAATATATATATATTTTTCTTTTTATTATTCACTCTAGGATTTAAGCGTCTTAATTAGTTTTTGTCCGGACACTTTCGTACGAATCACTTCATAAAAATGCAAATTTGTTTTTTGAAGGACTCAGAAGCAAGAGTAAAACTCTCAACGCCGTCATAAATTCGAATCGGGGGCATCACAACCTTCCTACCTTGCCTCTTGCCATACAATTATAAGCGCAAAAATCTGTCTACGCTATTTTTATTTATTACGGGTACTTTTTCAACATAAACTGACAAAAAATCATTTGAAAATTATGAAAATAAAAATATTTCAAACAGAAGGGAAAAATGTGAAGTAGTAAGAATAATCAAATTTTTACAAAACCCAAAATAAAAAAAAAAAAATAAATTAAATTGAAAAAAAAAAACATAAAGCAAAATAAATTTGATTTGATTTCTTTTTTTTGTTGTTTTGTGTTGTATATATTTTTCACGGTTTTTATTTAATAAACATCGAATTGCTTTGAGACCAAAAAAAAAAACGAATAATTTTCCAGATTTTTGAGCAAAAACAAAGATGATTTCAATGTTTGCATACTTAATTCAGCTAATCAAACGCTTCGAATGCAATTCGTACGTGGCAATCGGTACGGAGTCTCCGGCCAGGGGTTGCTTCAATGACAATTTCAACACAAACGCGCTCATATAATTTATTGGCAATGTCAAAAGGCAACAAAACAAAAAAACTATGAACACCTCAGCGGGACATCGCTTGAGTCAAACTAATTTGTTGTCATTTTCATTCGGCAGTCGGCATAAATGAGCCTTTTTTATTTAATAAGAATTCATGGTGGCAAAAAAGTGTAAAACAACATTTGGGCAGCTGCTCGGAACATTAACACATTTTCACGATAAAAAAAGTGTATTTTGTTATTGAGAAATAATTCATATCATGCCCACTTTTATGCATTCAAGTGGTCTTTTTTATATGCACAAGCTACTTGATTGAAGTAAGAGCTGAGCATACTGAGTATCCCATCTATAGATGTTCAGAACTTTCTTAGTTGAGAATCTTGAGAAACAAGTCAATCTATTCTTCTTATCTTACTGAACATTTCAGCATATACATGTAACCATCGTGGTTTGATTTTGATTGTGTTACTAGCGATTCCAATATGCATGCACTTCATGTTTCGACTTTTACTGATAATTCTAAAAATATACAATATAAGTTTATAATACGTACTTCACGCTTCTACATGATGGATTTTTCGATGCAATTTTGATGGCTTTCTATACTCTATTGGTGAAATATGTATTCATTAAGAGACAGAAGAAAGAAATAATAACCTCATAACAAAAACAAAACATATCTTCTTTTAAAAATCTGATCCCAAAATTGTACATTAATAAAACTCCTTTCAATAAACTTCCAGTGAAATTAACCACACATATGACACCATCGCAAAGTATATCTAAAAAGAGTCTGAAGAGTAAATTTTCCTATTGTGCCAACTGTAACAAAGCCATTTTAAATGGTCGAAGAACAAGAACGTTGACAGCTTATTACAGTGGTAAATGGCAGTGTGGGGTCGCACGCCGACAATTATACCCACAAAAGAAGTAAGCATAGACCAATGAAGGCCCTTCGCAACCCCTTCCATAACCTAAAAACATCATCCCACACCTTTGTTGGAACATTGCAGAAATAAGCTGTGAATGACATTGTGTGCGTATGTGTACAAATGTATGTTATACATATATGTATGTGTGTGAGTGTGTGTGTATATGTGGCAAAGTATCTGACAAGACAAACACTGAAATTTTATAGTTTGCTGCCTAATTGCACTCTGGGGGTGCTAAGATGCTTTCAGCTGTTCTGTCTTATTGTAATCGCAAACGATTGTGCAAATCAGCAAAAACAGTAATGAAAACTGTGATTAAACCAACTAAGCAAGCAAACGTCTCCGAACATTCTTGGCTTTAGTTACTTTTAAAGAAGCGCTGCCAGTTTGTAAATTCTCTTCTGAACTGTAAGCGATAAACCAACTTGGGATTTTAAACGTTTACCAAATAATTTCATTTCGGATCAAACAGAATACGCCATTGGCTATGAATTTACTTAGGGACTGACTTCTTTGTTGGCAATAAACTCAACGAAAAATCTTTCTTTGCATATGTGAAAATACGTCACAGGTAAACAAATTTTACGCAATCTTCCCCCACCAAGCCGAAAGATTGTCCCTTGTCAAAATTTCGTCAACGAAACAAAGGGTCATAGCACAAACATCAACGCAGCCGCCCACCAGCCAGCCAACCATACATCATCTCCTTTTCAATGGCAGTGCAAACAAATAATGGCGTCTCTTTGCGGAAACGAAGCCATTAAATTTCCCAAAATACAAAATAGAAATAAAAAAAAAAACATGCAAATTAAATATTTATCAGCGTCGTCGTCGTTTACGTAACATATTTAGTTGGATACATGAAGTTAGTGCATTATTAAACACTGTTTATGTGACATTAGGAACATAAAAGCCGAACCCAAAGTATCAAACAAACCAAATAATTTTAAAATGTACGCTGAAGAGAAGGGCAGAAGATAAGTTAAGAATTTTGAAAATGGCATGTGGTTAAAAATTTCAAAAAAATAAGAGTTAAACAAAAATATAAATCAAGTCAAGTGTGTACGAATGTTGAAGCAACACTTTACGCGCCTCGTTGGTTAAGCTCACAAACAAATACTTAATCATCGATGCTTATCACAATTAAAAAAGTAATCGCCCAAAAAATCAACAACAACAACAACAACCACAAAAACGTACACAACAAATGGCATAATTACAACAAGGCTTAAAAATTTCAAGTGCTTGTTATATAGAATGTTTCAACATTTTACAATTATGGTTATGGTCGCCCGCACCATCAAAACCACCCGTGCCAAACCAATGACATACGAAAAACGACGAATACTTGGACCAAAGGGCAGGCACGAAAACCGAGTATGATAAGGACGTAGACAAGGACATTCCGGTGTTCATATATACATGGCTGATAGTTATGGTGGTTGCGGTCAGAGCGCGGATTTTCGGTTTCTGGTTGCAAAAGGATTTTCGCACATATGCGCTGAAATCGATGACGTGACGTGCCAAGTGCCGCGTAATCAATTTAACAAAGACCCTCCCCGCAGCTGTAAACCAACTGAAATGTGAATTTAAGTTTCTATTGTTATACAGAAGCTGAGACTTTGTTACTTTCATTTTTTTGGGGGGGTGCAATGCTAGCGGCAAAACTTGAAATTATATCATAAGAACTTAGGCGGCCTGTCAAATGTTAGCAAATAAGGAAGTAGGAAGAAAGGAAGGAATAACATAAGCATATGTGCAACACACTAGACTCACATTGCCGCCGGTCTTGTGTTAGTTATGCCGACACAGGTTCTCAAAGTAACATGGGCCTATGATATCATGTGTGTATCTTTCTTTATTGATTTTCCGCACTTTCAATCTATATTCAACACTTTTTTAGTCGTAATAGTTAACAATAGTTGAAAGATATTTAACAATTTTATTTATTCATGCTTATTCTTTAAATATTAATTATAATTTAAATTAAACTAAAGTATTTAACTCTTATGATTCAGAATATAATATATGATATAAACATTTATATTAAATTAATTCAACAAGAAAAACTAAAACCTCCAAGAATTGATAATGAAACGATACTATTTGACTATCAATACATGAAGCACATATTCGAACAAGATTTCTTACGAAGATGTTCTGGGTTAGAAGCATGTTTATTAATATTTTAAGAACCCAAAATATTGTTTTCTAAAAAAAAAAATGATATTGAGTGGGGGCAAAAAAAAAAAAAAGATGTTCATAGTTTATATGATTCCAAACACAGTTTTATTAATTAAAGACGTCGGTATGGTCCAGATCTTGGAAAAAGAAACTTTTAACTATTTTGGTAAACCGTTTGACCTTCACCAACTATTTGTAAAAAAAAAATATGATTTTTCCATACTAAATTCATCAGGATCCTACTGTATCCTGACAACTAGGCTCGAAAAATACTGTTAGCCTTATCCGGTCTTTGAAAATATATCTAAAATAACAAAAATGGATTTTTCGAAATTCTAGATCAGAACCCCCTTTTGCATAAAAACTAAGTATAGACATAAGTACAAAATTCACTTGCGCCAAGTATGAAATACCAACAAGTGCAGAACATTTCATAATTGTAGTGAACTTTCATACATAAAATAATTAATCACGGCAAATTCATTCATGAAAAATTCATTTCAACCAACGGTTTATAAATGTTTATGAATTTGTATGCGGGCGGATTCGTAATTATCATTACAAATTCATTGAGCATCGTTAGGAGTTAACGAATTACGAAATCAAATTGCAATTGATTATGAGCCACTTCTCGATTGCGAAGAGCATCAGACACACACACACACACGCACATATACACAAGGGGGTTGGCAGGCAGTGTCTGGTTGGGTGTCGCGCGGCAACGAGTTCGACTTCGATATTCTTGTAATTAAGCATTATTGTAGCATTCGCATAAATATGTACGTACAAAAACGGGCAAACAAAGTCAAAGCTGTCAACATTCTGGCATTGCAGCGGCAACGGCAGAGCGGCGGCAGTAAAATGCCACAGGAATCAAATAAGTAAAGGCAACAGATACCCAAGTTATACAAGGAAAAAATATTATAAGAATTATTGATTATCGAAGCAGGCATCTGAGTGATTTGCTTCGACAAGCTTTATCATGTTTATTTCTTTTTCTTTGATTTTTTTAATATTTTTTTTTAGCTGTATGTGAGATGCCATCATTAAAATCATTGTGCGATATCGACACCTCTGTCAGCACTTTTTTCATATGCGAGCGCGCAAAAGTACTCATAACACTTTGATGACAATCAAAGCTACAAGCCCAACAACGATCAACACAACAAACGTATGATAAAAACGAAGTTCGTTTCGCTTGTCGTTGGTATTTTTGCTGACGACAGGTTTCTTCGCAGGAATGCCGAAACAAAGCGATACGATTTAACTTGATACAACACGGTAGAATTTAAAACGAAATGCTCCGTAAAGTCAAGAGAGAGGGCCAAGACAGCCAGACACTTTCAACGCTTCTTATACGCCCAGACGTCTTGTGTTTTTTTTTTTTATGTTAGTTTGTTGTGAATTCGTCGTTGTTGTTGTCGTCATCGATGATGACGACGCGACGTCAGTGTCGCTGTCGCGGCAGCTGATGATCGTTCATCATGCGTGGATGACAAGTGATCAGCGTTCGTACAATATTTTACAGCAGTTTCGCTGTTGTTTACAAGCTAAGCATTGATCTGATGAAGAATGATCATTGTGACACATTTTTTTGACATCGTTCAACTTGCAACTTCAACCACAACTCCAACGGCAATGAACGCACGTTTGTCTTTGTCGTTTGTTATTGTGCTTTCTCCTTAATTGTCCTTATCACTTTGTCATTAGGTACGCGTTACTGTTGCAAGTTCAATGCTGCAGCAACTGCGGCGGCAGTTACAACACTCGTCTTGATTGCAACGATTTGTAGGCAATGCCTATAAATATTTATAAAACTTAACCGACTTCTGCAACTCAAACTTCATGATCATCATCATTGCTGGTTAACGCTAAGATTTGTGCTTGATTAAATGTTTTATTGTGCGCCGAATATGGCAAAACAAACATAAATTAAAAGGGCCACTGGCACTTACAAGTGCCTGAGCAGACAAGTGTTGAACCTCATTTGGTAGAAAATCAATTAAAAATTATATACATACATATATATTATTGTTGATAGTGACAAACTACATAACTGTGCATTTTTGCCAAAGCACACAAGATACATACAAATATTGTATGTTTAAAGGAAACACTT
This sequence comes from Phortica magna, assembly GCA_037044515.1. Taxonomy (NCBI): domain Eukaryota; kingdom Metazoa; phylum Arthropoda; class Insecta; order Diptera; family Drosophilidae; genus Phortica; species Phortica magna. Next base: position 284,932 of record JBAMBP010001601.1, read on the forward strand.
CACAAAAACCAAACATAAAATGGTGTAAAATAATAATATTCGAAACGACATAACATTCATTGCGAAACTTTAAAATCCAATCGAATTGCATTGCAGTCTTTGAGACGATTACGTGTTGCACGTGCCGCGCATTTTAAAAAAGTGGTAAAACATCATCAGCATTGTCATCAGTGAAGCCGAAATCAAAACTTGACATTTCGCCGCGTCACGACTTCTGCTTGCCGCCAATGCGTAAGGATCAATCAATCGACGAAAAAATGAAAAAGATAAGACAGTGGCAAGCAACGCCATTTATGGTATTCAGATCCCATTAAAAATTATTAAAGTAAACATGTTTATGGGCGGATTAATGTACAATGACTTGGCATTGTAACTACACGTTTTCCACACTTGTAAGTATCTGCACTAATACGAGTGTTTGAGCTTATTTTACATTTAAATTTTAACTCATAGCTTTAATTTCGAAATATCGCATGTATAATGCAAAAGAAGTCAATAATGTCTCGTTTTGATTACTATCTAAACATCAAAGTATGTTCGATTTTCTAAACTGCCTTTTGCAAACTGATTGACATTTACCATGTCTCGAACCCTTTCAGTCTCAGCACTGTAGTAGCGCAAGGTGACACATAAGTTACTTACTGATACACCTCAGCGTCGTCTACTCATTGCAGATACAACATGTCACAATCAAAGACATTTTGAACTCAGACTTTGGTGTCATATACACTACAACACTTTGCATAAGAGTATATTGCGTTCATGGTAAGTTATGTACATTGAAAAAATCTAGAAAATATCTTTTTGCTTATCACACAAAATTGAAACAAATATTTCAAATTTGTTAGTCAAGAATTATTAATTACGACAATCAGACGCATAATATATTCTATGGGCCAGCACAACTGACTAGAAAATGACGACAGTGTAAAGTTTTCATAGCAAATATGCCGAAATAATCGTCAGAACATAACACTTTCGCGTTAACCTTTGATCCTTTCAATGCAGCAAAAGCACTTAAGGCAGACGTGTGTATTCACGTCAGCGTCAGCACAACTGTCACATCAGCAATTCAACGCGCAAATGGCATTTCTTGAAATATTGAAATATATTTGCACAAATTCTGTCATTTTAAACGTATTAATCGATCAATTCGTAACTCTTTGTATATATATTTAACTATGCAACAAATCTTATTGCTGTTGAGGTAAATTTCGAGGGGAAATAGACAAAATGCCAACAAATACAAAGTATATGCAATAAAAATGTCTACACATATGATTTAAACATAAAATCAGACAACTCACAATTGCCATAAGAATTTGTCAAATTAGATAGGCGACCCTTTGACCAACGATGTGTGAAGGTCTTATTCGATATAAATATTTGCATCTAATACATAAACATTATGCGTTAATTTAAAATATTTCTTTGACAAAAAAAAAATAAAAAAATAAATAAATGTCATGAATGTTTGCGGACCACAAAAAAGAAACTGAAAAACAAGAAAAAAAAAAATATATATATAACACAAAAAGTTACATTTTTAGTGGTAATCAAATTTTGTGAGGTTTTTCTTTGCTGCCAACAGAAAAAAGAAATGAAATATAAAAATATAGAAATGTAAAAATAAAAATATGCTTCTGTGCATTTTCCCTAAGGAAATGTTTGCAAGACCACAGGACATGAGTGACTGAATGAGTGAGTGGGCGGGCGGTCGGTCGGTCGAACGGACAGACGAAACAAATAAACAAATGATGTAAATTTCATTTTCACATTTTAGCATTTGGGAAAATATGCTAAAGAAAAAAAAAAAAACAAAAGAAGAGCAGAGCAGTGTTGAGACGACAGCCCCAAGCGCAAAAAAACACAAAACCGAATAAATATAATACATGGAAATAAACTTAGAGACGTGGCAAGCGCAAAGCAATGTAAAAACACAAAAAAAAAAAAACAAAAACACAAACACACAAATTGAAAATATGAAAATCTGCAGACGAAAGTCACAAATTACACAAATTCATTTTGTGGGCAAAGACGATTTTTGAGTTAAACTTGTTTTTCTTTATTTTGGCTTGTTGCATGTTACAAGCCAAACTGAGGTTTTTTTTTTTTGGCCATACAAATGATGCATGAGGGTGTAAGCCACACAAATGTATAAGCATACATAAATGTCAGAATAGGTAAACAAGCGCCAAGATAAGCAAGGAAAATATATGCAAGCAAAATGAATGAATTTTTCAGCACTGAAATTGTATTAACTAAACCCGCTTTGGCTAAAACCATTACAAGTAGCTGAGCGCACTCAACAATTCAATACATCAATGTCGTAGAATTTGAATTCAATGCGCATTTATCATTTGACATAAATGCGATTAGAAGAGGTGTGACTGCGATTTCAACAAATCCGACTTTGCATTAAAATCCGAGACATTAAAAAACACTTTACAACATTTCGCTGTCGTAGACCAAGACTCGTAGACGGCTTAAAAGCCGCTCTGACATTACTTTGTGACATTTTCTAATGGCAAGCTGTCAAATATTTTTACTAAACGCCAATATCAATTTCAGTTAACACCTGAAACATCGAAATGAGTGATTTCATTTTAATATTAATGCATATTATTTTTGAAACCATTTAGATTTGTTGGTTATGTGAGAGAGGTCCTTGCTGTGTCTCGAAGCCGTTTAGTCTTTAAGAATGTTTGCTTGGTCCAACTGCTGTTCTATACTTATATGTCTGTATGTCCCACGGAGAGTTGTCTTGTTTATGAGCTTAAAGTCTGTTCTGATAGAATAGCAAATTCGGCTGGAGATAAGAAAGTGCATGTTAAAATCGATTTGTGTTAACTTATGATTATAATAAAGTCATCAAAAATTAACATTTTAATAGGCATGATAGCATTAGTTATTGAGTTTGGGAATATCATGAAGAAGTTTGTGTAAAAAAAAAATCTGCATACGCACACAAACGCTCATATGCTTTTGCCATTGCCATTGCCTATGACTATGCCTATGCCAATGTTCAGGGCACTCGGGGGTGTCATAAAAAATTCACACAACAGCAATTTCGCAGTGTTCAGAGTTTGTAACCTCACCATTTGGGTCGTCATGCCTTCATTCCTTTGCTACAAAGCAAATCAACGTTTACAATTATGCAAACGCAACTAGAAGCGTATAAGAGATCAAATAGCGGGTGCGGATGTGGGTAACTGTGATAGACGTTTGTTTGGCAGTTTACACTCAATATTCGATGCCGCAAGTAAAGATTTCCTCAATGGCCAAATAAATGGCAAAGCACTTCTTTATGCAAATAACAAATTATATAAAGCAAACATTTAAAAAACCAAGTGGATTAACATAATTGTTGGAAACATGTTATTTTTATGGCCCTGTGCTTTGCCACCGGCTTGAGAGAACTGAAGTATAGACAATAAAAAAGTAATGTTTTTCAAACGAAGAAGCAGCACATTGTTGACCAACAATTTAGGCGTTCGTCCATTGACGGCAATTAAATCGTATTGCCAACGTACAGATACCAGATACAATTCTTACCTATGACTTTTCAAATGTCCATTTTTAATTAACACTTTGACAACTTGACGCGAAATGCATTTTGAGCACTTCAACGTTAGACCGGACACGTGCGACGTACAAACCGTAAAATGTTTGTTCGTTGCGTTGTGCCTAGAATGCAACAATGTTGTGCTATATGGCAAATACATAAGTGTTACTGCATTGCAGTCGCCGTGCAGTTCCGTTCGTTAACCATTCAACCCCCGAGGCTGGATTCTAATGCGGTTGACGGCGGTCTGATTGTCTGCTGCTCTATGCTGAGCGCATAAATGTTGCATGCCTCTGTGTAACCCAATTATCGTTGCAAATTACTCACACACACGATTTTCTAAGCCCAACTCACAGACACTCATTCGTATCGAAATGCATTCGGCAATTTTAATGGTGGCGTCGTGGCATGGTGCAGAACAGAGCAGTCAAGACTCACTTTGCATAATTGATGACAAATTGAAATCATGTTTATGTTCTGCATATCAACTCCTTCTCATTCTATTCGAAAGCGATGTGTGCCTTGAAAAAAGAATTGTTCTGTCTATTTTTCAAAACAATTTTTTGCAACACAACAACAAATGTCAATAAATCTTTAACACTTTTTATGCCGGCAGTCGAGGAGTTGGCGAATTGATATTGATACGAATTAAAGCGCTCCAATCAACCCCAATGCATTCTAATGTCTCAAATCTTTCTGTGCTGCCATAAATTCATCAACAACGTCCAAAGCCCTAAAGTCTACTGATCGATCAAACTGTGGTTGGAAAGGTTAGTCTGCATAGCCCTTGTCCGTCCCTTGGGCTAAATTTAGTGGTCGTAAATTGAAGTGCAATCGCTATAAATTTTCAATTGTTCAATCGCCAACAAATTCAAATAAATCGGTGCCTTTTTGTGCTTATAATTGTTTAACAGTAGAATGTTTAGTTACTTACAAGTATCTGAAATTATAAAAATCAAAACATAAGAATTTGTTAATACAAGCAAATTAGAATGAATGATATACATACCTAGACAGCAGCACATGCAGTAAACAAGATTCTTTCATAAACTTAGCTTATTGTAAGCTATTAATTATCACATCATTTATATTTGAAATGGTCAACGACATTCGCGCTCACGCCATTTTTTCCGCATTCACATGTAAAACTAACAGGGCTACTAGTTGTTCAGGGCTGTGCAGTTTGATTAGTGTTGCCCTTGTACGAAAACAAAATGCAAAACATTTGTCGTTATAAAAGGCATAATTTAAAATAGCCAGTAAAAAAAGCACCTGTTTTTAATGATATAACAAATGCATAATTTCGTACATTTTCTTCATTATATTTTATCACCCTTTTGTTGAAATTACGCAACAAGAAATTATTAAGTGATTAACTAGGCTAAGAAACGCTCATAATCCTTAATCGAGTCGCAAAGAAACACTGGCGACTCATTAAAATTGATTGCTGCGACGAAGGCGGACAACGTCGTATAACCGTGTGACGTAGAACAACATTTCTAATTCGAATACCGCAAAAACTCCTTGGGGATAATAAACGGTTAATAAGAAATTAAAAGACACTTGTCCATTCTGTCGCGTAAACGTTTTCCCGATTTGACAGCGACAACTGTTATTTTAATTTCGAAAGCAGCTTCAGGCGATACGCGATGCTGCGAAGTAAGAAGAAGATGAAGAATTTAACGTGTTTCCTTCTTTGTTGATGTAAAATTAACTAATTGCAAAGTAATGCGTTGTAACGAGGTAAGAAAGAGGCAGAAGGGGTTGGCCCAGTTACATTTTCAAGTAGCCAGGCACATAAATGTCCGCCTTGGGAGCTTTCGACGAAGAAAACACGCAAACTTGGGAATCGCGCATTTGGGCATTTTTGACACTTCAACAACTAAGCGCCGATTGGGTCGCGCAACGGGATAACGTGGGCTGCCGGGTTGCCGTCAAACCCCTTTAAATGCGAAAAGCGAATATTTTCATGTTCAATGATTTGTACAAATTTAATAAATACAATCGATGTTGCACTGCTGGCGTATGCGATTTTTACAGACAGCAAAATACGATAATTAAATAAAATACGCGTATTTTTATTTATTATGACTCCGAACTCCGGTGGGCATTCGAAAATTTCACGCCACACAACGTACGTGGCACATTTGTTTATTGTTTTCGCAATTACAATTAAAATTTTTGTTTTATTTTTTCTTTTTAATTTTATTATTATTTTGTTTTTTTTTTTTTTGTTTTGTACTTACGATACTGTTTGGTGCAAAAAATATCGCCGAGCCCATTTGCGGTAATTATTTAATGTGTCCTCCCAGGTGAGTCCTGTGTACGCTGTTAAAGGCACAAAACAGACACAGAACACGGACACACAGAAATAATCATTTTATGCGTACATTTCCGACTTTGTCGTGTTGAACAGCAACCTTGCATGTCCAACTGTCCGTCCAGTCCGACCTGTCCGGCAGCTGTCCTTCTGTCCAATCGTATGTTGTCATATACTACATCGCCTTCTGTGCGCTTACATAGGTAAGAGAACCGTTATAGCTGCATGACAAACACGGACCCAACAAACCAATTGTAGCTCATTCGGTCAATTAAATTTTGCCTGCGCACCTTTCAGATTCAACTGCATGCAATGTACCAATCCTTATGCCCAAACCCATCACTCCTTTACCCACGCACTCTGACGCTTATGAAATTATGCCGAGTTGCCACTGTCGCTGCGCCGTCTGTTGTTGCTGCCGTGGCTGCCGGCCAACCTGGTGTCATAATTAATTCTGGTTAAGTCTGAGCATTATGTAAACCATTCGAAAATGCACTCGCCCCGTCACAGGACGCCGATGGGCGCTCTGCCCTATGCCACCAGGCAGCATCGTTTATGGCCTGTTTGTGTGCCTTTTCATGTTGTTGTCAACATTTTCATACAATACGGCAGATTCAACAACAAAATATTATGCGAACATTTTAAATATTTCCGGGTGTTTAATATATATTAAAAATATTTCCTCCACACTTTTCGTCCCTGTGTACTCGTAAAGTGTCAAGCAGCGGCAATTGTCAATTAGGGCGAATTTTAAACTTTTTCTACTCATTTTTTTTTTTTGCATTTTTTCATTGCTTGCATATTTAAAAAAAAAAATTCAAATATTATAATTTCCCACGGGCATAATTTCTAAGCGCAAACCTAGTGACACAATGTCACACTTGAAGGCACGGACTTTTCTATTATTTACACTTAGAAATGTTTAACAGCCAAAGCAAATTTTCACGACAAAAGTTTTTCACAATTGCCGTCTTGACCAAGTCTTATAAGACGAATGCAGTATCATATAATTCTTAAAGCCACTAACCGAAAAAAACTATATTTAATAATAATAATTGTAACTTTTTTAAAAGTTCTTGAATAATTCCTTACTTTGGCAGCTTCCTTGTATGCTTTCTTGCTGAAATTTCCTCTCAATGTCAACACTTATAACAAGAAACACAACACAATAAGGCACATTACATTAACAAGCACGGCAACAAAAAAGGAAGTACAGAAGACAACTTAATTAATTTATGTCACACATCATTTATGCCTACTCGGGGAATAGTTTGCAGTCATGTTAATGGACACGCCTACACAACTCTTAACAGGACGTGTGAAAAACTACTCATGTTTGTCCATTTAAACTCGTAATTTGTGTCGTAAATCACTCGTAAGCTTGAACGAAATGCCTCAAAATGATAATGAGCCGAATAATGATTCTAATTGGGGGTTGCAAATGGAGCACGCATTCACGTAGGTAAGTAGGCCGGAGAAATAGTGCCTAAAACCCTTTTTGTGTTAGCTAACTAGTCCTTGGTTCGTTGTAACCCATTTAGATTAGAGAGGTCATCATTGGCACTTTTATAACCCATTTGCTGTGAAGAGTATGCCACACACATACACAAAAACACACGCACACATGTTCAACTTATAAAATACATGAGACATTTGCATATCAAAAGCGTAATCAACACCTCAAAAGCGCAAAGAACCAAAAAGCAAAAAAACAATTTCCGTGATGTACACTGATGTACAAATGATGTCCATAAACCTGATACTGCCATGGTCGGAACTTACCTGACAAACTTCATTTGTTGGTCTGGGCAGCGGGCACACCCCTTCACCATTGACAGCACTCGTTCTGGCACAGTCTCATTTGCATGCGAGTGAGTGTGTGACCTCAGTGGCGACCCACACCAACTTACAAACAGTCGTCAGCAAACAGGTTTCAGCTCGTATGCAGTTCACTTCGAAACCGGTTCGCCGGTGAGTTACTGCTTCGGTTTATGTGCACATGGTGTTGGTGTTGGTGATGATGATGATGGTGGCACACGCGCATTTGGCATGCAACCATGTCAGTGCCATAATTCTAGCCACAATTAGTGTTCAACTCATTCGGGACAATATTTGTACGTATTTCGTTTAATGGCCAAAAGGCGTGAAAGCACTTTGCATTCTAGTTAATTTTGTTCACCATTTCGAGCGCATACCAAATATAGTGTTTAGTTGTCCAAATCAATGGTGACTCAGGCCAAGAATGTATTTATCAAAGTACATTTGTCAATTAATATGAAGCCATTACTTTATTGCATTATTAGTTTGATTTTATCACAAGCATTAATTAATTGATGGATGGCTCCTACTTTCGTTACCATAATTCCCTTATTATTTTTCCCAAGACCATGTTGCATACCTTTGCCTTTCTTTGCCTCGAATACATATAACTTTAAGTAAAGAAAAAGGAACTTTGAACTATCTTTGCAGTATGTTTAATTAAAGACGACTCCGTTACTCAAAGTTGGAACACATTGGAAATGAAACAGTTCGCGGCACCTGCCAAATGAGAGCCGAGAATCCCACGCGAAATTTCTGATTCTGCGCAGCACTGCACATAATTTCTCATTTGAAGGCGGAGCTATTTCCAAAAAAGCATAAAGAAATAAAGCCGTTTTCCTTGAGAAACAATTTATAACATTTTTTTTTGCTTTTTGCAAAGAAGGCCCCTTCGGATTATTGTTTTTTAAAAAACCAAAATTTAGTTTAAAGTCTTTAAATGAGTCTTATTAGCACTATCGAATCCAATATCCAACAAACATGAAGTATCGTGAGACTAAGCATCCTAGTTCTATAAGAAGTTTTCTGATCTCCAGAAAATCGTAAATGATTATGAGATCAGATTTTGTAGAGAACCTTTTATAAACCTTTGAGTTCTTTGCAAATCTTCGAATTAAAATACTTTATAAAAACATTTTTGAAATATACTTTTTTTCAATAATTAATGATATCTTGTGATCAATGACAGAAATATGTGCGCCCATCTTAGTACTAACCTTGAACAAATTGACACCCATAGTGTTTTTTGTCTTTCAATGACATTTGAAAGCAAATGCCTAGACAAATACAATCCTTTATCATTTTTAAGAAAATAATCTTGTGTGAAATGATTTGAAAGTTTATTTGTTGACGCAACAAACGATTGATATCCTTGGTAAAATGCTGTTTCATTCTTTTTTTATGGTTACTATTTTTTCTGTTGTTTCTTTTGTTACGTATCCTTAGTGTTTGTTTGTGTGTTCACAAATACGGCCCCAGTGTGTGATTGTGGTGATTGTCATATGACAAAATGGCAGCTTACACATGTGATGAGGCAATCTACGCCAGTGATGACACCACTGCGACTTGCTTACCGTCGGTTTGCTTTTTTCTCGGCCATTCTTGACATTTGAACTTTCAACCCCAATGACAAGAAAACACTTTAATATGCTATCTTGATGAGTAAGCAACTTAATATCTTCAACTCTGTAAAGAATTAAGTTCAAGCCAAGGATAGACAAACAAACAAAATCAACACCTCATAACAACCAACGTTATTGCCCATATTAATAATGACCTGGTTAAAATAACAAGATAAGAGTAAACCTATCAGACTGGTTTACTCTTATCTTGTTAAAAAAAGTAATTTTATCTCAAAGCACACGCTACCTCACTACCATTATTTGCAATTAGAAAGCCTTCTATCATGTTTAACCCACTCGTAAATTATAAAGATCCTTGCAGCTAATATGTAATTTATTGCCCGCCTAAAAGTGAAGCTCTGCGTTATTTTCTGTACATTTTACACCGAAAAACAAATGCCAGCAGATTTGGTAGCCATTAGCAAAAGAAAAAGGCTGACATGCGGCCAAATGAAACAACGAAGGACTTTGGGCGACAAAAAGGCACTCAAAAACAAAACAAAAACAAAATAAATAAAATAAATAAATAAAAAAATCGGCATGCTTACAGTAAGTTAAGAATCGTGTGCGGTCACCTTCACCTTTTTATGTCGACCATTAAAAGGGTTGGCAGGGTTAGTTGTACACGCCAGCACATGTGAGGTTGACAAGGCGCTGCTGTGCAGACTCAAGTGTGTGTGTGTGTGCCGGTGTGTGATTTTGTCATACGATGTCCTTTTGCGATATAATTACATTTAAAATGAGCCCATGCATAAACATATGTGATTTTGTATACTTTAAAATAAATTTAAGCTCATTTTCAGCACAAAAAATTGTTTGCTTTAAAATGTAAGCAAAGCATGACAACTCACAGCCTTTTGTTACGCTAAGTAAGTGATCCATTACCGATTACACAATTACCATTATTTTGGCCACAAAAGCTGAGCCAGCATAAAAGGGCTTAAAAGCTAAAACCTGTTGAGTTGTTTTTCAATTCCCCAAACACTTTCCAAAAACTTAAACAACACAAATCCACTCAAACCCTTCACTGCCGCCACAAAGACATTCTGCATTTTGTGCGCTCTGCACTCCTTTTTAAGAAAACTTCTGCGATGCTTTGCGAAATCGAAGTATCGCTTTCCCATTACGAATACGTCTTGTATTGAAGACAAACTGACTGAGACAAAGATTATTGCCATTTTCAATGACAATGGCGCTGTTGATGTAAATGCAAATCGAGTCTTCACTTCAGTGTCTGTCAACGAAGCAAAGGTTCGATTTTATTACCGTTGCGTTCCAAAAAAAGTGCTCTTACTTCTTGTCGCGGATTTTCCTTTTTGTATAAGTGATTTTTTGTTTTTTTTTTCGTCTTGAAATTGATACTATTTTATGGAAAAGTGTTATTTTGGTGAATACACAAAAAAAAAGCTTTGTTATTTAAAGCAATCTAATATATTACTTCATTTTGAATATTCTAACAAAGACAGCAACTTTTATTGCCGATAAACGCATTTCAGATACATAGTTACTTATTGCTCTCATTCACGCGCTTAACGACGAATTTCATTTATGATTAATAACAAAACTGACACTTTGTTAAGTCAACCACCGAAATTCAACATGAAACTTTATTTGAAAATAAGAAATCACATTACTAATTTCTTTTGGCATGCCTTTTAATTACAAGTTGTTCAGATACTCATAGTTAATTGGTATGAGTGCTGCACAACGCACGGTGGATTTGTGCTAAATCATGCAAAAGCCAAAAACAAATGAAACGCACATAATAATTATGAGTGCACACTTGCCACCGCCACCGCCGCCGCCGCACAACTTCACCCTCGCACGGTCGCGCACAAGTCATCCAATCAACGTGCCCAACCACATGCATGCATGAATATACTTGTACTTGTATAAGGAATCAAAAGCCGTGTGTGGTTAATCATTTCATTCTTGTCTGTCTGCGTTGTGCATTTCTTATTATTTCTGCTCATTTCGACGTCGCATTCACTTTGCTTTTTTCCGGAACTGTCTTGTTTTTCCGTTCTTTCGTTCTTTTCACTCTGAGTTATAATGACTTGTAGACTTTTTCTTATATATGCTCAGCCTTAAATACACACATCGTGTAACTTTTGTCTTTCAAACATGTGTACATGTATGTGTGTATGCGAGATGAAAATGAAGTGCGATATCGAAATTTCCCAACGGATTTAACGCCATATTTTGCACGCCAGCAAACTCTCGCACTCACAACATTTCCATACCACATACAGCAAAAAAAAAACCACAACTTTCAACATTTCGAAATTTAATCTTGAGTTGGTTTTCTTAAACGTTACTTTTGGCATTGACGAAGCGCTAAAATATAATAAAGCATAAAAATGCGAAATTAATCATCTTCGGCTCAAGTTAACTACGCAGAAAATTGAATTAAAACTTTTTGCTGACAACTTTTCTTATCCTTTCTGCGTTGGCCTTTTTATACGCACAAAAATTTCACAACAAAAGTAGCAAAGGAAAAAAAAATTCAATTTGGTGAAAAAAGTCGCCCTCTGTCAAAAGTTGTGGCAAGAAAATTTGCTCACGATTTTGTTTTTTTTTTTTTTCATCTTGTTTCCGAGTCGAGTTGAGTTGAATTGAGTTGAGTTTGTGCTTCGTTATTCAATTATTTGCGCTTGTCCTGCAGTAAAAATTACAATCTACACGACAAGTCAACAAAATTATGAACACTCTTGGGCAGTAAAAAGTAAATAAAATTCGCTGGAGAAAAAAAAAACTTTTTCTGCTCAATTCACAACAATTCTTGAGCTCTCTTTCACACTCTTTCTGTCAATCGCATGCAGTGAGCCTTTCTTTGTCGCTGTGTCTCTTTCACGCGCTTCGGTAATTGCATCTCAGCATGTCCTGTGGGAAATGTGAAACAATAAATGAAAATAAATGAATTTTTGTGAGCTGAATGGTCTCGCGGCTGCAGCTGCGACTGCGGCTTCAACTCCTGACCCAAGTCCACTAAACGCTGCCAGCTAGAAACAGAACCGAACAGAACAGTGTAAAGCCAACAAAAAATTTCATTAATAAAAATAATTCAACCAAAATTAATTCAATAAAAAAAGTTCATTTTCGGTTCGCAACAAATTTGTCAACGACTTTTTTTTTTATGAAATTCTTATGAAAATCAAAAGTCAGAGACTTATATGTCTCTCTATGTTCTAAGTGCTAATTCATGACTTAGTATTAATGGATCTTCAAATGTTTAGTTATGTGAATGATAATCTTTATTGAGAGTTACTACATTTAACGATCTTAAATTCCAATCTTCAAGTTTCGTTAATAAGTCAAGAGTTCATTCTCTCTAGACTTGTTCTCAAGAATTATATGATCCCTGCATCACAAACAGTTCTAACGTATCTGCTTCTAACTTTTATGCAAGTATCTTATGCACAGATGATCTTGACTGTGCAAATCTCCAGCAAATGTGATTTTACATAAGATATCTATACTATTCGGATACACAAATTATTGATCAGTCTGCATAATTCCAATAAGAAAATGTCATTGCCATTTGAAAATGTCATATTGCAACAACAACAACATGTACCACAAATGTAAACGAATTTAAATTTACAGTTTGTCGACAAACCATTAAAAAGGAAATGTTATTTTATTTTGTGTGAAATTCGACATGCATTTTTTGTTTGTGCAAGGGTTGAGATAACGCAATTGACAAAAGTTTTTGCACGTTAGACAAGACAGTTTCGAAGTCAAAAGCCATTTTATTAAAAATTAATGCGCACTTTGAACATTTTGTGACATTATGCGAGCAAGCGACAGACGGACAGACAGACAGACCGAGCACATGGCTGCGTTGCTACACAAAAGGGGACAAACAACAGTTAAGGCGACGACTGCCCACCTCAATGCGAAGGTAAGTCGTTGTACACCCACACCAACTACCGCCGTGTAGGCTGAAGTACAAAAAAAAAAAACAGAGGCAAAAAAATGCTCTGACGTCCAAAAGCAGAAACTTTTCGCTTCAGTGTTTTGTCGAAACGCAGCCAAATGGCAAATTGTATGCCGGCATGAAGACGCAGGACATGGCGAACTGCTTAAAAATTAATGCCCCAGTGCTGTGAGGCCATGAATAAATTTGTGGCTATGAATTTCCAATTGCATAAGTAAAGTTTCTTTGAGTTGAAATTGCAGCAGTTTTTTTTTTCTGCTTACTTAAAGACGCCACACTGTCACTTGTAATACTTAACATGTCATTTGATGTTGAAAATTTCAAGAAAAAACAACAACAAATAAAACCGGCAATACAAAATTAGGTGTCAACCGTAAAGCCACAAAACCCAATGTCCATGGTCTGCCACTTTACCGAACTTGACGACCACAACGACGATGGACTGCACTGTGGACTACGCAACATGTGTTGTTGGCGCCCTTTTAGGCAAATTAATTTCCGACATTGACCACAATACCAATTTTATTTGCCACTTGCCCCCTTGTCCATTTGCGCAACTGGGCCGTGGGAACTTTATGTGCGTACCGTGGTTTGGGTCTGAGTTACGTGCGTATGTCGCCAATTTCGGGAAATGAGTATGCGAGCCAACCCCGCGCAGAACTGGCCAAATACAAATACAAATACAAATACAAGTGCTGTACGCATCAATAAAAGGCATGAGAAGAATAAACCAATTTGTGTGTTTTGTTTGCGGTTTAATCAGGAGCAACACGAAAGGACTTCGTAGTTCGAACACAAAATACTCATATTGCGATGAACTGTCAAATTGCCCGCCCCAAACAAACAGACACACACACACACACGCACACACACACATAGGCACGCACATCGATGGCCACTGATTTTATTTGCTTATACGAGTTTTATGCACTTTTTATTTGATTTTTATTCCTTTTGCTATGTCCATTTCTGTAATTGAATTGTCATTGTCCGAGCGGTGTGATAGAGACGAAGAAGGAGTGACCATGAGAGTTGACAAAAGGACTGTGACGAAGCGAGCAATCGTTTTGTCCAACCACTCACTCGTTTGGTCCTCTTTTATTCAGCCAACTTGCACGTCGAAGCATGTCAAAAACGGTTTTACGGATGATTGGCGTTGGCAAACACCCAAAGGTATTGGAGCCGGCGCACAATGTGACGAACGCCATCAAATTGCTTGTCCGTCGCTTACACACCAACACAACGAACGGCCGTCGGTTGAATAGAAGTGGACAACACTCATTGGCAAATTGACACAAGGTCTATGAAAGGGTTACAAAAGTGTTTTGCAATAAAATAAAAAATCAAAAATTTTAGATTTTAGATGTACCTTTTTTCTTTTCTCCCCTTTTTTCTTCTTCTTTTTGATGAGCTGGCAGGGCTTAACACGCAAGCGTGTTGTCAGCTATTTTTTATATCAGCTTGACGGTCTTGGCTCATGCAAAGAGCTTGTTGTTTCGCTTGTTGATACGTCATAAAAATTCACATCACTTAATTTATTAAATATATCAAAATTAATTAGAACGGCAACAAAACAAAACTCCACCACCAACCAATTAAGTAAAATCATTAGAACACCAAATTAAAAAAACCATTGCATACTTCGTTGCGTTGCGATTTTTTTTTTTTTTTTGTTGCACACGAGTATTGTAATAATCTTTTTTAAACAAGACTTTAGTTTAAGTTAAAATATAAACAAAATAATGATCGTTTTAGTCATGTCAGTCAGACCGACAGGTGCAGTTGCTTTGAGCCTTTGAGCAGTGTTGGTAAATGAAAATATGCTATTGAACAGTACATTTCAAAACACTTTCTTTTAAGTCTCCCTTTTGTTCTTTTTTTAATGTCTTAATACAATGTTAAGTGAATCATTGCATTGTCTATTATTTATATGAAAATTATTATTTACTTATTAGAAATGCAAACATTGTTTTCGCAACGTTATGGGAGTTCATTTAATGCGAAAGTGTTTTAAAATAATAATCCCCTCACCGAACATTTTCGCATGTTAAATGTATTTTGCATATCATTGTTGAAATCAGTTGGGCACAAGACGTCGTAGGAGATACTTAAATACTGTAAATAACGTTTATCTGAATGACTTTATTCACGCTTAAAAAAAAAAAACAAAGCAGCAAAACAAAATAACGCGACTGTAATACAAAATCCAATCGCAGCCACGAATAACTTCTGACATCAAGCATACAAACCAAAAAAAAAAAAACATTACGGATATAAAAAATTTAGCACGGATTTTGCCAACGTTGCCAAAAAGGCTGTCGCAGGTAACGAGCGGGTGGCACAGCTCCAGCAACCAGCCACCGTCACCGCTTTGCCAAGGGTGTAGCAATGAATGAATCCAGCAGAGAATCAACAATTTATGTTCGCGGCAAAAAGAATGCAACTTCAATCGTAAACAACGCAATCAAAAATTCATTCAAACAGGGCATTAACGCTTATTCGGCTTAGAGACTGAAGGCGGGGTTGGGCGGTACATACGCTCTTTTGTCTCATTGTCAGACGACTACGTGTGTACTTCGCTTACTTGCTTGTTTGTGTGGCAAAGACAAGGCGAGGCGTGTAGTTTATATACAATTTTTTCATGCTTTGTTTGTTGTTTTTTTTTTTTTTTAATTTTCAATTTTTCGCGAATTTTACTTTGTCGTTTTCCGCCATTTACATTTGTTATCCGACACACCCTACACACGAAAAAATGGTTATATCAGGATTTATTCGCTCAGCGACAGCAACAGGAGAATTCCTGTAAGGTGTCTCGTCGGCATTTTGAATCTAAACACGCGTTACATGTACTCGCATGCGTGTGCGTGGGCGGCTGGGCGGCTGGGCGTTGTGCCAACCTGAAGATAAATGCTTCTGGCGTACAATAAGTATCTCAGGCAATAAATTTAATTTGCACAAAAAACTTCGTGTACTCATTTTTTATGCTATAAATTCCTTTGCTCCCACATGAGCATATGGAACACGAGCGCATGTTTATTTCGGAATTATGCATAACTGAAGCACAAAGCATTTAACCTGCTTGGCGAATCACTACAAGGATTATTTGAAAAATGTTTATAATTATGGGAGTCAGTTTCTTATGACGCAGGGCTAAAGTTTAAACCATCTTACAGTAATTGGCTGATTTGGTCTTGACGAGAATATTGTAACTTCTGGAATATCGAAGAAATCGTTAAAGCAGGAATCCTTTTGTAGTTAAAAAAATCGAAGTTAATTCCACTTGTTAGCTTGGATTTGGTCTAGACAAGATTAGACCGGTTACAACACCATTGGAGAGAACGTAAGTGAAGGAATTCTGTATATGATGTATATTATCTATGCGAAAGAATCATAGAAAGTATTTGGGTTCTTGAGCTACTGTTTTGGCTAAGTTCTTTATGTATTCGATTGGCGAAAAAACGTGAATTGGTAAACTGACGCAAATATACAATTGTACATATATTTTCTGAAACATTTCTAAAATGCATTTTTGTATTTTCATTGCCGACTAAAAGAAATGTTATCCTTTAATTCCCAAATGATAAATCCCTTCCGCTTTTCATTTCTATACAAATTTCCGCACTTCCCTCTTGCTTTTAAGCAATAATTAATGTTTAAATGAGAAAGAGAAAGAGAAACAAACAATACACAAATAAAGCAAAGCGTACTTCACCGTTTCATTTAGAGTTGTAAGCACCTCTGCACCTCAAAGGATTGGCAATCTCATATACGTTTTTATTTGTATGCTTCCTGCTTTTATTATAGACAGATTTACACTGCGGCAATCACTTAATCTCGTTTAAAAATAAATAATGAGTACTGCGTTCATTTGGGATCAATTAGCATCGGCATGCACATGAATTACTTAAATGTTGTTACAATTTTTCATCTGTAATTATTTAATGCTTGCAAGATTTAAATTAAATACATATATCAGATACACACTAAGCTTTTAAATACAGCAACTTGCATTAAGCAATATCTACCTCATATATGTACAATTTTATATTCATCAAACAAAACTTACACATTTTCTCGCGAAATTTACTCTTGCTCATCATTCATATTTGCCTCGTCAAGTTTGCCCCCCAACTTTTTGCCATTGACACACACTCAATCATAATATAAATAATAGGCACCGCAGCACCGACCAGCATTAGCGAAGTTTTGCGCCGCGAGATAAACTTTGCTAAAACTTGTGCTAAAACATTTCGGCAAAACATGTTTAGTTTGGAATTTTGTTTGACTTCATAACTCTGGGATATTATTTTAACATTCTGTTTGAATTTGACTTTAGCTATTGATATTTGAAGCCAACGGGAAAAGTTCACCATTGCTTCTTGTGCACACTGAGGGCTGCAGATCCCAAGTGTTCTTGCTTTATTAATTACAAGCTGCAAGTTATCGAAGGACAACCAAAAAAAATAAATATTGTTTGATATAAAAAAAATTTAGTAAGAAATAGGAAAATCCCAAGAACTTCAAAATAAAGTGATACTAATATTATATTATATAATATTAATTTAATTTCATGAGCTTGAATTTATTTACTCCTTCTTTTAACTAATATTGGAAATATTTTGCTGATAATAATAAATAATCTAATATACCTTCAGATTTCACTCAGTAGAAAAAAAGTCACTTTATACTCTTTCAACTAAATAAACTTTATCTAGATACATACTGTGAACAAACATATGCTCTACTTCATCATGGGCACTCAATCGTACTTATTTAAAATTGTCATATTAAAGCTGTCATATTGTATAAATGAAAATGTTGTGGTATTTCTGGTTGCCCAAACTCACAGAACCAAGATAGAACATTTTCTGCATTCTGTTAAAAGCATCACAACTCGTTTTTAATCCCGAAGATGAAACTTTGTCGCCAGCGATAATAAATCATAAACCGTCCCCCTACAAAAGACCAGACAGAAGACGTCCGGGATACACATCCTGAACGCACGGACAGCGGCTTTGCTGCTTCGGCACTCAGGATGTCGACTTGAAGCGCAACAATATGTGAATATGTTATTTGTTTTGGGAATTGCGAAAATCTCAACAGGTCGCCGCACTTTGCATATTATTTGTAATACGAAGCAAGTCGTGCGCACTCACCCAACGGCTGACTGGCTGGCTTTCATTATTGGAGACAGATGAAAGACAATACCAACATTTCATATACGAGTATGTTTATATATGGTAAACAAAAACCTGATTATTTTGAAAAATATTTTAAGGAAAACTATGAAAGTAACAAAAATCATTTCAGTTTGATTACAAAAAATTATTAAATCACTTGTAAAATTTTTTTAAAAATAAAAAAAAAATAAATAAGTTTAAAAGAATGTCCACCATTGAAGAGTTGCAAAAACTTTCATATGCAAAGTTGAGAATCAAGTGTCATGAATATAAAATTCATGCAGGCTTCATTTCAGAGGCGAATCGGTATGAACTCATACGACAATTGCACGTTGCTATACTTGAGGAAAAAGCTCGAGCAGAAGCGACTGCCTTGTTCGGTAGAACGGAAAGCATTGAATTTTCTCAGAGAGCAAGCAGAAGAAGCAACTAATCGGAGACATTCTTGAGTGCAAATTGATTCATGTCCAAGTGTAAAAAAATGTATGATTTTCGTTAAATAAGTTGAACTTATCGCTTTAAGTCTTTCAAGAATCACTTTTCAGTTGAGATAAATGGATTTTGTTGCCACATTAATACGAAATTCGCCAGCAGACATTAGCATTTTTGTATGAGTGAATCAAATATAAATATTTAAAGAATATTCCATTAGAATGATTTTCATATGACTTGGTTAATAACAAAAAGCAATAAATTCAACCAAAAAAAAATAACAACAACGAAATGCAACGAAATTGAACTTTATGCAAAGCGTTTATTATTTATGAGTGCATGCAAATTGAATTAGAACACGTTTGAAATACATTTGAACAGGTACAAGGCGCAAAGCCGACCAAAGCCAACAGAGCATCGGCTTATGTTGGTTGAAACGCTCGGATGGTGCTGATGTAAACATGTTCGATTCTTCTTGCCATTGGAAGTATTGCATGATGTCAATTCCCTTGCTGAACATTCATTGTGATTATGCACATACGGAGCAACACAACAGCAACAACAGAAATGGCAACAACAAAGGGCTTAAGATGCTTTCACGCAAATATTGTGCTACAGATACAGATAACTACTTATGTATGTACACACATATGTATGTACATGTGCAATATGCGCCAGAATGCCAATAAGAGCAACAACAATAACAGCAACTACCATACAACAAGATTCAATTAAACTCCTTGAAAGTATTTGACGCACAACAATGCAAAGTGAAATGAAACATTTTGGCTTATTAAATTATCATTCGATTATGCCGTTATGCTCGGAAACTCATTGGGATTGCGTATTTCAATACGAAAATGTACACACATATAACAACACTTCCGGCGGAAGTAACTGCCATAGCGTAATGTTAGGGTTGCTTGTTTGTAAACACTTAAAGCTTTCAAAACGCTCTTGTAGGCCGAGAACCCTTTTGTATCTTTTTTTTTTTTTTGTTGCAAGTCAATTTCGCCATATCAACCAACCCACCCAAACATGAATTACCCAAATGTTTTGCGAAAATTTTAAAATATCGCTATTTTATTTGGTCTTTTATGCGGCGAAAACGGTTTTCGCGTTGAAAGCATGAAAATAAACTCACATTAAAGGTAATGGTTATGATCTCACGTATTTCCATTTTGGGAATTTTAAATATGAAAACTCTTCAAATTGTCCTTAAAATGGATATTAAGACGTGCACGCTCCCCCACACACATACACACACAACACACTCTCTGACATATGCACACACACGTATATAGGCAACGGTCTCGAAACTTACTTTTAGCCTTGCAAGTCTTTAACCTAACAGTGAATCATATTATTTATGCAACGGCTGGCAAAAATAAACTTCAGAGTTTATTACTCTTCTATCAACTGACTTGATGCTTTCAGAGTTTTACTTTTGGCTTAAACTTATTTTGTAACGACGCTTTATTGACCCAAAAATGCCAACGAAATCTTACAGATGGCATCTTAGTAAACACGACACATGTAGTATGCAAAAATCAACACAATTTTATTTTTTGGATATTTACTTTTGCACAAATACATGCATTTGAAGAAGAGGGCAGCTTGATTACCAACATCGAAGTATTCACACATGCAGAAAATTAATATTTCTGTCAGTCGTCCGTGCAGCCCTCAATTCGAAGTGTCCAAGGAGGTTATAATCACAAACATTTTGTAAGACGAATTGAAAAGTTTATGTATGCAACTTAGAATACAGATTCAAAGCTGAAAGTCAACTAAATGAATGGAAGATAATTTCAAATTTTTCTAACAAATCAAACTCTTATACATAACTTTTAATGCTATACACTGAGCAACAATAATGAGTAGATACAATGAATGTACATGTACCTTAACCCATAACATTCTACGTTGTCTCTAATAAACAGAATTTAAATCAAAACTGATTGAACCGGAAAATCGTTTTTCGTCGATTGTAGACCTTTGACTTCGTATCCCCACACTGAGTGTTACACTCATTACTCGTACTACGCGGTATCCAATTTAACTCGAGATGAATCAACGTATACCAACTTACACACATCGCTCCCTCACCAAATAACTTCCCTTTTTGCGCTTCTTTTTCCTTTTTATCATCTTAATTTTTCTCGCATTTATTTCATTGGCGTCCATTTCCGATTGCACTCCAGGGAGCTGTAGATACTCGCACATTGAAGTTGAGAACGGCCACAAGTCAATCTGTGCGCCCCGCGTTGCGTCGCTTCCAATGTCTTCGTTGGCATTTGAACTGCCGCATCGTGCCACACTGACATTTGAGCGACTTCTGGTAAAGATTAATTTGTTTTCTTCTGCCCTTTCATACGAATTTCAAATGAATGAGAAACATTTAACCATCTGGTTTACAGAACGGCCAGAAATGGTTGAGGTTATTCGATAACGCAACATATAACGAGCTTATTTAGCATAATCAAGCTCAATTTGCATTGAGTACGATAAAGTATTGTAAAACTATAAATCTAAACAAAGAAACAGAAGACTTAAGACAAATTCATATTTTGAAGGTACTATTTTTCTTTTCTTTAGTTCGAAAACAAGGCAATTTAACAGATTAAACGCTCTCATGCTAAGCAAACAAACGTCAACAAATTTAGTGACATTTAATCACTCTTTTAAGTAGCAGACGAACTTAAATAACTTTTAACGCCAACAAACAAAATAAAGTAAATTTGTATATTTATTCTAACAAAGTGCTTATCAGAACGCATGGCAAAGAAAACAAATTTTGTATACTCGCCTACACTTAGCTTATTAAACATTATCTTTATACACCTACATGAGTACAATGAAATACAAAATACAATTAACAAAAGCCGCTGTATGACGGCCCAAAAAACACACTGGCGCGTGTGTCTTAATTACATTAACTATTGAAGTACATTTATCTATTATCAGTTGTCCGCTCATCAGCCTCTTTTAGCGGTTCTTTCTCCTCAATATCAGCAGCAACGGATAAAGAACTTTGCATCTCCTTCATAGCCAAATCTGCCTTATTGTTTGTATTCCACTCCTGCAGTTCCGATTCACCAAATAACACAAAAAGAACGCCACTGGCAATTAACATGCCCGAGCTTATCAGAAAGACGTTCTTCCAGGCCTCAACAGTTTGCTGCAATAAAACATTACTATAAACGAATATTTTTATATTTAAGCATAATAGTAAAACGTACGTTTCCCAGAGTAATGTAACCGACAACTAATGGTGAGATAAAACCGGGCATACCACCAATAAGACCGCAAAAGCCCAAAAGAATACCGGCAAAATTCGGTGACAAATCAACTACTGAAGCAAGTGGTCCCGACGAAACGGCTCCATGGAACATTGTTCCTAAAGTAATGAGCACGATGGCCGCCGTCGAATCATAGCCGTAGTAAGCAAGTGCTAAAACCATCAAACCATGCACAATGCAGCCTATAAATGTTATAAGCCATTAAGCAAACTAAACAAATCTAAGAAAAGTGGTTAAGATTCTTACACACGGCAGTGGCAAACTTGCGCACATTGGTGCGGCTCATTTTTCCAGTGTGTAATAGACGATCCGCAAACACAGAAAAACCATATGCGAAAATCATTCTCATAAGATGCGGCAAACCAGACAGGAGACCCGTCTATGAAATTAAAAAAAATTTATAACTAATGATGATTACTCATTTATGTATGATATATGAACTTACTGCACGAACATTCCAGTGATGTATCACACGGAAATATGTTGGCGCTTGTGTCATCAGCGTGAAAAGACCCCAAATGCCGCCAAATTGAGCTATAACATTCATCCATAGTGGTCGAGAAGTAATTATAGACTTCCAAGGTGTCGGACCCGGACTACTCTGTATTGAAGCGCCCAGTGACTTTTCAATAAAACGCCTCTCCGACGGTGCAATACGAGGATGTTCGGCAGGACTGTCGTAAACAAAGTAAAGCCAGCATATGTACCAAATCGTGCCAAGTATGCCACAGATGTGGTAGACCCACTCCCACGACGTCCAATGCATTATATAGCCAAATAACGGATACAACAAGGCTGTTCCAACCGAACTTCCCAGATACGCAGTCACAAACTTGCTTCTGTCATTTGGTGCTATCCACTTAGCTGTCAACACATGCATCGATGGCCAGGCCAAACCCTGAATCGGGAAATATAATATAATTATTATTTGAAAGTAACATTTCCTAATTGAAATACCTACCGTCACACATCCCTGAAAGACTCTCAACCATATTAAAAAGTCAAAGTTCCAATATGAACCAATTGGTATTAGAAAACAACACCAACAACCAATGGCATTTGAAAGACCGAATACAAGTTTGGTGCCATATTTTCTAGCCAAAATGCCACCTGGAATTTGAAGCATCCAATGTATCCAAAAGAATGATCCCAGCGCCAGGCCCTGTTGGGTCTCATCCCAATGAAAACCATTTTTTTCATATTCGATCTACAGATTTTTTTATTGTTATGGGGTTATAAATTAATAAAATTATTATTTGATTTTGAAACGTAATATACTTAAAATATCACTTACGTTTGCCCAATCCAAGAATTTTCGTTCCAGCAACCATTTGCCACCATGCGATTTTAGACTGGCGTTATTGTCAGAGCCGAAAGTGAAGCCCACATTACTTGAGTTCACATTTAACGACGCAATGGTCAAATTTTCATTACCAATCCCGGAAGCATTTTTTGTCGGCTCACCTTTGGCAGCGATCATCTCAACAATAGTTATATTGAGATTTATGCGTATCATGTAGTTTACTGCGAAACCAAAGAACGCCAAATACCATAGAACAGTCCGAGCTTTGACTAAAATACAATAATTTATTTGGTTAATAGTTTTTAATGCACTGCGATGAGTTTTCATAACAAATAACTTGTTTTAACAATAAAGACACAAAGTATAGACCACAAGGTGGTTTGTGGTTAAATCTGATTTGCATTGATCTTAACCTACATCATTTACTTAGTAGCAACTGTTAATATAAATTTTACTATAATGTCTTCAAATTTATTAAGAAAGAATTATTTAACGTAAATAATAATTTTTTAACAAACCTTCACCCATTTTGAACTCGGTCTTCGAAGAAATATTGCAGCAGTAGTTTTTAACACAGCAAGTTCACGTTTTATCATTCACTTTAATTAAACTAGTTAATTTACAAAATAAATTTATAAGTAATTGTTAAAAATTCCTCTTAATATTTAATACAGTTTTGTGAACATTTTTCTTTACTTTTATTCCAAAAAAAAATAAATAAATATAAAAAACTTAATGAACTCAAACTATAAGCAAATCGGAACTGTGTCCGTTCTAACTTATCCGTCTCGCTTCACTGAGATCTACAACTAGAATGCAAACGACATCTTTACAAGTACATCTCAACAGTTGTCAAATTGACACTCGCACGCCAAATGATTTTGATAAGCTCGTCTAAGAAATATCATGAGTGAATGATGAGACATGAGGCATGTGCAACGCTGTCGAAAAATCACAGTAATCAGATTAGTGATCGTTAGCTGTGCTTGCCGGTTCAAAGAGAGAGAGAGCAGCATTCGCAAAAAACGACTTAATTTATTTCTCGAACCACAACTACATTCAACTCATAGAGTGCTCAGTGATAACATTTATTACCGATTGTCTCTCTTTCATTTTATGACCCATATCTTAAGTGTGTATCTAGATTGCATGTTGTATTTTATGTTCGTAATCTGTTAGTTCTCTTAGCTAAAGTAAAGTGCACATACTGATAAAAAAAACATGATCCAGTGATATTTTGTAAACATTTTAACTTTCTTCTATAAAAAATTAGAGAACCTAGCTAAAAGAAAATCGAAGTAATAAAAACAAATAATGGATGCCCTTGAAGTGGATGTTAAAAGAGTTCTGATATTGTTTTAAGTAAATATTTAATTACTCCGATAAAAGCATACAAATGATTTCAGAAAATTTTTGAACTATGCATTACAATTATTAATATAAAATGGCGAAAAGTATTTTTGGATTGATTTAACATTTAACATCACTAACAACAAAAAGCACCAAAATCATGTCGATATATGGAAACACACGGAAGCTGATTTTTTATATGTATATAAATATGAATTACCACAAAACCATCCATTGAGGAAAAACAAGTGAGTACATAAGGTTGTTATTGTCATAAAAGTTTATGATGACAGTTTATGATAAAATAAATTTTATTTAAATAACTACAATAATCCCAAATTAAACTTACACATAATCTTTATGCATATATGTATATTCACACGCGTAAAGTTAAACACAATAAAAAGAAGCGATACGTGGTTCTGACGTAGAACGGATAAATGACATGCGCCCGCATGTATCTTGTATTTTATCTATCAGAAGCTATCTGTCTATTAATCTAGTCTAACTGTTAATTTTTCTACATCTTCAGTTCAAGAAATCATCGCCAATCTGCAACGACGAAGTGCTTTGCATCTCATTCAGGACTCAATACGACTTTTTTAATAAGTCCACTCATGCAAATTCGATTTTCCTTACATCATGAAGAGAACACTACTGTCAATATAAAGTACGGCGAGTATTAAAATAACATATTTCCAGACCTAAGTAGATAGATTTCTGCATGTATAAAAGCTTTTTAGATTCGTTTTAAATACTAATTTATCCATCTCGCATCTCTGAAATCTAAAACTTGAATAAAAGCGAATCTAAAAAATATCAAAAAAATATCGCAATTAAAACGAATTAATACCCAAAACTATGAAACATTCACTTTGTTGTTGAAACTATACTTGTATTTTGTTTAAACTATGGTGATGAACAATAATATTTTATATATATGTACATAAATTTGTACATAATTATATATATATAAATGGCTTGTATGGTCAGAAATGTCTACTTTGATGTGTTACGAACTTTAATCTTATTAACTTCATTCAACGGTTGTTTTTCTTCGGCATTCGATACGACTAAAGTGCTTTGCATCTCCTCCAGGACCAAATCTGATTTGTTTACTGTATTCCACTCCTGTAGCTCCGATTCTCCAAACAATATAAATATGATTCCACTGCCAATTAATATACCAGCAGCAATCACAAAGACGTTCTTCCAGGCCTCAATTGTTTGCTGCAATTAATAATTATAATTTAACTTTTATGTTCTTATTTAACTTATGGAAACATACATTGCCGACTGTTAAAGATCCAACAACCCAAGGTGATATAAAACCAGGAAGAACAGCAATAAGATTACTTATTCCAAAAATAATACCGCCAAAGTTTGGTGACAAATCAACGCACGCAGCAACTAATCCGGCAATTCCACCATGGAACATTGTGGCGACAACAATAAGTACAATGGCCGCGATGGAGTTATAACCGTAGAAGGCTAGAGCCAAAACAAGGATTCCATTCACAATGCAGCCTAGATGTGAATTAAACACTTAGGTATTAAATCTTTGATTAAAGCTGTCAACATTCTTACATGAGAAAGTAGACAACTTGCGCACATTGGTGCAGCTCATTTTTTCGGTCCGTAGGAGAAAATCAGAAAATATAGAAGACACATAGGCAAATAACATTCGCATGAGATGAGGCAAACCGGAAAAGAACCCAGTCTGTTTTGGTAATTATTAAGAAAAGATATTTATCAAACAATATATACCCTCTTACCGCACGCAAGTCCCAATTATGTATCAAACGGAAATATGTTGGTGCATATGTCATTAACGTCAACATACCCCAGCCACTTCCAAACTGTGCGAGGACGTTAATCCACACTGGTCGAGAAGTTAATATAGATTTCCAGGGTGTCTGACCATGACTGGTGTTCTGAACTGAATTACCAAGCGATTTCTCGATATAAATTCTCTCCGACGGATCAATGTGAGGATGTTCGGCAGGACTATCGTACACAAAATAAAGCCAGCAAATATACCAAACAGTGCCAAGTACACCACAAATGTGATAGACCCACTCCCAGGAGGCCCAGTGCATTATATAGCCAAAGATTGGATAGAACAAAGCGATCCCGATAGAATTGCCCAGATACGATGTTACAAACTTACTTCGCTCTGTCGGTGGTATCCATTGAGCCGCCATCACATGCATTGCTGGCCAATTCACACCCTGAGGAAAAAATTTGAAATTAAAGACCATTAAAGAAATTTGATCACAACTGACCGTTGCAAGGCCTTGAATAATGCGCAACCAAATCAAAAAATTTGTGTTTAAATATGATGCTATTGGTATCAAGAAGCAACTCCAACAAGCGATCACATTTCCAAGTCCAAACACAAGTTTTGTGCCATATTTCTTAGCCAGAATGCCTCCAGGTATTTGAAGAACCCAATAAGACCAATAAAAAGAACCGAGCGCCTTACTTTGCTGGGCCTCATCCCAATGAAAACCATTTGGTTCATAGCCAATCTGGAATACGTAATGATTTGATAAATACTTTTTAATGGACTTAATTATTTTTTAATCATTTACATTAGCCCAATCTAAGAACGATCTTTCCAACGAAAATTTTCTCGCATGCGATTTTGAACTGGTATTATTTACAGGAATGGCGGAGATGCTTGTATTATTTAAATACACATTTGTCGCTGTGATGTTTGTAAACGTGTCATTGGAAAGGATTTTCTCATTCTCACCTTTAGCCGCAATCATCTCGACAATAGTTATATTGAGATTTATGCGGGTCATGTAATTTACCATGAAACCAAAGAATGACAAGTACCATAGAACAGTTCGAGCTTTGACTAAGAATGTGTTGTTACACAGATTTAAAAATTTCAAGAACAAATGATAAATTTTAGTTAATATAAAATTGAATTAGGGAATTAATATATATATATTTTTTTTTTTGATTTTTGTGTACCTTTAGCCATTTTTGATTAAGTTAAAGAATCCAACGTGCAGAGAAAACTCTTGTCTATAAATCACTCATTTAATAACTATTTTGCTCTACTTAAAATGCAAATATTTTTCCGTTCTAACTTGTCTGACTTACTTCGCTGATATCTACAACTTAAATGTAAGCATCATCTTAACTTAGACGCCGAGAATATTATCAGAAAGCACAGCACTGTTATAATATCTAAGTTGTATAAATATTTACTGTTATCAAAGAATTAGCTTCAATACATAAATAATTATGAATAAAATATATATCATATTATGGGGTTTCACTACGTAACAGGCATGAATCCTTCTTTGTCGATATTTTTTTTTTTATAAACAACACAGCGTCTTCCACCCAAAGCTGATCAAGTTATTAATTAATATTCAAAACCAGTTGAAAACTTTTCTAGTATATTAAGGCAGAGATAAGAAATTCAAACACGCATCTATCATAAAGTGTATCTATTAACGCCTTACCGCTTATCAACAGTATTCAAAGTTTATTGCCCGATTTACTTTCCATATCATTTTAGCTTTAGTGTATTATTATTACATCATGCATGTTCTTCTATAAGTAAATTTCAATAAAAAACGTACACAATGTATTTTATGTTTAGACGGCGGACTCAAAACACAATCTTTATGAAAAAATATGCCAAGTAATTTAACCTCAACTTCAAAATCAATAAAACACGGTATTTAGTATGTATGTATATACGTATAAAGTGCCATTTCTGAAACATGTACACTAAGATCATTTAATGAATCTGAACTTATGCTTATACAAACTAAACTAATGTTTGAAACAAAGTTGCACACATTTCATAAATTTATGTATTATATGTATCTTTCACTCAGTATTGAGCTCTAAGCTAACCATTATAAATCATCATCAGCCGTCGTGGGGGACACCGTCGAAAGACGAGCTCCACAAGCGGCTTCCCACAGACGGCTCAACATTCATCCGACATTTTCGTAAGACATCGCCGGTCGGTCTGTACTCATGGACGCCGAGGTTCCTGTTGCACCAAAAATCGTTGGTGGATGATGCTGTTGGGATTGCTGCTGGTGGGGATGCTGCTGTTGAGGTTGCTGGTGTGGATTGTGCGTGTGATGTTGCTGCGCTGGTGGTTGTTCATTCCGGATTTGCGCAAGCGGAAACATAATACCATGCGGCATCTGTGCGTGATGTAGGTGCTGATCTGTCGGCGGCGGTGGCGGCGGTTGCTGGTGTGCGTGTTGCTGCTGATGAGCAGCTTCAACATGTTTGCGTTGCTCGTTTTGTTGATGTACTTTTTCAACATTCTCTTCATATTTTTTCTGCAACTGAAAAAGTGAATGCGGCAATGGCTGTGCGGTGTGCAATTCCACTTGAGATTGCGGTGATTGCTCCTTTTCATTTTTGTCGTATTTCTTTTGCAGTTGATACATGCTGTGGGGCAGTTGTGATGTTGAGCTAGTACTCGATTTAGAGCCCGACGACGATGTCGAAGATTTCTCCGACTTGACTGGGGATTTCTTTTGGTATTTTTTTAATATCTGAATCAGTTCGGATTTCACGTCAAGGCGTATCTCCTCTGGCACACGTTTAATTTCGTCATACAACGAAAGCAAGAACAACCTATCCGGGTCGCGTTGCTTGCGTTTTTTGTTTTTCTTTGGGAAAGCATCTTGCATAAATTGCAATAACTTTTCCTCAAAAGGTGTTTCGCGTTGCAAAGGGTGCTGCCGGCGTAACAGATGTGGATGTAAGCCACCATGGAAAGCTGGATGCTGCGGAATCCCACCATGTGTCTGGCCACCTGCAGCACTTCCACCATGATCCCCATTATGTGTAGCCATTTGTGCTACACCCTGGCCTTGAAAGGAACCGCCATTCGAAGAGCCAGGAGCATCGTTTGTTTCACCATCATTGCCATGATGATCCTGCCCCTGTTGACCCCCGTGTTGTTGTTGTTCCTTTTGATGTTGCATGTGCTGCTGCTGTCCTGCGGCTGCAGTGAGTATTGCATCGCAGAAATGTTCTGGCACATAATCGAAACCAGACATAAAATTTTCAGGCTTCAATTCACCATTCATCTCCTCGTAGAAATATTCAGTTCCAACTATATCAATAATATCGTTATCCTCTTGATTCAGTTCAATTCCTGGTGGCGGCGAACCACCCGCTAACTGGCATCGTTTCAGCTCTGCCAATTTCTTTCGCGTTGTAAGACGCATATCCCGCCAACACTAAAAAAAAAATATTATAATAATCAACATTCAAAACATACTTTTTATTTATGCATACCTTCTTCCACTGTATGATTGTTTTTTTTGGACCGATTGTATTAAGGGCCGCCTGTATTTTCTCCCAATACCACTCCTTCTCCTTCTTTCCTTCCATATATTTTGTCTCGCGCAACAATGTAATGAGCATTTTTTTCTGCGGCTTTGTGACTCGATCCTTGAATAAAATATTGAAAACCTTGAAATTAAAAACGAAAAGAGGCAAACGGTGGATTTTTCACACAAAATACTTTAAAATTGTCACTACAACTAAACAACTACGGCTAAATTCAAATTTCAGACTAGACTCATTGCACAAAAAGTACAAGCAAGTGCAACCAGAACCGAAGCAAATGACAGAGGCGCACCACTGAATTACCTTCCCGGCGCCTCTTCATTTCGTAAAAATTTCATGTCTCAGCTCGTTTTTCATAGCATAGACACACACTGGAATTATCAGAAAAATGCTTTCGGTTCTGTGTTGTGGCAATAATTTTGCATTCAAAATAATAACAATTTGTTGCTTACCATTTTCACAAGTTTATTTAATAGTTTCCGTCTGGATGCAATTTTGAAAGCCTTTTTTATTTTAATTACAATAAAATTCAATACTTTTCTTTAGATTTTTTCACTTGGACATTGTCGTTTGTCGTTTTCTGTGGCGTATAAGTTGTGTCTGTGTGTGTGTGAACATTCACATGCATGCAGGCGAATGTTTGTTCGTCTCGTCGACAGTCTCACCATCGTTTCGTCTTCTTTTGACGCACAGCAGGTACCACGATAACTTTTGTTGACTGTCGTTTCGTCTTTTTCTGTCGCGTCGCTCTCTCTGTCGTTTTGTCTAAACGTCAAGTTGACGTTTTGTATAAGCCACCCGGTAGAAACACAATAAATTGGACAAAACAAATAAATAAAAAAGTTTCATGCGAACATGTTTTTTGTATTTGTAATTCAAATTTTCAAATGCAGTATGTGTTATGCATGAAAACTAAATTAACAAACAACTAAATGTTCAATTTTCTGAATTTAAAAATGTAGAATATTGCGAATTTTCCATTTTTCGAACAGCTGATGAACTTCACTAACTGATTATTTCCGAATTTAAATTCACTTAGATTTATTGGAAAACAAATAACGATCGAACGGTAGTGGGGGAAAAAACTGAATGATAAGAACAATGTTTGACTGCGAAGTAATTCATCATAATCCATAGACACAAATATTTTTAATTTTTCTCGAAAAATTAATTATCATCGATTCATCAGGAAAACTTTATTTAGATGTGTTTATTTGTACATAATTCTAAATAAAAAAAAAAAAAACGAAAATGTATTATAAAATTGTACTCACAATAATTTAATGAATGTTTTATTGTAAATAAAAACCAATGAGCTTGAAAAAATCTTAATTC